>VWZF01003613.1:724250-842371 GCA_013396755.1 Sclerurus mexicanus | reverse complement strand
CATTACAATGGTAAAGTTGGCTTGTTTCATCTGCTGCCTTGGAAACCCCCACATGTTTCATTTTCCACTAAGTGTAAAACACACAGATGCTTGATACTTAAATGGTTACTGAAATTCCTATAAATACTCAAGGTAACAAATTGAGTCATTCCCCTAATTTCAAATGTAAATGTAAGCAACTAAATAAAGAATATAATATGGAAGGCAAAAGATTTAAGTATTTAATACTTATTTTATTTGATGAATAATATATTTAGTCCCTCTAGTTTATCCAGTTGTTACCTGTTTGGTTTGTTGCTATTTCTATATAATTTTATATTATAATTTTATATAAATTAGTAATTTCTTTAACTCTTATTTTGTGAAGCAGTAATTAATTTCTAAATATCTTATAGGTGATACTATTGGAACAGATTAAGATTCTAAATTGAGAAATGGCACAAACTGGTTATCTGCCTTTCTTTCTGTCCCAGAATTTCAAACCAACACAGGATAATTTCATCATAGAGAAAAAAACTAAGAGAAGAGGATAATGAGTGCAAGAAGTGAAATGGCAAAACAGTAAAGATGCTTTTACTTACTGAAAAAAATCCCATATACATATTTTTTGGTAAACCAACAAATTAAAAAGAAAAAAAAAGCTGTAAGTCCACCACTTTTTAACCTAAAGTAGGAAAGATGGGGTAAATAGATTGAGTCAAGGGAAGTATTGCTTGTTATGACGGAAAATATGTTTACCATCATCTTCTTTGAGGCTTCTTCTGCACTTAGAAGACTAACAGCAGAGGCCTATACTGAGATGGGTTTTCATGAAAGATTCAGGCAATAGCTGTTAAGCCTTCTAAGTGTCACACTTGGACAACTACACAGTAATAATAGCAATTAATGACACCTCCTTTACATTTTGTCAGTCATTATCAAAAATAGCTTGTCTTGTACCAACATTGGAAGCAACAACCTATTAACCATGGCAGGGGTAGGACAAATATGCTGATGCTTAACAAATGATTGATGCAGGTATACCTGTCAAGTATGGCAAAAATTCTCATTCTGATGATATTCAGAATTGAATGTCAAAATGTTTGCATCAAAATCTTGCTATTGCTTTCATCTTTCCAGGAGTGCATTAAGATGAAACCCTCAGCATGTATGATCAGGGTTTCATTTTCTTATTTTCAGGAGCAGTGGTTGGTTATCCTTAAGTACTGATTGATTTAAATTGAACAAACTGTACCTTTCTGGTCCAACATGAACCCGAGATTTAATAGCCTGTCTCTTTCTAGCCAAAGTTACTACTGACGCTTGGAATTTAAATTATGGTTTATAATTCCCTAGCTTGAGGGAAAGCAAAAATGGAGGCAAGATGTGGGAGATGTGGGTGTATGGCACACTGACTGATAGGAAAACACACTGATAGCAAAATATTGATTTTCTCTGGTGTTTTTAAGCACTCTGAATATGTCTTCAAAGTAACAGATACTAAATTGTTCCATAATGAACTCATCCTGCCAACTCACCCCCTACCTATTTAAGACATTTAGTCTAGCAACCAAAACATTCTGATTGCAAAATCCTTTATTTCAGATTTTTTTGGCAAAGTGTTAACACTGTTTTTGGTATTACTTTCACATCCTTCGTTAGAAAGTCAGATACACTGGATCACTCTTGTATGACTGCGTAGGTGGCAGGGGACCAGCGACTGCACAACTAGCAGGATTTCTGATCTACTCAAATAACTTAAATGGCTTTTTCCTTTAAGTTATTGAAGTGTTAAAATGAAAGAGCTTGCATCTTATTAACACAGACTGCATACTGCTTGGAATAATTTCTTCTTCTGTTTGAAGTGACTTTTCATATAACTCTGAATATACAAAGCATTTCTACTTAAATCCTGTAAATGTAAGTGTACTGTAAACATCGTAAATATAAATGTTAATATTTTGTGGCTACATTGTATTTAAGGGATGTGTAAATGAAGCTACAATGATAACCACTCTGGATACAGAGGCAAGCTAAAGAAATGTAAGAAGTGCTATTGCAGTTGAGAATTACATCTGTGATTACTCAGCCAAAAGTCGATTGCCTACAGTGATGCCATTGGTGGCAATGAATTGGTGGGTGGGGGCTGAAGCTTCAGGTGTACTCAGGGTGAATTACATGGCTCAAATTTATCTAGTTTTAGAAGGCTAATTTTATTTTTTGTGTCGGTGCTGCACAGGCTATGACACTTTCATGAGCACCTTTATTTGTGAAATTGAAGTTTGGTACAGTAATGTAAACAGTCCTCTATGCAGAAAGACCTTAGACTTGAAAGTTTATTTAATATAAATCAAACACATTATCAGCCAAAAAAATACAAGTTTTATTTTGCAGTGATGCTTTGAGGACGAGAACAGGTTTTTAATTCAATGGACTGTGTAAGACTAAAATATTTCAAACTCCTACTGCACAGCTACATCGAAAAGCAGACTGGTTGGGTTTTGTACCTGAACTTATTGTGTGTAGTATTCTAATAACAAATAATCAGAATATCCCCACTGTTGTCTTCACTGCATATTAATGTCAGTTCTGCTGTCTAGGACTAGAATTCAGTTAGAAATATGAGTTTAAATCCAAAGATATATTAAAATTCCTAATTACTGCTATTTAAGACTACAGAGTTCATATGACAGATATTTATAGATAATAATAGGCAAAAGTGTATGCATTTTACCCACTCTACTAAAAACTATGAATTCAGGATAATAAATCTTTTTTTGCACATGCTTCAAACATAGGCAGCATTCCAATATGTAAGATTGTATTATGATCTGCACGAGACTCGATATTGTACTAGTACAAATATTTTTCCAGATATTAAAGCATGCTATATACTCTAACTTTCATGTTTTTATATAAATTATGATGCTTTAATTATATATCCCAGAAACAGCAACTGACTCAAAAAGTTGGAATTTATTTGAAGAATTCTTACAGAAGGTTTAAGGTCACCTTTGGTATGTTATATATCAGTAAAACAGGTATCTACAACACCTTTGCACTTCAGAGGTCTAATCTAAAATTATTTTTTAAAAATGTTTTAATTTGGGAATGGGGAGGAGTTCTTTCAGATCAGTCAAATAATTGTTGTACAGCTGTGTGGTTTCAGTCTACACAGCACCCCCACCTAGTACTCTATCAGATATATAGTGAATAAGATGTAATTAATTCTATTCAGAAGGCACTCCTTTTATACTGCCCTCTGTATCCCCCTTCCCTTCACTTTTTTACAAGCATATTCAGTTCCCTCTTCCATTTGCTCTACTACTCCCTATGAGAGACTAATTCTTCATTCTCCCATCATCATAAAGGTCTCACTGATGTATGCAAATTACAACCTTCCTAGCTGCTTCGTAAGATTCCTATCCTTGCATTCATCCTTTAGCCTCCATAGTAACATTATTAGTATTTTCAGAACCAGGGAAAGGACAAATCATTTACTGTCTACATTTAGTGGAGTGCACCCCTTGGGTTCTCACTGATTTTTTAAAAATAATTTTTCAGAGATAAAAGCAGCTATGGATTGTGATACCAGCAATGTAAACTTGATAGGGGATAACCCAACATGTTCAGAACTTGTTGAGTCTCAGTATCCAAATTATTTTCAAATTATTGATTAATAAATTGATACTATCTACCACACTAGTGAACTGCAAAAACAATAAAACATTTTTGATAAAAATCTCTTGTCAATAAATCCCAGTTTCCTAAGATAAACAATGTCTTAAAGATGGCATTTCTATAAAATATTACACAAATCTACCAAAACCATGAAAATACAGTTTCAAAAACAGGAATGTAATATTTTGTCAATAATTAAAATTTTTGGACTGCATTCACAAGAATCCTTTTCAACAGCAACAGTTATTCCAAGTAACTTTCTCCTGAACTTTTAGCCCCATAAGGTTAGCATTCAGGAAGCTCAGCTGCTGTCTAACAAACTTAATTAATCAAAAAGTCATTTCCGAGCTGTAACTATGAGTAAAAGTGCTTCAAGTGTGCTAGCAAGCCTACAAGTTAATCAAAATGCTAATGCAGTACAAATTAAAGTTGTGATTAACATTTCACAGTAGCTGCTTAAGTGAATTGATCACACAAATGGGTTAAGCATTACTCATTTCCTCCAGCCCCAACTGGGAAAAGGTTTGTCATGGGTGGGGGAGGGATTATACACAAGCAGCACCAAGTCATCATTAAACTGTCACCAAGATGCTTCCATACACCAGTTCACTGATTATCCACAGCAAGCAAAACCCCAACACCACAGCCACAAAGGTAATCCACCCTTCTCCCACATATACACCTATACAACAAGCAGGCATCAAGCAATTCCACACCAGCATGTCCTGGTACTTTCGCTACAAAGTGATCCATTGCTGTTTAGTATCTATAAATGAGCATTATTGCCCAGTAGATGCACTACAAGTTTTTTGATTATTCTATTATTTTCCATCCTCCAAATGTGGAAAAATAGCCATCCAACCACGAAAACAGCCAGTATTCAGGCAAAATTGCAAACATTGTGCTATCACTGGAATATTGCCACGCACACAAAGAATACGTGTAGTAGCTCAAGAGATAGCTCTTCACTTGTTCCTGAATACTCTGCATTCTCAAGTTAATTTGATTCTCTTCCCTTCCTTCAGTAAAGTTTCCCATTTATTTATAGCTGCCAATGCAGCCATTACACAAAAGCTCTTCCCTGGACACTTCTGGACAAATCTTACATTTGCAACTGTAAAATAGGTCTTTCCTGTAACTCCCACCACTTTGCAGCAAGTAGCTGGTACACCTGCACTAACAACAGGCAATATATATGAGCTCAAACCACTTTTAGAATCTTTAAGAACTTCTCCATTTCCCCATAGGCAGGAAAACAAAAGATCCAAAGGATATGGCTCTCCAAATCAACAGTTTTAGCAGTTGTTACGAACTGAAGAGGTTTGGGTAGGATGGAAATGCAGGGTTGAGGGACATTCTCTTTCTTTGAGTCATGAAATGGCAACATGGACTCCTCTGCTATTTGCAGCTGTGCTGACATGGCCAGAAAGTTCCTTTTGTGTACTATTGCTCCTTCTGAGAAGCAATAGAAACAGCTCCCAGAATCACTCAGAACAGTCTGAAGTTTAGTACAAGAAGTATTTTGTACTAAAGCTAGTGCTTAGCTGAATTGGGCAGCATATTCACGCAATATTTGAAAACTCTGAACGTGTACCACAGAGATGATTCTCATAAGAACTGTAGGATAATTTGCAATTTAAATGACAAGAAACAACTTATATACTTTAACTATTTTAGAATGGGTAAAGCTGTATTATACACATCATCATCTAGCTAAGGAAATACAGTGCTTAACCCAAAGAGATTTTTTTTTTTCCTGTCCAAATTAGATTCTCCATAACAGTAACATGATGGGGAAAGATGGGCCATCAGTGACAGCATTACAAGGTCCTTGTTTCAGGGATGTGCATGTTTCCCATGCAAGCTAGTCTTTATTCTGCAGTTTGGAATCTGTCTTCATGTCCATCTTCTCTCAGTGCACAGCTACCCTACTGAGATGTATTTAACACATCCATAGGCAAACACTTCTCAAAGGTTAGGGCTGAGCTCCATGACAGTTCTACTCCTGGCAATATTAAAATATTTTATCAACGATTATACTACAAGTGGAGGCTTGCGGCCAATCCCAATGCAAAGCCAGGAACTGTCACATTATTTCTGAGCAGAGACTGCCCTGCTGAATCTGAGACTGACAGTATTACTACCTCAATTATCCATTTCAATTAATGCAAATATAGGCAATAGTCTTAGAACAGCAGAATAAGAACTGATCGCTGAATACACAGTCACAAAATATAAGGCTTGACAAAAGAAATAAAAAGAGAGATTAGATTTAGTTTCACATATTCTTAAACCAGACAGAAAAAAAGATGGGTTATTATCTTTACAATAATAATTATATTTTATAAAAATATTAGGAAACTAATTTCATTAGAATTTTTATTATTTAATGTTCATTCTCCTGCAAGAAGTGGAGAAATGTTTGATTTGGGCAGCTACTGGAGTGCTCAGCACCATCTTACAGACACCTCTAGCTTTTCTCAGTGAAAATAATGCAGAGTGCAAGGCTTGAAGAGAATATGTTGTCTACTGTAATTGTATTAATGGTAACAAAGGCAAATAAAAATTAAATGACTTGGCCAAGGTTACAGAGGAAGTCATGGCAGTTTTTTTGAGCCATGGTAACTTTCTGTGCTTTATGAGAGCCTGTCACTGATAACACACTAGAGTTTGACTTGAGGTTTTTCATGTAGAGCAGGGGCATTCCTTCAGTCTAGTCAATGCCTCAGTGGCCATCCATTAATGAGGTGGGTGTAGGAGCAGATAGGCATTCACATTCCAGAATGTTAAATATTGCTATTCCCCATATTTCTGAAGTAAAAGGGAAAAGATTCTGCATTTCATCCTAAGTATATAGATACCAATTTTTATCTTGCTATAATGAACTCCACCTACATCTAACAAATGTTCACTATAGAAAATTATAGCAGTATATATTTCTTCCATTTTCTTTGTTACTGAGCCAGAACCATGACTTCTATATTTCACCATAAGTATAAAGAACAGGATTCTAACATATAGCCAAAACTTTTAAGACATCTTGGGAAAAAATAATTTAAAAGTGGTTGAATAATTTTTTTCATTAGAAGACAGTGAAATCTTACCTGAAATCCAGCAGCTGCATTTACCTGTGTAATGTTGTTAACACATTTTACTGTCTGACCACTAACACTACTCAGCCTAATGTCACTAGTGCTGAAAGAGGCCCAGAAGATGTTGGAGGAATGGAAGGGAGGACAAAACAGGTAGGACAGAAAACGGAGAGGACCACAGGAGAGAGAAAGCTGATTCAGGTGAAAGACATCACAGAAGACTGGAGAAGTTAAATAGCCTGTGATGGAAAGAGGCTTGCTTACATATCATGACTAGAGATGGCAAATCTGCTCTGCAGGGGACCTGGGTAAAGGCCTGCTGTACATATCAAGATACAACTATCTATAAAAGCTCTTTGAAAGATCTTGCTTTCTTGTAACAGAAAAGCAGTGCTGTCATTCACACACTCACCAGCAAAAATAACAGTTTATGTTCAGGTCACAATTTGAAGGTTAGCTACACAACCTCAACGCTAAAGTACTTAGTAAGTAAATAAAATTTCAACATAACTCAAAACCCAAGTTCAGCCTCACTGCTGAATTTATGTTTGGTGATGTGCAAGTGCGTGTTCACATACACACACACACACACAGAGAACAACACTGACTGAATACATTTATCAATGGATCCTTCTATGGTTCAGTTCCTTTTCTCACAACTAACATCTTTTTTTCTACCTCTATTGACCCAGAGTTCATCAGCAGGTCAGTGCTAAGGAAAAAGGTAACAACCAGTAGGGAAAGTGTAACTCTGTCTATTGCTTAGATTCTGGGAACTTTAACCTCCGTTTGGAAAGCGTGACTAATAAGATGGAACCAATATTCTCCCAAGAGACGTAAACCATGTGCCAACTTCAAAATATAAAAATCCTTGTGTTTTGTACTTTTTTTTTAAAAAAAGAACTTTTTTCTTTTCTTTTTTTTTTTTTTAGATGACTGTATACATAAAATTATGTAGTAGCCAACCAAAGGCTGAAGTGCCAAGGCTTAGTATGGAATGGTGTTTTTCTGAACTCTACTTCAGTTTAAAGGAACTGTTGAATATTTTAGAGTTTTTTCTTCTAAGTGGTATTATTTCTGAAATACCTATGATGCAGTAACAGGATTAAAAAATACATTTCTTAGAAAAACAGGACAAATATTAAGCAACATTATTGAACGTAATATTTAATTTACATTTTCCCCAAATATTTAATTACCCCCCAAGCACTAACTCCACAAACATTTAAATGAACTTTAAGTATGTGATTTCTCTGAAACAAAGGTGAATTTTCTCACCTGAGCAAGTGTAATTTTTCTCTGTTCAGAACTGAGTATATGGAATAACTGTTCCTACACTGAAGCTTTCAGTACCATGATTTTATTGATTTGAAATTTGGAACAAACTTGCATTCAAGCACTGCTGGTTGCCAAGTTTAGGACTGTGTAGCAGTAACAAGTGTGGTGTTATTTGCTTCTTACTTTCCTTTTCTTAATTTCAGTTTTGCTTTGATTTTAGTATTACAAGCTTGTTTTTGTTAGTGTAAGGTTGAGCCTCATCCAAATCACTGGACACTGAATTGCACACAGTATTTTCTCTGTCTAGAGCACTGATTAATATTTTCTCATAGAGTGGTTTCACAGACTGCTAGGCTTGACACAATGATGTTTGCAGTTACCATATTGCCAACAGGCTTCAAACAATAGCAAAAGCTCAGTCTGAGAACTGACAAGTAGATCACTGAGGATACTAAAATATGAGCAAAAAAAAACTGTAGGAAGAAAGAATTACTAGCTCTATTTTACAGATATTGAACTACAGTTTGTTGAAGGCTGCCTGATCTTCAAGAACCTGTGAATGAGTCCTTGTCCAGTTCTACCACAGAGAATATTTCTTTCCAGCAGAACCAGAGGGCCAGTTGTTCTCTGTGACAACTAGAGCTCACCTTTTCTGCTGGAACTGTAACTGAGTTTTTCAGATGTGGCAGCACTCTATCCTGAACTCAAATTCCTGCTTTAAAATTCTTTTGAGGCATGCAGCTGTGCATGTGATCGCTTGTTGCCAGTACTCTCCACGGTCAGTTTAGTTTCTGTGGGTTGCAACTGCAGTACAACTGTAAAAAGTCACAAAACTCCAAACTGAGTTTAAAATCTGAGTTGGAAAGCGTGCTCTTTGACTCCGTGATAACTGGGACATAAGGGATATACAGAAGCTAGAGAAAACCCCTGTATCTTGTCTGAAATTACATTTCAAAACATGTTTTATTTATGCTTGGCAGTGACTATAGCACTTTTGTGTGCTATAAGAATAAAAGGGGAGACAGGTTCTTGAGGATGGAGACAGATTCTTGGGGGTCAGCATAATGATTTGCAGGGAATACACTGCAAAGTCCATACCCTGGAAGAATGACATATACATTCCATGATACAGAGATAGAAAGAGAAAGCTGTTGCATATGAAAGCAGTGGTGAGTCTATGGCAATAGATGCCTCCAGCCAGAGTACCACTGTCTTTTACCCTAAGTTTGTTTACCTCCAGTTCTGTAAAGTGAGAATCTTTATGGGTCTCTAGTTCCTCCCTAAACAAAGTGTTATAACACCATGTGCTACCAGTTCTCCACAAGACTGCAAGAAATATTCAGATTTTTCTATATTCAAAATATTACAACACTCTAAGAATAAACAGTAAACCAACAAGAGTTGTAAAGTGAAATGCATCACAATACCTGGCATATTCTAATTGCTTGGTCCAGCACTGTCTTTGTGTCAGTTGCGTAATCTGGACAAGGCAGCATGGCACGACTGAAGTGGGCTTGAAGCAGGAGGTGTGTTTTTGTGTGTGAGCTGTCAAATGAATGGGGATTGACTTCAATTGGAAGGTGTTTTGCCAGTTCACTGTTCATCTGATCTTCATTGTGTCTCACAGGCAGATCTGCGTACTCGTCAGCATTCTTTAAAAAAAGAAACAAATTATTAATCACTGTAATTAACTTCAGAATAACTATTATTCCTTGCTGAGACATTAAAAGTCTCTGCATTTAATTTACTACAGTTAGATTTCATTGTTTAAATAGCAACATTTAGATGTTTAGAAAGTCTACTTATTTACCAAAATCATACATGGGAAACAATATAATAGTCACAAATATTCACACAATTATAAGTTTTAAGGGTTTTTTTCACCCATATAGTTGATGTTAACAATAGAGGAGAGGAAAATATAAGTAATGAAATAATGCATTAACTGGATGGATTCAGTAGTAGAAGATGACCTTCTACAAATATCCTACCTGTTTTGGCTCACAAAAACATTGTAAGGTTAGCTATAAAGAAGTCAATAATTCACACTTTCAATTTTCAGGGTTTATATTTTTCTCTTTGTATTCAAAACACAGTAGATTTGAAATAGCTCTGGTAAGGTTATTTTGAAATATTTTTTCAGTATTTTGAGCAATCAGTGTCTAAGCAACAGATGATGAGCAATCAAAGCAATATGCAAAATTGTAAGCAGGTGTTGAAAACCATCCTCTGTGCTCAAGAGTGGGACTAGTGCCATTCATGCCAAAAAGAAAACTATAGGAACTTTCGCACTGTAGCTGCAAACAAACATTTAATCTAAATGTAGTTATGAGTAGCAGCAACATCCTTGGGGCTGAGAGGAACAAGTATGACTATTCTGGTAGCCTAAGCTGAGATGTTAATTTTCCTGCTTGGGAAACCCACTGCCTCTGAAAGAAAGTTCAGCAGAAGCATCCTAAGAACTATAATTTAGGCTAAAAAGTAATTTTTTTGACTTAATTGGCAATTTATTTTCCTCCACATAATCCTCTTGTGCATGTATGTGTACATATAATTTGGAATTAGAATGATCTTTCTAAAGTATAAAACTTTTCAAGTAAAGTAAGAGTTTTAAAATGTGTGTATCTTTTCCATCTGTAATTTAAGACAGTGTATTTCTTTTGTCATAAAATACGAAGTCATTTCAGTAGCCTGAAGGGCAATGTCTTCCAAACTACAGGCTTAGCAGAAACCATTAAATTAAAGTGCTCGGTGTTTTATATTCCTCTTAAACTATGGATTCAATATTATGCATTTTAGTCTTCAATCTCCAGTCAGACTTCCTGCAAATCCATATTAATGAAATATTTGCAACAGTAACCAATGCAGAGTGAAGTAAAGAAAAATGACAGTTTTAGAACACCTACTAGAACTACCTAATTGACTTTCAAAGTACCATATACACTTCTTAATATCCTAACACACTGAACCTTTTTTGAGAATTTCTAAAAGCAGTTAGATAACTGTTTTTCACCCCCTTGAAAACTGACAGCACAGACTTTTCTACTTTCTTTAATGACACTAGGAAATTATGTCTAAACTGTGATAATTAATAGGAATTTTAAGTATTAGACAATTTTAGTTTTGGAAAAAGAAAATCAGAATGTCATTA
The DNA here is from genome assembly GCA_013396755.1 of Sclerurus mexicanus. Taxonomy (NCBI): domain Eukaryota; kingdom Metazoa; phylum Chordata; class Aves; order Passeriformes; family Furnariidae; genus Sclerurus; species Sclerurus mexicanus. The sequence continues at coordinate 831,190 of VWZF01003613.1, read as the reverse complement.
ATTTATTTCATACCTCAACTGCAGATTAGAAGTGAATACTGAATAAAGACAACTGCTGCTTAATCCTGGATGTCTCTGCTAGATCTCTTGTGAAAACTGTGGTCATTTATTCTCTGAACCTAAGGTCACAATCTTTTTAAGCCCTATAGAAGGCTGCATGTTTGCTTCACTCTTTTTATTTAACTGGCTTCTCCTTCAAAGATATTTTAAAGAATATTTACCAAGGAGATTTTTTACTTAGTTTTGCTTTGCAGTTTAAAGTAGCAGAAAGAAGGAGGATCAGCCAAGTCATTCCAGACCAATTGGTACCCCTGAAAATGCGTTTTCCCTAATTCTTCCCCAGCACATGTTTTATTTACCTCCAAAACACTCCTCTTATTTTAAACAACTTGCCTACTTAATTTCCTGTTTGTGATCATTGACTGTAAATAAGTGAGGTTCATTTTCTTATCTGCATCATGTAGGTAATTAAAGGAAATTGAGAATGGGTAGTGAAGCTTTTATACAACTGAGAATGAATCTGAATGGAGGGCACTGAGGTCAGCAGAGTCCATTATATTTTTATGTGAGAGGCCGGTATGTCTGCCCTGTCCTTGTTTGCTTAGTGTAGGCTGGACAGACTACTAACTGCAAATCTGTTTCTCTGATTTGCCCAGCTGTCCTTGAATAAAGACATCTTCCATTGCAAAATGTTAAATGACAGTGATTGACAACTCTGTGATGAACTCTGCTTGTAACCCCCTGCTACTGTTTTCAGGTTGCACAAGAAAAGACAGAATAAAGAAACATCCTTTGTAATCACCTCAAATGGGCCCTGCTGTTCACTCAGTAATTTTTTCACTTTAGTTTTCCTTTTCATTGTGACTCTCAATCTGTTCTGCAAAGGCTAGAGCTTCAACTATTCCACACAATATGTAATATATATTGTTTTAGTACATTGTATCTGAAACACCGTTCTTACTCCCATGGATGAGGAAAGAGATTAAATTACATATCAATCATTAATCTTTTTTCTAAAGTCAAGAAACTCAATACAAACTTCAGAGTTAAACCACAAAGCACTGCTGTGCATTTTTCACTTTCCCTTTTTCTCCTCTTAAACTCGGACTGTTCCAGCCCATGTGCTCATAATATGTTTACAAGTACCTACATAGTTATGTATAACTTGGAGTATACCAGGAGATAACAAGGAATTTTAGCTATGGGTTTTGCAACTGAGCATTTGGTAGTCATGTCACATCTCTCTCTCCCACATTTCTGTGATGGACTTTCCCAGTAATGTTTTCCTTTTGGCATTAGAGACTGCTGCATCATTTCAAGAGTGTAGGAGTCCTCTCAGACTTACATTTCAACCTGTATGTGATGCAGGGTGGTCATACAGGAGACTGCAACTTGCCCTGCCAGTGAGAAATGTCACACACAGACCTGCATAAACTCGACAGTTACATTTTACAAGGCCAAAGGGCTATTCTGGTAATTGAATTCTGTTTCCTGCATAACGCCAGCCATAGAATCGTCTCAGAGCCCTGTCTGCAACATTATGTTCCAAATATGCAACTTATCATCACCCTTTATTTGAACTGTTAGAATAGTTCTAAAAGTAAACAACTCATCATATTTTAAAATATACCTTTGGCAGTTTTGTGGTACTACTAGGCATCTGAGAAGTCAGACTGAATTAGAATTTAAATAAGGTATCCAACATGGCGAGTACCATGTTCCACAGTGTCTGTAGAGTTAAACAATCCCCAAATTTTCTTTCTACACACAAAAAGTGTAAGTTTGGCTGGAGTGACTGATTTATAGTAAGACCTGAGCTATAAACTTATACCACATGTAAATGTTCTAAAATGTTTTAAATCTCAAGTAACTACATCTTGCCTACAGAAGAGAAGAGGATGCTTGTGGACCACAGAGAGAAAAGGGATCAAGGTGAGCAACTAAAGTAAACTTGGATGTTTTAAGCTAAGTTCAGTCATGGGAACAGTAAAACTTATAAAGTTAATGAGTTCTAGACTTTAAAGAGCAGTTGATTAATTTGTAACAATGAGGGTCTAAAACAAACCAAAAATAGTTTCTCACATTCCAGAGTTGATCCAGTAGTCTTTTCTTTAGCAATGTTGTTATTGAAACTGCCTCAGAATTGACTGACTGCCTGTATATTCCTTTTCTTTATAAAGATACTGTGAACCCAAAACCACCATATTTTCAACTTTAATAAACTTGCAACATGTTTTGCTCTCTTGCAAGTTTCTGATGTAGAAAGAAATAAGGGAAAAGCATTCTTAGAAAATTTGCTATAAAAACTAGCACTTGTTAAGCTAAAGTATGGAAAAATCTTTCAGTAAACTAGTACTAAAAGTAACTACTAAAATAATAAAAAAGGAGAAAAGATGATCATTTTTATCTAATACAGTATTTTCTTTAACTGAAACTTGGTTTAAATTACATAAACTTCTTGTAGTCTAAGTACATACTGAAGGACTAAAAGATCATACATTCGTGCATATAATGAACAATATAAAATATGCTGCAATAAATAAACCTGGGATTTTTATGGCTGTTCTCTAATTAACACTAATAATACATTATGAAGTGAATTTTAGTTCTCTGCTATCACAAGTTCAAAGGTATGCCAATATGAAACTTATTTTTACAAGTGTAAACAGCATATTTTGATACTTGGGTAACTGGATAGGCAAATATAACTTCAACAATGATATTATTATATATTTGGTTTTTGTATTTTGTTCCATTGAACAAAGTGATACAGAGTATTCTATTGCACCAACCTAACCTACCACATTGTGCTACAGTGTATAAAAAGTAGCTGGAATCCAAAATTTGAAGCAGCCTGTAATTGTCCTCATTTGGGTGATACCTATGGTACACTTAATATAGGATAGAGAAAAGTAGCATGGTCAAAATAGAGAAATAACAAGGCCGGATAGTTCATGAGTAGCTAGGTAATGGTGTCATAACAGATTCACAAATTCTAGATTTTATTTTGAGGAAACCCGAGCTTCTGTTCTTAAAACCATTTGAAATTACTTCAATTTTTTCTATTTATACATATATATATCTCCACTTGTGCTGAAAAAAATCTCATTTGATCCTGTTACCTGTACAATCAGGAAAATAAAAAAATAGCTTAACTAAAGTTCCCAACTTAATCTTCCTTTCCCTGTGCTCTTCACAAGAGCACAAGACCATATTATGTGACACAGGAATGACAAAAATATATACTATGAAAATTTTTTAAATTAACCAACATATTTATACTATATTTTATCATCACTTTTTTGAATGTGACTTTGATTTGTAAGTAAAGACATCAAATTTACACAGATGTACCCTGACAGGCAGCTAGAACATAATCAAACTTACAATTATATTCAGAAAACAAATAAATGTGAAGAAACATGCTTTAAAAAGAGGGAAAAGAAGAAAAAAAGCCCAAACTGACTTACAAGTTGTTTTTCAGCTCACACCAAAAAGTAGATTGAAAAATGGAATTGGAGAAGTACTTGCTAGAATTACTGCTCTGAAAAGTTTAACTTTGTTAGTGATTCCATTATAAACTCCTATTTTAAGGAATTTATTGGTAGCCTATAAATGTATGTGTTTTGTTCTCAGTTTTATGGGACACAATTCCAACTTCCAAAGTTTAAAATGTTTGGGTGTTTTTTTACTCTTCGACATAAAAGGTCTAGGACAATATTCCAGTTAAAAGACAGTTATAAACATATGTTACTAGTTACAAGTTTTAAGAACAAACATGATGCATGTTTTCAAGATTCATATTATAGACTAAAGGGAAAAAAATTGTCATTTTCTACCAGCTCATTCTGTTTTACCCATGTAAAAATAAACTTTTAAGACAAACTTTGCAGAAGTAGCATTCCAGATTTCCAGGGTAGCCTGCCAGGCTCTGCTAAACCACAGAGCAAGCTGAAGTTTTGTAGAGATCTTAAAGATGGGGTAACATGATGCAAAAGAAGACAACAAAATTTTTCAAGCAAGATTAAAATATATTTACTGCATGATACTGTAGCTCATCAGACACCATATTTATAAATAAGCTCATCTTCATATACTGGATAATATCTCTCCTTGTCAACTGCACGTGTCCATGGTAGTGCCATCAAATGGCATCCAGCATATTAGAGCCAACACTGCAGGGCAGCTCCTTTCCAAAGGAAGCCTTCCCATCCCTTTCTTTTCAGGGTTTGTGGCTGTCGGGGAGGAAAGGCAGAAAGCAAAGCCCTGTGCCAGCCCTATGCCAGCCCCTGAGCCCCAAAGGAGTCAGAGCCACAGTCCCAAGGCAGCAGCTGTCCTTGCCTGTGGAAAAGGGGGTTCCTCTCTGGTACTGGTGACTCTGCCCTAACTCTCCACTCCAGCTTGGGTAATAGGAAAATTATCTTCCCACTTCTCCAGTACTCCATCAAAGTACTCTCTACTCTCTACTTTTGGAAAAATGACAGGAGGAAAACAGGTACGTGTTGGATTGAGAGCAATGTCCAAGGAAAAAGACCTGCTCAGTATATTTTTGAAACAAATAGTAACTTTTTTATTTATTACTAATTAGTGCTTAATGCACTTTTAGAGATAACAGATATGTGTCAAAAAAGGAAAAAAAAAAAAAGGTAGAGAAGCCAAATAGCAAAGTTAACCCAATTAACCAGGCAAGAGCAAAACAGCGAGGTTGGGCTACCCTGGGTTCTGTCTCTACATTTAAGACTCACCAGAGCAGACATTGGAAATTTCCAGTTAAGCATGAGAAGTTGAAGGGAGAAAGCTGTAAAGTCCATCAACATGCAATTATGCCAATCTATTATGTTTTAAACATTAATTTGTAACTATCTTTCAGAATTTAAAATGGGCACACTTCCGCAGTGGGTTCTACAAACATAGTTTATAAAAACATACAAGTTAAAAGTTCTTACAAATCTTATAAAGTTCTCACGTTAGTGATCAGAGGAATCACATATTAAATGTATTCTCAGACTTTTCAAACAGACAAGTGTTGGATTTTTGCTTTTAAATAGCTGCGTATGATAAATACCACAAATTTTACAATTACAGACATTGCAAAAAGTACAAGCTAGGGCAATGAAACAGTTGAGTGATCACTTAAAAACCCCCTGAAGGGTTTAGATTTCACAAGTTCACCTCTTACTTAAAACATCCAAACTACAAACTACCGATGACATTCCCGATGACCAGAGGTCAGGAGTCTAAAAGACCTTTGCCACTGAGCACAGAGCAATAGGAGGTCAGCAATATTAGCTACCAGTAGCAGAGAGTGACCTGGCAGATCTGGGAATGTCTAAAAGTACAAAGTTAAATTACAGACTTCTGCTTCAGCGTGGAGTTGATAAAAGAATATGCAAGCATGCTAGCACATAGGAGAGGAAGGTTTATATAAAATACCATTAATTTGACATGGGAAAAAAGCTCTTAGGACTTCTAGACTAACTCGAAAGTTGATTTACCCCTTCTTTTCTAGTTTACTAAGCATATTAGAGAAGCTGAGTTTCAGTGTAGGGAAAGATACAGTAAGAGATAATAGAATCATTGCAATTGTTTTACCAAATTTTAAAAAATATACCTAGAGAACCATTCTGTTTCAGGATAATTTCCTTTTTAAGTTGCATACTTTACTAAAACATGAAAACAAGGAATGAATTCATGTTTTTAAGTCCTAACTCTGACAATCCATATTTCATACAGGTTATGACCACAGCCATAATTCAGCAGTACTTTTTTTGGCCAATCCTAATAAAACCTTTTCTAAAAATACATTTTCCCCAGAATGTATAGGTACTTTCATAGGATTAAGCTTGTACAACTTTCATAGATGTGGTTTTAGTTTCCTTTCAGGTTTCTAAGTTAAATTATTGCTTATAAGTAAGGCTGTAACACTTGTACAGTTTAAGGGAAAATAAATGGAAAAGAAGACTAAAGTAGGACAAAAATAAAAGCAAACATTTAAACTGAATACACATTATGCACCTAGAATAAGTTATTTTGACCACAGCAAATAAATAAAAATGGAATAGTATAAATTCCATTTATAAAGTGAATTATCATAATGTGAGAGAATTGTTACATATTATCACTGCAAATGGTTAAATTTGAGCTTTTGTCTCTCCAAAATGCCTGACCCTTCTAATTACTTCTCATGAGAATGCCTTGTACCTGCACATTCTAAAGGTGTTATCATTACCCCTTTTATTAAATCTTAAAACCTAGATGGGGCAGTGACCCATAGCTTACTTTCCCTGTAAAGTTGAGTCATATTATAGGAAAGATTTAAAACGGACTGTTTCTGGCTGTACTACAAGTAATTGCATTGCACTAATACAGAAAAGTTTTCAGTGCATGAACTCAGTAACGTGCTAACACAAAACTGGGAAAAATCTCTCTGAGTATACATTCAAAAGTCTGTCATGAGAAATCTACTTCAGTTTCATTTGGATGTCTGTCCACATTTTGAAACTGAGCTTGGCTGAATTAGCTGGTCCAACTACTGATTGGGATGATGATAGCAATAAAAATTGCAATAGCAAATCCTGGCACAGAGTTTTCCCTGGGAATGCGATCAGTCATTTTCCATCTTTGGCTTTTATCCTCCATTGGGATCTTCCAGTGCAGAGCCCAGACCCAGTGAAGACGTTAATAGATCTCTGCACTAAGTTAATGCTACTCTGCATGGAGACAGGAGTAAGCACTACTAATTCTTTGTGTGAAATGGGGCCCATATATACTGTATATATTAATGGCAAGCTGTAAAAGCTCTGTGTGTTGAAAACCGGATTACAAATGTGCTGACCTGTGGTAGCTCCCCTAGTGGGGAGCCACAAATGCACACTGCTGCATTTTTGTACTGGATTAAATTCCGGATCTAGACTAATATGTGACCAGAGACAAAAGGGAATAAAAAGTTCACAGGCGTGAATACCTGTCAACATGTGGTGAAATGAGTAGCAGCCTCTGTTTAAGAGAGGCTCAAGGCCAGAATAACAGAAGAACAATATGAACTGGCAGAAATATATGGGAAACTTGGAAGGTGCCTACATGCACAATGTCCTTTCAGCAAGCCAGTGCTACTGGTCTAACTCTGAGCACTTCTAAATGAAAGTAGTTTAATATAATAATAAAAAAAACATGACTCTAAGAGGAAGCGACAGCTGCTGCAAGTAAATTTCAATAAGGGTAGTTCCCTGCTGATAAAAACTGGCACATCTCCACTCATTTCAGTGTAGCAATGTGGATTAACATTGCTTGAAAATCTGACCTAATGTTTTGACGAACTCAAAAGTTATAAGGAAATACAGAGATGGAAGACACTGGTAATTACAAGGGTGAGAAAGAAGGGTAATCACTGAGGAAACAAAAAAAATCAGTAAAGTATTTGAAACCTATTAAACAAATAGACAACCTGCGAGCCTTTTGGGATGCTTGATTTGAGGAAGTTCTATCAACATTTCTGTCACAAATGACCACAGGTCTGATACAAAGAGTAACATGGCAAAAATGCCCTTGTACCACATTTGACCTTAACAGAATATGCTGCTATCGGAATGGGATGTACCATGCATTCCTCAGGCAGATCTAACCCTTTTTGGATGGCAAGTGATAATTTTTCTTGGTGATGTTCACTGCACACAAATTTTTTAGAATACTGGAAACTCAGTGTTCCTATGCAGACTTATAGCAGGTCTTTCTGACCTGTAAATAAAGGTGTTCATCTAAAGTACACTGTAAGAGCTATATTAAAAAAAAAAACAAAAAACAAAACGAAATGGAAAGATAACTGATCATTAAGAGACTTGCAGATATTCTGCCTCTGGCATAAAGTTTTAAGAACTTCTTTTAAAAGACAAAGAAAACAGAGATTTTTCAGGACCAGATGTCTCGGAAGATCCCATTTGGATTTGAGCTACTTAAATTTGCAATCATGTATTTATACATCTAACAGAGCTTCTGTTTCCCCTAGAATCTGAAAATTAACTAGCTTTGTAGCATCTTCCTTGATCTGCCACCCGTGCCCCGAGGATTAGAGACTCCACCTGAGCTTGTTTTACAAGCATAACAGAAAAAATTAATCTCTGCTGGCAGCGATCCCACTGGGATACTGATGAATAATGATATCCCTCTCTTGCTGCCCTCTCAGTCCACTAGAAAAGCCACTCTAACCCAGCAACGTGGAAACCGCTGAAACCATTCCAGCTGTGGATTAGCAGGCAGTCAAGCATCCATCTGTTCTGTGTGAATCAAGAAAAAGCAAACATGCATTCTTATAGCTAAAGAAGTATTAAAAATTAGCATTTTATATGAATGCATACAGTAAATATTAAGACAATCATATATGAAGGGAAAAGTAATCTATTATCTACCCCTCATGTTGTTTACAATTGCATATTACCTTAAGCAATTGATAAAACAGTGGAAATTCCTCCCCTTAACCTATAAAATACTGTGCATTCAATGATCTAATACGTTTAAGATGAAATTTCTTAGTACTGTATGCATCAGTTGTAAGTAAAAAATATTTTGTCAAGAGACATGCATGCACACACATAAGCGAACATGGTGACATGCCTTCACCTTGCCAGGAGAAACATTTAAGAGGCCTGTTGTGAGCAAGATTTTAGCCATTTTCTCACCCTATAAGGTGAGAGGTATAGACTTGAGATATTTTCTCTTTCTGAAAACTAGTAGTTTAAATAATCTCTGCTGGTTTGCTAGTCTTTTCCACTGGAAGACAGAAAGGGAAGGCAGTGGGAGCTGGCATGTGGGCAAGCCAGTCAAACTGGTGATGTCTGATTTGACTCTTCCACAGGAAATTGGACAATGACCTAATATAAATTAAGGAAAGCTGTATTTGAGCGTTATCCCAGAAAAAAATACTTACAAAACTGCCTAATTTGACAGTTTCCCCATACATCAACTCTAATATTTTGCTTGATGCCTGGCTCAGATTTATTAAACTGCAGAGGTCAGGGAAATCTGCAACTGTTTGTTCTCTAAAAGGAACCTTCCTCTGGTAGACCAAATTACCAAATATATATATATATATATAAAAACCTCTTCAAAATGCTAAGAAAAGTTTAGACCTTTTGTTAGCAAAAATCTCTCTGTAATTTCTTTTGACATTATCGGTAGCATACCTAAGTAACTGTGAAATAAAACATCTTGTAAATATTAGGCAAATAATAGAAAAGGCAGATTTCTTAAAAGTTCATCTCTGATAATACATAACATCAACATTTAAAATAAATTTCAATTTCTGAAGCTATGCAGACCCCGTCAGGAGAAAAAAAAAGAAAATGAGACAAAGAAAGAATCTAAATGTAAATAGGAAAATACAAGTGTCAGATACTTCATTAAGGACTGATCAGTAATCCTCTTATGTCCTTTTTTTTTTTTTTAAAGTAGTATGCTAAAGGAACAATATATGCTGGATACCAATCTTGTATGATGTAATTATTTCAGCCAAACCAATCCTTATCCTGAAATTTCTGTTCCAATCAGAGAACAAGAGACAATACGTCATCTTTCTTAACAGTTTTATAAGCAGGAACTTCTTTGCTGACAGAGAAAAACATTTTTGTGCCTTCAAACAGCAGTCTGTACAGCTCAGTTGGTGTCACTAAGTGAACTCTCTTCTGTGAAAACAAAGTCATCAGCTGTACAATTGCTAACTGTTATAATTTATAGTACAGATGTATAATTCTATCAAAAGCAAAGGCATTCCCTAGAAGCCAATGAAGACAAAAGAACTGCAGGCTGCAGAAGGCCTAAGTTTTCTTATTGCACTTTAATTACAAATTGGGAGGGAGAAAGTAGGTAGAACTTGGACTGACTTGCTAAAGGCACACTGAACTTGTAAGACTGCCTTCTGGAGTATTTGGGGCATGAGAACACACAGCCATTCATCAAAGCGGCATTGCATATTATAAAATGTTCAGCTTCACCTTAATAAAGATGCTGTTCAGAACGGCAGTTTTGTTTCAACAAATGCAAGCATTATTTCAACAAATATTTTATTTTTGAAAATTAAGCCACATGACATGACAGCTGAAAAAAACCAACATTTCATTTTCTGTATGGATACTTTGCAAAGCAGTGGCTGCACGTACACAACACAACTGTGCGTAATTTGAAATCTTGCATGATGATGGGTGCAATTCTAACTGCCAAGTAAAAGGTGTTTGTGCTGAAATAAATAAATAAATAAATGAAAACGAATAAATAAATGTTCCATGGTTGAATTGCCTGCAGGTTTGAGCAGTCAGCTAAACCAAGCTTACTATCACTGAACTTGCTTCTACTGTATGTACCAAGGCCAAACACTGATTTGCCACGGATAGCAGCCAACATTCATGTTTTTAAGTACAAGGCCAGGACAGTACTTCTTACTGTAGCAGATACAGCTGTAATAGTTCCCTGGCTCATCAAAATAGTTTCCGTTGGTGTATATATAAGAGTTTTGCTGCTATAACTGAATCTATAGCTCCTGTTAAAGGAATTTATTTCCTCATTTTTCTGACAGAAACAGTTACTAAAGCAGCTATTTGAAATGGGGATATAGCCTGAGGCTACGGTCTTCCACTAATGCAGCTATATACGCTTTCAAAAGTTTTTCCCTTGCATGTTGCCCTGCAATCAAAACAAATAAAAAACCAAAAACTTTATTATATCCAAGATAACAGTTCATGTTTTATCGCCTTCCTCATGGGAAATGTATGTCAAAAACCTGTAACTACAACTTTAAAATGGGTTTTATTTTAACTTCCCTGAGTATAGATTCAGTTTTGTTTTTTTTTTTTTTTTTTAATTGGCACATAACGACAGAAACTGAGTAAGAAGATCAGATGGGGAAAAAAGGAGAACTGTTAATCGGAGGTTAGAAAGTCATGCATATTGGAGATGGAAAGGTTTTATATTTTCTGGTTTTGACTGTAATTCTTTCTTATTGATGCGATAAAAATGGAAGACTTATGCCATGTTCGGTTAGCTGTCAGTGGTGGGTATTGTTACCCTGATTTACCAATGGACTGCGCTTTTCTGGAAAGGCAGGCAGCATCTGATGCTTTCAAAACAAAAATCAAACAATCATTTGGAAAAAGAAAAATAGGAAACAGCTGTGTCATGATGTTAGAAAAAAATTACTTATTCAAGTATTACAGCAACATTAAAAACTGCTCCATCTACTGGGACTAGAGAAAAATCAAGACTAATTGAATGTGTGAGTATTCGTATAAATACTTTTTCAGCTAAGAAAAAGATATTTTTGAATATACTGAATATTGACAATGAAATTTGGATGCTATCAAAATTCAATATGGTATTTTGTTTTATTTTCATGAATCCAAACACCATTTTCAAATTGAAACGATTTTATTAAACACACTGTGATACCATCGAGATGTTTCAAGTGGGAACTGAAGCACAAATGTTTTTAAATGTTAAAATCTAGAGAATATAGAATGTATAGAAAACAAGTAAATGATCCTGGAAATGCCTCCATTTAGGATGAAATTTATGCATTGAACAGTCCTTGGTATGGATTTATTGTAAAGAAAAGATTTAATGGTAAGAGGTAACAGTTTTCTTCTATTACAAGGGGTCACTAAAATGTGCATAATGGCTAGGCCTATTCTTATTTGCAGAGTGGCCACAGCAGTCATGTGCATATTGTTGAGAATGCATGATAGATGTTAAATCAAATATGGAAGCTCTGTAAAGGTTAGCATGTAACATAATTGCTTTTCATCTGATATAAATTTTACATTATAAAGTATTTCTATTCTTGACACTGAAATGTCATACTCAAAAAGAGTAACATAATGAACACAGTCTTGCTGTGCTTTTATGCCTTGAAGAAAATCATAGTAGCACCTTTATTTTCTTCTAAATTAAATGCAAATGTAATTTTAAACTAGAAAATTACTGACTTAGGAAGAACAATCTGATTTTTTTTCTGAAATTACTATAGAACAAAACCCCAGTTTCTTAAAATATTTTAAAATATCCTAAAAGCAATGTTTCTGCCATGGTTTGCAGAGAAAATATTATACAACACATATTAACTTCTTGGACAGTATTTTTGTAACTTATTAATTCCTCCTTCCCTGGTGCCTAACTGAAGACTTGTTGAAAAGATGGTTTATCACTGAGTCAAAAACCTGTGTGGCCTCTTAATGGGAGACCAAACCAGCAATAAAATCATGATACAGAAATAAAATTATTTTAGACTGAGAGCGTATACATTCACAAAGACTGGCATATTTCTCTGGTTAGTGCCCATGATGATCAACAGAAAATAAAACTACAGGTTAATACAATTATCTAGAATCTCACAGTACAAATACCTAATGTGTCATAAAAGACAGATAAGGCATTAATAACTTTGTTCTTTTGATATCTATGTATGTGGGATGCAGAGTTCCTGTTTTATGAACCTCCTCCTTATACCTTCCAAATCTGTGACTCCAGAAATGACAGATTTTCTGCTGAGTTCCAAGTTACTTAGTCTAATAAAAGCCAGTGTAATCATATCAATTTTCAGAAAGAAATATAGGGCAGAGGTATGTGGATAAAAAACGTATAAGTCCACGTTTATAGCATAGAAAGACAGACACGTATGCCCCACTACAACACAAATACCATGTTGTTCTGTCTCCAAGTTCCCTGAAAGTTTCTAACAGAAGAAACCTCTTATAGGCAGTTTACACGAAAGACAGAAGTAGGCACATTAAAAACAACCAGTTCCCTGTTGTACATAGAACTAAAAAACCAGAAATCACAGACAACATGCAGTTAAAACAAGGGATGAAAGATGGTAATAATGTTCTCCACTGTCTGGTAGGGACAGGCATGACAAATTGTTTGCTCTGTAAATAGGAATATTAACCAGATAACAAGGTAAATGTAGTAACAAATCACCAAAAATCATGAAACTAGTGGATCTAGCCATCACAGTCCTGATCAATCATCAAGACAGACTTTCTTTCGTTAAGATACAACTAATCTCTATTTGATTTTAAAAACATTTGTGCAGGAAAAGACAAGAATCACCCAAAAGTATCTCTCATTGTTTTTTACCTAGATCTCTGTTTTAATCTCTGCACCTAACTTTCAGAATAAAAGAAAAAAGTCTTTAGGTACCTCAGGGAAATCCAGCCTGTCAGTAATAATTCATGAACACTTTCTCATCAATAATACTTAATGCAAGAAGCACCATAACTCAACAGTGATTAAGCTCATTTGGATTACTACTGTCTGAGCACGGTTAGGAAAGTTTTAAAGAAAGCTCTATGGAAAATCATTAAGCACTTTTTCTCAGAAAAAAACCCACAGGTCCACTAGCACAAGTCAGTGGCAAAAGTAACTGAATCCAAACTTCAGCCTGCTAAGTGCAAGCCCAAGACAGATTAAAGATCTAGAGCACAAATTTAACCAGGAGGAGAGGGAAAAGCGTGAGGGGATTGTACCCCACCTATTTAAATCATTTATCACTATATACTTCCAAAATGACTGTAGAGCTGTTCTTATGTGCTGTGTTCCTGTTCATGTTATGAATACCTCAAACCGCTACAGCATACTAGAAAAAAATTAATTTGATCTTGTAAAATGCTGGCATGTGATAAAATGAAAAGATAAAAACAGTGAAGAGAAAAGATACTGGATAAGACTATGAGTAGTCTTGATTAGTACGTGGAAACAAATCTTGCTATTGAGTGACTTTTTTTAGAGATCCATCAACATTAGAAATAGGATGACTCAAAACTATTTTTCAAGTGAGTTGTAAAGATTCCTTGACAATTCACCGGTGAAGAATCCTGAATTTTAAACACTGCCATCAGCATGGAAAAATACCAATCTGAAACTCAAAATCCCTTAATCAAATTCAGATTTCAACCCCTTAACACAGTCTTAAATTTCTAAATTGTTGAATGCAGTCTTGCTTTTCTCCGGGTTTTCTTTTAAGAAACTTTTTCTCATTTTTAAGTTCTGTATATTTGGTATACATCCCATTTCAAACCCAAAAATTAGAATTGTCTTTGTTAAAATTGTTTAATTCCGCCTTTCTTATATATATCAGACAACTTGTAAATTTCTAAAGGTTTGCAAGATTATGAAAAATGCCAGCAAATAATAAGTGTTATATCTACAAAATCCTGTAACTACATGAGAAATGCTTGGATGGTTACTTTTAAAAAAAGAGTCCAAAATTCAAAACTTTAAAACTGAGTTATTAGAAGAATAATTGCAATTATAATTATGTTTTGTAATGGTAACAGGCCTTTTTGTACTATAGTTACAGCTTTCAGTTCCAGCATCATTAAGAGATTCTTCAAATTACTTTTTAAACATCCTTTTCCCTCAGGATTTTCACTTATACCTAATTAGACTACTTACCCCATGCCATGTAATTCCCTATTGCCAAAACTGCTAAATGCTTCAATAAGAAGGAGGAGGGCAACAGTGGAGTGAGGCAGATGTAATGTCATTTGTTAACAATAGAGGTGCGAAGCAACTGCTGTAATTATAAAACTCATTAATTCACAGTGTTTAGGGGGAAAAAACCAACCCTTGGCAATAACTGTTGAAATGGCAATTCTTTTTACACTACATCAGAGTGAAAAAACCCTTTCAGTTTACACCTTCAACAAGACTGAACAGTAGTTCCACTGGTAATTATGAAAATCAACATCCCCATAAAAAGTAAGCAAAACCTGTCAGCTCTAATGGCATCCTGCATTCACGTATCCTTTTTGTCTTTTAAAATGACATGTGGCACATTTTGACCCTTAAGCAAATTTATTTTTAGTCTCATTCCTCTTAAGATTGTAAATGGACAACTTCCAAGACTGCGTTTCCAGGAAAAAAAATAAATTAGAAAGAATTAAAGCAAGATTAATGAATTTAAAATTTTACAATCTCTGCCCATCAGTAGGGTCCTAGATTTCATCTACAACAGGAATATTTGTCATTTACTTTTGCGTTTCCAAGCATTCAAATACATGAGGAGCCCTGACTTTAGACAGGGAACACTAGGTTCTGCTTCCATCATTCCTCTTCCGTATGCTGTTCACCAGCTGAGGCAGTGTTATGAACTGCCATGTGTGCTAATGCTATTCTCAAACTCACCCTGCCTGAATTTGTCTGAAAAAAGAATCCTGACATTTCTACATGGGGAAAATTTTCTTTAGAGAAAAGAGATTTTAATGAGAGCTGGAGTAAAGCTCTCATCTTGAATCCTCAATATTGTATTATCTAACTTCTGTTCACATGTGGACATTTCTTCCTAAAATTTCAGTTATTTGACATATAGGACATATAGGAGTTGTGGATGATTATCATTTTGAATTCAGCCGAATACACTGAATTTCATTTAATATAATTGCAATGTTTTCTGACAAGAGAACAACAGATACCGCAGGGTCAGTGATGGCAATTCCCCTATTTAGGCTCTCTAACACTTTCCATTATAAAATATTACTGTGGCCTTTATTTCTGAGCTGTAACACTCTGAATGTTTGCAGCAATCAATTTTAAATTTATCAGAAAGAAAAGTATTTGTACTAGAAAGTGGTTTTCCTAGTGTCATAAAAGACTGATCAGGTTTTGTTGAGTTGCATTATTATGTTGAATACCACTATCTTAACTTGTATTTCTCCTCAGAGAATTTTTTGGCAGCATGTCAAAACAATAATGAATATAAAAGTTACATACATAAATACTGCAAGATGAGACTCTAAATTTAGAAATTAACAGTTGGAAATCAGGATATTATGGAATTCGGGCTTCTTGTATAATGCATATAATGTAATGTATAGACTGTAATCATAAGTGGGCAGAAATAAGTTTTCTTGGATAATATTCAGATATTTCTTGTTTTCAAGTATGTGTGTACAAGCAGAGTTACACCATTTTGAAAAAGGAGATTCTGTAGATATAACTACTTAAGTACTTAAAAAGGAAAACAGCAAACCCTGACTCTTTTTTGGTGAGAATGCAATACTGACACAGTGCATCATACTCTGTGTCTGGCTCTGCATTGCACTTCTCTATTAAACAGTCACTAGACTAACTGTATGAGATGGTGTTATTGCAGGTTATGACCTGGCAGATCATGAGGTGGCTGGGAAAAGGATAAGAAGACATTTTAGGAAAGAGTTCTTTCCCATGAGTTTCCCTTGCTTCTTAAAGCTGTTGTATCTTACAGATTATCTCAGGGTAAAGTGATGGTCCTGCTACAGATTTAGGACATGCAGTTATTACTCTGGCATTTTAGTATGATAACTAACTTAGAAGCACACCTTCTTTTCCCCACATCAGCATTATACCTAACTTAGAAAAGACAAATATCAAATTTGCATAGTCATTATAAAGGGACATAAGAAGAGAAAGAGGTGTATAAATTAATTTTGATGTACTGATTAGATGTAACATTTGAAACATCAAAAATTATTCAGGTATAGTTCTCAAAACAATAAAAAAATTGAACTGCAGACCACGAAAGAAAGGCTCTTCCTTATTTTGGGGTGTTTTTTCATACATTTGTGTCTTTCAGAGTCAAAAAGTATGCACGTTAAAGTTAAGAAAATATCAGCACTTACTGTCAGAATTAAGAGCAATTCTTCAATGTTGCTTTCAGGTTTCAACTGCTCTTTGAACATGCCAATAGTTGGATGCTTCAAATAGTAATAGGAAGCAATGCGACCGTATGTCAGAGGTTCAATGCTGCGATTATCCTGTTAGAAGAGGAATCAAATATACGTGGTTTCCAATGGGTTCAATATTAAGGGTTCCTACATAACTGTGAAATGTTAAGACTACTTTATAACAGAGAATAGCAAAACTGATTCAGCATCATAATTTACCCGCAACAATTTTCAACGTAAGTCTTACAAAGAGCTCCATAGACAAACTAACATCTCAAATTAAGGAGCCTGTATCTTGCTGGTCACAACTTTTAGAAGCATGTATCTTACTGAATCTTGTAAGGCACAGATTAGTCTTACCTCCCCAATCTCAATACAGTAGGAGCATTCCAAATCAAACAGGGATTTCTCAACAAGGCTTGAGAGGTACTTATTCATAGTGTCATGGCTCACATCATCCAAGTTATAGTAGCTAGATAAATTGAAAACAGATGCATTACATGAATATTTTTTACTCTGAAGATTTTAGACAATAACGTCTTGTAGGAAAACTTACAAGGCTTCTATAATAAACACATACTTGTAACAGCAAATATCCACATTAAACAATTAAACACAAACCTATTATCTTATAAAGACTAACAAGAAATTCATAATTCTTACATGGTTTGCATAAGCAACCAACATAGGACAAGCACATATATATGAAAAGATGCTAATTATCAGTCTATTAATAGAAAGGTTGATACAAACAGAACTGGACTGGTTGTATTGTGTTAGTGGGAAAATTTTCCTGATTGCATGAGTACACTTAAGCATGAAAGCGAACAAGCAAAGCTAACACAAGTAACTGTATTTTAACTTCAAGAGAAGGGAGGAAAACCCACCCAGAAGAGTAACTGTTCTGACATCCCGGAACTCTGAAAGTAAAAACTAGGCACATAGTGACATCTCTTGAAAAATTAAACTTACACCAATCTAAATATTGGTGCTTGCTGTTATATTTCAGTGACATTTTATTCTCAAAGTTAAACTTGCTAGAAAAAAGAATATTGTATTTGCCAATGTGGTTACCTCACACGTTTACTTTCTTGTAAAATGTATAGATAAACTATATAGTCACAATGGCTCTTTGTTCTCTGTATGAAGGAAAAATGCTCATACTTTTATGCCATCCTATAAAAAAGACACAGTGACGGACGTTTGCACTCCTTAACTGTAGAATTTATAGTGTATTCTAAGATTTTTACTCACACAAACTAACATAATTCCAGTGAGTGCTTTTACTCCAGATAAAAATGCAGACAGCTCGTGTCCTAGATTGAACAAAGGCACCAATTCAGAAACTAACAATTAAGTTCAATGAGCAATAAAGAAAAGCTGAGCATGCTCATAAAGTTTTAAAATTCTGAATTTAAGCAGAGTAACTAAATCATGCAATTTCAAAGCAGAATTCCACCAAACAAATATCTTCATAATTTACTGAAATATTAAAAAGCACAATAAAACAGGTTGTCCCTGCTCATTTAATTCTGTCAAATTCTGTTGCACAAATAGACTACTGAGATTGCTCTAAGGCTAAAGATGCTCCTTTTTTCTAACTGGCTGCTTTAGTAAAATTTCCTACTGTTATGATGTACTCAGCATTGCCCACTTGAAACAATACTGCATGCTGCAATGGAGAGTAGGTTCTTTCAGTGCTATTTCGTGCAAGTGAACAAGTGGCTGCAAAACACTGGGCCAAGACTAATTTTAGCCAATTTTCCAAAGTTACAGCTGCACCTGAGTTAGTTTTTTTAACTCCCCTCACTGCCAATAGAAAGAAATATGTGCTTGTAGAATGCTACACATCTGAAATATTTTAAATATCTGCTTTAGGATGAGGTGAAACGTAGTCAGTGATGAAAAAAGAATTTTAGACCACTAGTGCAGTTGTTGATGCACCGTATTTGGGCAGATGAATCCCACTCCCTGACTGAAGCTTTATTTCTTTTGCTGTAATGCTGCTGTTTGCAAATTTCAAAAGATGGAACTGTATTTTTATATACTACAAACATGCTTCCATAACTGCTTTATTTACAGATTTGCATTATTATTTTCTTAAACAAAGTTTTTAACATTTATCTTTTTAAATAGCAGTAGCATAACCTAAAAAAGCCTGAATGCTAAACAGCAGTCTTGTAGTTTCCAGATTTTTTCCCTTGCTATTAATTCCAAATTATGGGATTAATTCCCTGAAGCTTTGAATGTGTACTTACAGTTGGGTAAAGTTGGAGTAAAACAGTACTACCAAAAGAAAAAGAATAAAAAAACCCGTTCTGATAGCAGCTACTTCGGACAAAAACAAAGCATAGATATAAGGCAGTGGCGTATTCAACTCTGACATTTTATATGGGTTCATGATGAGATGATCTCTAATATTTAAAACACGATTATGGTCCCAAACCAAATCAAACAGAGATATGTGTATTGACTATATAATGCTTTTACATAAAACATTTTAGACAGCCACACATTATTAGCCTCATGCAAAGAAAACTTTTTTGTAGAAAAAGTACTCTAGCAGTGTTTTCCATGCAACCTAATTTTCACGTGTTCCCTTTTAAATTTACAGAAGTAATATAGTGATGATAGAAAATGGTCAATATTTCCACCTGTCCCTTTTATCTGCCTGGAATCACTGAAAACATTTAGTTTCTGCTTATTAGCAAGAATTTGTAAAATTGTGTTTATCTTCTGAAAATAAATGAGCAAAATAGCTACATAAGTTGTTTAAGGATGTGAATTTTTTTCTATTTCATACACCTAAATCACTAATGATTCATTAGTATTTTTCTCTAAATTGAATAGAACACTACTGAAATGCTTATAATTAAGGCACTTTGTTGTCATGCTATTCAGACTTCCACCATAAAATTTCAACACTTTTACTTGCAGTACTACGACACTGATGATAAATACTGATAAAACAAAGGAAGAAACATGGGCAATACACTGAAATTATTTTCTGAGACTGTAATTTCAGACACTAATTCAAACAAGACTTTATCTTATGGTCTGCCTAATTTGCAGTATTTCACACTGAAGTTATAATCATAAAAGGCATTTATAATGCCTTTTAAAAAATCATGTGAATTTTAAATGTGCTGCTTTTGGTAAGTTTTTGTCAAAGGACTAAATATCTAGCTACCCAGTGCAAATATAATAATGTAAAGAAAAACCTTAAATGGTTTGCAATCTTGAGTGAAGTGGTGCCAGTATGTTTTAATTGTTGTCTATAATGAGGTAAATATAATTTTGAGCACACCTACAGGATCTTCTAGGTAATTCAGCACATTTTCCCCTAATAAAAATCAAAGTCATTCATCTTGAAAGACTGTGTTAAAATCATTAGTGAAAACAGATATCATGACATTAGACAGTATTTTCAATGTGCAGGCATAACTGCGAGTTGAATTCTGCACGCTGGTATGCTCCAAGTATAAAACCTGCATCGTACGTGAGCTCCTCTATGAAGCCATATTATCTAACTATTTAATTACAGATAAAGAATAAAAACAATGCAGTTTCATGCTCACTGCATTGAATCATCTAGTCATTATTTCCTCTTTGCTATAAACAGACAGCCTACCTTTTTATCAGCACACCATTTCATTTATTTCACAGTGAAGCCCAGTTTCACAATAATTGACTTGTCAGAAGCTCTAATTTATGAGGCTGGGCTCTGTAAGCCTTCTCCTATATTGGACTCAACCTGCACACAAGCAGGGTTGAATATTTACAATGCTGTTAACAGGTGCTGAGTTGTTTAATGATTCTAATAGCCAGAAGCGTACTGAGAAAGCCAGCGGGATCACAATTACAGGCTGTTTGAACACAACAATTACTCGTCCCCTGAGAGGTGTGAAAGTCAAAGGCAGTTTTATCCTAACAGCATCTAGCACATGGGCTAGACAGGCTAACTTCCATTAGTAGTCCATAGGGAAAAAGCAATAACAAACCCCAAGGTATCATAAAAATTTACAAAGTATGTAAAATTTAAACAATCAAAAACTGAAGGAACTTTTTATTGTCTTTTAAATAACATATTTAAAATCCCAAAACCTTGTAGAGCTTAGCAAGAACAACAAACTGTGAAACATGAACTTATTTCTATAATCTAAGGAAGTGTGGAATTTCATCAGCTGAGAGAGACAGAGAGACGTGCAGGAACATAAAATGTAGATGAAGTTACACAAAACATTTAGGATTTAATGTGAATGGTGGCAATCATTTCCTGTTTAGCTTATGTAAACCTGACCTGAGATCTCTCTGGGAAATTTTTCATCAATCTCGAAATGGTCCTGCTATAACTGTCAATGCTGTGAAGTCATTTGTTACAGCACCATGTTTTTTATGTTCAGATTATACGGTAGCAATAGCGACACACATAATGAAAATTGGTGGCAGAGTCAGGCAAAAATATTATAAGGAAAAACTTGCTAGCCAGCAGGCCTTTTGAAGCAAATGCACAGAAAGATTTAGCTGATAGCAAGAAAGTGTGCTTTCTGAGATTTTACAGTTCTGAAAGCAGAATTTTGGGGGAGCATCGATAGTAATTTTTTCTGAGTCCCTTTACTGCAGTCATCGATTATTTTTACTTTCATCAGCTTGTGGCCTTCAGCAGCTGCCATCTTCAAATGGTACCACAGAAATGGTATGGAGTATATGGCACAACTGATAAACCTTCATAGCCAGAGAGCTACGAAACAATGTGCCAACTCACTTTTGTTGTTAAGGCATTACTGAGTGATACTAGAGTCCATAACTGGCTTGCTAAACTGCATTACAGCATGCACAAATGCTACAGACAGTCCTGTCTGTCTCTATTTTACTTCTATCACATTTTCTTGCATCCACATATTTGCTTATTCCAGGTATTAGAAATAGATACATTACTATCCTCAGCTTTCAGTATATTGTACATTGTGGTTATTTAAGAACAAAGAAAAGTCCAACTCCTCTGACATCACCAAAGTATTTACCTCCACATCAGTGCTTCTAATTATAACATTTACAAGAAAGTTTACCTCCCAAGATGCGTTCATGAGAAATAAGAGATACATGGAAATTTCCTTACATACCGATCTGACATTTCTTTTTCCTGTCATATATTCCAACAGATTATTTGTACATGTAAATCATACCCAAGAGTAGGAAACAATTATGTGAATTTGCTTTTGGAATGGCGGGAGATGCAGGGTCTTCAGCTCTGTATTCTCACCTAAGATTGCAACGGACTGGGGAACAGGAGGTGGCTCAAATACTCAGTGGCCTTGGGCTTCCCTGACAGCCTCAGAAAAACTTTATTTGCCAGAATATTTGGCAAAATCATACAATAAACTATGTTCCTGTACTTTTCACATCACTGTGACCCTAAAAATTCATAATAATGCCTATAGCTATCATTTATGAAATACATATATAAAGGCATATGTACATATACATGCATATAGATTTAAATGTCACTGTAAAAAGAAGAGTCCACCCTGTGAAATACACGTTTACCAACTCTAAATATGGATATTGGTAATTACTGCAGTGTAATATACTTGCATGTTCTAGCATCTGTTAGTAGCTACAGCCGAATTTTCCCATTTTATCTCTTAATCTTAGCTAATTTAACTTTAGTAATTCCTCTTTCTGATACAATTCCAAACTAACTCTAAAATTCTGAATAACTGTGATTTTGTCACTGAAATACATATCCTGACTGACTCCTATCCTGATACTACCTGTCATCTCAATTCCAGAAACTATACTAGTATATACCAGTAATAATTATAATTTGTATTCAGCTGTTTTATTCACATGCTCAGCTAATCATACCAAGAAACTGAAATTTAAAACAAAATATAAGTGTATGATGATAAGAGCGTGAGTCTGAGATAATTTACTTATATTCTATGCTGTATTACTCATTCACTCCAGAAAACTCCGTAAGACTGATATAAAGTGAAAAAGTACCCCTAACGATAATTCTCAGTATAAATTTATAGAATAATTTTTTTCAGGTCTTCACAAGGAATTTACACATAAAACTGATTTTGTAAATGTTTACACATACATATATTTATAAATATATAAATAGCCAGATACATTTTAAGAGTCATGTGATAGGTCCTCTCAGAATATCTAAATATTAACTTTCCAAATGAAAGCTGATTCTGCTTAACTTTACATATGTTGCAAATTTCTACTTCTCTTTCACTGCACATGTATCTGGAAAATATCATAACCTGATTTATGAAAAATGTTGCCCATAGCCATTTCTCTTTTGCAGAAAGTTGCAGTCTACAATCTTTTATAAGGGTAAAAGAATGAAATAATCAAGGCATTTCAGACTAGGAAGGAAGATAGATGAGCCCTGTCAAAGTAGCCCCTTGCGAAGAACAGTGTACTTTGCTGACCTGTCGTGTGTGACCTTGACTAAGTTAAGAACATATTGACTACAGTTCTGTGTGGAAAGGAGAACACGTTGACTGAAGTTGTACAGAAACTTTAGGGAAGAAAATCTGGATATTGACACTGATGCACTTTGATTTGTTGGGACCACTCCTCTCATTTGCACATCATCTCTCGGACAGCAGGCACATGACTAGTTGATGTGCCTCTAAACAAAACTAGCACTCAGCTACTCTACTCCCCCAAATCAACAGCTCAACTACTCCTCTCAACTAGACTATTAAAACCCATTCCACAGATTTCAAGACAGGTGTTCATCAAACAAGAAAATTAAAATGGTTTGATGAAAAGAAGCATTTTAACATGCAAAGATTTTCATACCATTAAAAAACCCCATCATTACAAGTTCTAACAAATTATCTCATTTACCAGAAAACCTTCGATAATGACTTCATGTTTAGAAGAAACCTGGACATTTAGAGCAAAAGGATAGTTTGATTTCTATCTCACAACAAAAGTGGATTACTATTACTTAAATAGTACAAATTGTAGGCATTCAGTAAGGCATTTTATGATACTGGATTGGAATAGGATGATCCTACATTTGTTTATGCAGCTTTAATATACAAGCAGCTAAAACTGGCAATAAATGAGAATATAAATCTTCTGCATATTATCTATTATCCCCATTATTTTTGGGATTTACAGCATCACATGCAATGACTTCTATGCCAATGAATCCCAAGGCAATTTACTAATCGTGCATACGAAATTACTTATTCACCACTAAGGTACAATCACCTGCTGTCTGGAAAATAGTTCTTGTTTCACAGTGGAGAAAAATTGCTTTGGGGCAGGACATGATAAAGAATACTTCTATCAAGTGACACTGAGTGTGTATTTGGTAAACAAAAAATCAGCAATTCTGCTCTTTTTTGAAAAAAATAAACTCGAAATTCTTTGGATTATTAAGGGCCACAAATAATTCTTGTTTGGTAATATCAATCATTTCACATGCTTGTTTATGGCACAGTAAACTCTATTACCATATTGCAATTTATTCAAAGTTATATCAACTGTCACTGACTTCTGTTCCTAAAAACTTCAGTTTTCCTTGGATGTATTCCATTCAAACACTGACCATGTTGGAACTGCTTGCTTGGCTTTTAGAAGATCTGAAAATACCCCAGAGAATAGAACCAGGAAAACTACTAAGTGGATAGTTTAGTAACTTTGATATGATAATAATAACAACTTTAATCCAAAGAATTGACATGCACACTCATTACATTTGTGCTTGATATCTAGAAGTGAACTCTCTGAGAGAGTCAAAAATATCCTTAATTTTCCTGCCTGTGTGACTGAATATAAAAGGAATGCTGAGTACCTGAGTGGATGAGATGGGCTAAAGCAGCCCAATTTGCAAACTGTTCCAACCTGCCTGTGTGGCATTCCAGTGGAAGACCCCAATTTTATTAGAAACTTCAATGTGCATTCCTATTCTGCCATTATTGTAATGACTAGTCAAGATCTGTTCATCTTGCTTCTCACTACAAAGGCTCTACATCTCATTATGAAATGGTTTTTTTGCCCCCTCACCCAACTTTCTTCCCAGAATCCTCTCAGAATAGCAGAACTTTGTTTTTAAATTTGAAATTGTGATAAGTCCAGATTTAGCTTTCCATTACAATAAAGAAAGTGCAGAGAAGAAAGGACCATCAGTCGACATGCCAACCTCTAGTGGAAACCTTTTATATTGGGTAAAACTTACCTATTAAATCAAAATAATGATATTTCTATATTCTACACTTACCTTTGGGCTATATGTTGTGTCTTAAAAAAATCTACCTACCACAGATACCACATGATCAAAGCTTGCTGAAACCAAATCAAGTAAAGAACTTTACCACAGTAATTCAAGAGCAAGACATTTCAAACTAACAGCACTTACTCTTTACACTAAAAAAGTATAACATCTAACTTACACTAAATCAGAATTTAGCTGTTTTTCACTCTCAGAGGAGGAATACGTTCCACATAAATGTATGTATTTAATTAGCTATGAAGTGAGAAAATTGAATATGTTTTCTTTAGTCTACAGTTCTAATGCTCTGCATTTTTTTTTTATTTTCCAAGATTAGATGGAAATTCTGTTTGTTTTGTGGGAGATTCTCAGCATATGACTAGATTCAGAATTCAAAACTAATAAATAAAGATTAAAAAAGAATTAAAGGAAATTATTTTATCACCTGCAGGCTCCCAGCAGCACTTGCCTATAAAGAACTCAGCTGAAAATCTGGCCAAATGTTATGGACATCAACATGATTTCAGAAATACAACACTCTGGAGTACATTAAGAAACATTTAGTGATCTAAAATGACTAATTCTTTATTTGCCACGTTATTTTGGCAGGTGAATGATCACACGACAGGTAACATATCGTTTACCCAAAACAGC
Source organism: Sclerurus mexicanus (assembly GCA_013396755.1). Taxonomy (NCBI): domain Eukaryota; kingdom Metazoa; phylum Chordata; class Aves; order Passeriformes; family Furnariidae; genus Sclerurus; species Sclerurus mexicanus. The sequence continues at coordinate 805,606 of VWZF01003613.1, read as the reverse complement.
ATTGTGGCAAAGGCAGGCTACATAGCTGGAACAGCTCAAAATGATCTGCATACCAGCTGGAGCTAAGCAGGATGATAGCAATCACTGAAAATATTGCACACATGGTTTCACCAGGATACTCTAATGAAAGCAAACTTTATCACAGAGAAACAGCTGATAGCTATTCTCTCATTTATTAGGAAAGTCCAGGTCTTAATAAATTTTCTAAAGAAAACTGGGCAGAACATATCAATGTGGTAGCTAACAAAAAAAGTATTGCATTATAAATACAATATCTGAAGGAATGTGATAATCTGGAATTTTATTTTAGGGATGCTGATGCAGCTCTCTCAATAAGGTTATTTTATAGTTGTCACTAAGTTATAAAGTTATCTGCCAAGAAATGCCTTTATATTTAGAGAAAAAATTATAAAAAAATGTGCACACAAGATTTATTCCACGTGTGGGCCAGTAATACTCGTACACTGGAGACTGCTAAGTATTCTAGGCTCCAACAGCAGACAGATCACCTTTGTATCGACTCTAACCTCAAGTTACCTTGATATTAAAATGCATTTTGTATTGTCTACTCACGTTGGGTTCATTATAAGTCGACGGAAGAAGTAGGTCCAGGTGATATAATCCATTGCATCTTGCTTAGATGTTATAGTTCCAGCAGCAATTTCAGCATTCAAGTGGTCAGCCAGCACTTCTAACAAGCTGAAGAACAGGAAACAAGAAGACTTAGCTGACTTTACAATCACAAAGACAGGTAATATATTTTGTCAAGTTGTTCATTAAAAGGTTTATTACTCTTAATCTTAAAATACTACATATTTATCTTCTGATAAAAGAGAAGAGGGGAAGAAGGGGGAATGTAATTGCAAGGTCAGTCATCTTTTTTACATGATAGTGGAATGAAGGTTGAATTATTTTTTGATTGGACCAAGAACGTACAAATTTAAGTCATTCATGGAATGTATTCAGATGGAGCTACTCAGTGGTAACTTCTGAATATTGTATGTTGACCATATGATCATGCTGGTTAAATCCAACAGAGAATCATCTGGAAAGACAAACAGGAAATGAAACAGTGGCAATAGTTTAGCTAATACTCGACAAATACTTGAGGGCTATTAAAATTACATCAAAACTGCTTCCCCCAGATTTTGCCTTATCTTCATCCAATGTTTAAAAAAAAAAAAAAAGAGAAAAGAAGAGGAGCTACTTTTACCCAGAAAGATCTAAACTCAAAAACACTGAAGAACAAAAGCAGTTAAAATGATTCTTAAAAAATAAAATACTATGTCATTAAATGGAACAAAGACCTCCATTAGGGTATCTAATGAGATCATGCCTGGCTAGAGTTCAATCAGAAAACAGCAAATATCCTTAAGGTTCAATCTAATTTTTCTCATATTCTAATCCTTTTTCTTTTTCCAATGTTCTTTCCCTGTTGCTAAAAGTAAAGAATAATTTGGCATGAGTAGCTGCTTTCCTGCTCTCCACTGCTGACTGCCTGCTTCTAAACGTCAGAGCTACAGACGTTCTACACAGATTGTCCAACAGAAACTGGACATATGATCCAATACCTATTTCACAATAATTAGTACTTTTTCTTTTGTTTCTAATGTGCTATGTTTAAGGCCCATGAGCAGGGAGAGCACAAGGCCTGTTATATGAATTGAGCACTCAAGTCTTACAACTAATACATAGAAAATGGCTTTCAGAAAAAGTGACCAGGACAAATATAAGTTAATAGGTTCACAACCTACACAGAACTTAATGAGATCATTATTAATATGTAAGTCTTCATCTGGAAATTTATCAAATATTCTTTCTTTATAGCAGAAGATGGAATATATAAAGCTACAAAGTAAATATATACACACAAAATGAGATACTAGAAATAGAGAATATTTAAAGTCTTCCAAACAGAAAAGGTGTGATTTCTACTGTTATATTGAAGATATGATTTCTTTATTTAGAAACACTGCTTACCAATGAATAGAGAGACATTTTAGTTTATGCTAGTGTCATGCACCCTGGATATATCATCAATATTTTAATAACTCCACTCTTTTGACTTATTTGCTCTCATTTTGAAGTTCAACTCCTAGCTTTTGCACTAAGTGAAATCTCTATGTTCAAAAGTGTGGCTTCCTAATGAAATGAAACGTATGTCTCCACATCTTTTATTTGCAGAAATTATATGTCTGTCAATCTTCAAGTACACCAGCCCATTTCAACTATGTTTCATAGGTGGATTGCACTTTAGAGCTCCTACAAATTTCCTGAGCAGATAGAGGCCCCATTATCGCTCATGTTAAGGTATGAAGTTTCCTTAGGAGAACAATACTGTGAATTCTTTGTCACTGAAAAAAGCTTTCAGTAATGTTCATACTTTATCAGATGTCTGAGAAATCCTCCATGAAATATGCATCTACAGGAGATTGATGTAGCTGGGCTTCCTGTTGAACAACTAGGTATATTAAAAAGAAGTTCAGATAGGCTGCAAAAAAAGTGGTGTTTCGGCATTTTTGACAAAAATGTTGCAATTTTGAAGGGAAAGATATCTGGATGCTAAAAGTATATTAGTAAGTGTTTACACCATGTAGATTTCTTGTTGAACTTGTGAGATTTTGAAGAAGGCGGTATCTATAATGATAAAAGTATTCTAGGTAGAAAGTGCTAGAAACTCACTTATTTTCTTCCTATTAAGAATTTGTCACAGAATTTCAAAGAGGGTGTTGAGGATCAGGTATAGTTGTCCTAAACACTGCCCTTGAAGAACAGCTTGTGCTCTTATTCACATGTCTGACACAACACCCAGAACCAGAGAGGCATTTGTAGTATTATCTGGGAATGAACAGAAGAGTTCAGCCATGCTGCAAAACCAATGGAAGGACTTTTCTGCATAAAGATGGGTAATATTTTTTTTGAAAATTATCCTTCTCTCGACCCCAATATTTAGGAGTTTTCCAGCACAGGAATTTTTGTTGCCTTTCCTCTATCCCTCATTTGTAGTTTGATCGGTTTTTCTGATTGCTTTATCTTTACCTTGATTCCACTGGGAAAGGTTCATAAAGAAATTTTTTGTAGAAGTCTTTCTTAATGTCATGAACTAGAATTACAGCTTTTCCTTGGTCATCAAACTGTGGTCTGCCAGCACGTCCCATCATCTGAAGCACATCTGCCAAAGAGATAATAATGTATAATCCAAATGTATTTGTTTGGATGTATAAATAAATGAATTTATGTCTGTATATTATGTAATGCAGGATTTTTTTTTTTTTTTTCCCATCTCAGATAAATTTAAGATTACCTTCTTTCTGGTAGAGACTTACCTTCCTTCATACTTAAAGACCACCCACTGCAACAGAATCCAAGCTTAAGTCTAATACAACTTTCCTCTACTCTCTCTTCATTCCACATCTATCTCTCATTTGATCATATGTAATCAGAGATGATGAGTAAGAGAACGCATGAAGGCTACAACAACAACAACAACTGTCTATTATTTTCCAGTTTTCAAATATTTGACTTCACACTTACAGGAGTTCCTTCTATAAGCTTTTCTGGTAGATATGATTTCCCAGGTTTTAAGTATTTTAGAGATAAAATGGTAAAGGCAATTTCTAATTCCTGAATGCTATGTTATTTACCACTCAGATTTCAGGGCAAATTATATTAGTTATTAGCCTGGGAGCAGAGACAGTTACATATCCTATGCTGTTTCTATATCAGATCACAATATACAAATTTAAAAGATGGTACAGTTAAAGCTTACCTCTACTACTCTGCCTACCCACCATTACTTGCACATACTAGTTAATTACTCCTATAAACATTAAAAATACTAGTTTATGCAAAATTAGTTTATGTTCAACTTGCTAGCTGGCCACCAAGTATGTTTGTGTCTTCCCTTCATCAGAGAAGTGCATCTGCACAGCCAGTTTTGTCTTGTTCAACTGAGCTCCGATTCCTTTCTGGTACCTCCAACTGCTACTTAACTTGCAAGAAACAATGGAAAGCAATTCATAAGTAAGTTTTACATCTTTATTTTGAAACTTTTTATGCTTTGTTTATTCCCTAGGAGCTCTATCATACCTGCCCAACATGTTGCTTGCGGTACCTGGCATTTTGAAAAGAGATTTCTTTGAGTTCAAAATCAATATGCTTTTGGCCCAAAGCTCAGCTGGGGCAGGAAAACCCAGAGAGCAGAGAATGGGATGCAGCAATGGACCATTATAGGAGAAACACACAGCCCAGTGGTGAGTTTTTAGTAACATACTAACAAGCTATATAGACAGCAATGTTTTTTATCAGTTTATCCCTTTCGTTAGTTGAGGAGTGACATTAAAATGTAAAAAAGATTTAAATCTGCTGCTTCTGAATAGGTATGTGTAAAGAAGGGTCATGAAACAACTTTTGACTATTCTAATGCGGTAAATTAAACTGTGCATAATACCATATAGGAAATGGATTTACCAAAAAGCATCAGGAAATTATTTTTGCCAATATCCACCATGTAATTATCCAAACCCAATATTTTCTTAACTGACTATATGTTCCTTGGCTGCTTTTAATCACTGGACTAAACGCCTGAAATATTAAATATGATCCAACTGGCTGACTAAATAAATGTCTGGTAACTGAGAAAAAGCCCTCCCCAAAACCTCTGACTTCACTCAAAGAAGCATTCTTGCTTATTTTGAAATCAATGAACACTCCACAGTGATTCATTCTGCCCTCAGCTGCTTCCTTGGGGCCAAATGCCTTCCTGATACAGAAAGGTAACTTCAGTAGTGAAACCCAAGTAATGGCATGATGGAACAGTGAAGGCATAACTTGAGGGCAGTATTAAAGACAGTATTGTGAAATTTTTGGAAGTATTTCAGAAAGAAATTAATTACATTTTCATTTTATAGCTGCTGCCACCTATCCACAAAAGTTCCAGATACATAAATATTCTCTAGAAAGTTAAAAATAAAAATGCTTTAGGCAAACCACACCACATGTTTCTTCATAAAGTAAGGAATCTGCATCTTCTGTTGCAGTGCAGACAACAAAATCTGAATGCTTCCATCACAGATGGTGGTATTCCATCCACACCTCCCCCCCATTCCAAGTATTACTGAAAATGCAGGAATTGAACAAGCCCCAGTGTTGAAGTTATCTGAATTTAAAAAGGCAATAAAGAGTAGAAAGTATCAGCATTCTCTAACTTAAAATTTCAGTTGATTTCTTTCCTCGCCACTTTTCCTCATTCAGTAATAAAGTCGGTCGTCACTGTTCTTCCCGTTAGCATGAGAAGACACTACTTTGCTGCTGAGACTGCTTTTACTAAAGTTACATCAGCCAAAGTCTGTCAAAAAACACAAGTGTGCATGGCTAAGCTCCCAGGTCATACCAGAATCTTTGAAAAAGAGAGCTGGTCTGGAAATTGATCCCAAGTTTCCTGCAGAGTACTAAACATTAGATTAAGCTATATGATGGGTTACTTGAAGAAGTAACCTCTGTAGTATTTTCAGTTTGAGCTTTTTGTCATTACTAAACTCCTCTTCCTTACAAGACAGTGCATGGCTGAAAAGACTGCACAGCTAAAAAGGTGCAAGCTCTCTCATTACCTAACAAATAACATTTAGATTGCCCTTAGGTGTATACATTGCTAGCATAGTATAGGATTATTTAATAATAAACTTTGTCTTGTGAAAAGAGAAAGGGAAAACAGAACAGGAAACCTGGAATAAATTTAGCTTGTCCTCATTCTTCAAGCTTTGTACCATCCAGACAAATATTTTCCCTGTCTGAACTCTGAAAGAAGTTCTTCCATGGTTAACTTTCTTAAGCTTGCTGAAAACACTGCAGAACATGCAATTTATGAAAACTGGAGTTTATCAAAGCCAGAAAGCACTGAAAGTCTGTATCAAGCCAGAAATTCAGATATTTTATTTAGCTGCTTATTTCTGAAGTCTTTACATCACCAAACTTACCAGACTAATTAAGGTTTTTCATTTACTGTCAAGTGACTATGTATACACTTAATTTTCTCATACATGTGTGATTCAACTGTTATCTTTCAACCCATGGCTAAGTTTACTGTTGGAAATTTGTTTCTATTTAGAAAATGTTTAAAAAATGAAAAAAAAATTGCATGCATGAAAGCTTCCTTTTGAACAATTAACTAGGTATCATAATTGTCCCTTTAATTGTTTAACATCTATTTTGGATGACAGACATTAAAGGAATTTAGCATGAAAAAGGATTTGCAAAACAGAAACATTTTCATTATTATATAAAATCTTTAGACTTCTCTTACAACTTGCATTAAACAAAGAAATCCTTTCATCTCTACTAGTCTCTATCCAAATTAGCCATTTTCAGTGATCAGGTACTAAATAATTCAGACCATTTGCACATGATTGAAACACATTTCAACATATGAACATTTTCATAATTTATGTGAGTACCTGTAATGGGATAATCCACATAACGCCTTGTTTTTCCATCATAGTATTCTGTTCCTTTAACAATTACTAAATGAGCTGGAAAATTTACACCCCAAGCTAATGTGCTTGTGGCAATAAGAACCTAAGACAGAAAGAAAGATTAATGAGGTATATGTAACAAAAAGCCAACTTTTAAAATTCCATGTAAAACTCATTACAGCAGGATTCAAAAGGAACACATGTACCTGGATTTTGCAGTTCACAAACAATTCTTCCACAGTTTTTCTGTCCCTTTCGTGCAGACCTGCATGGTGCATGCCTATTCCAAAAGCAAGTGTCAGCTTCAGATTGGAATCTCTAACTGTCACTATAATGTCATTCATCTGTAACAGAAAGAATAACTGCATGTTTTAAAACAGATTACTCAGAAATTTTAAACTTTTAATTTTTTTTCCTTTTTTTTTTTTTTGTAGCAGGATAATTTGCTCAACGCTGTTTATACAAACAGGAAAACAGAGCCTTCTTCAGTCTCTGAAAAGTCTGGTTTTAGTCTAAAAAGTAAGATACTATATTAATGATACGGGGGGAAATAGGAAATGCATGTGACTTTATTGACATGCTAAGTAACACAGACAAGGAAATGAAAATGCCGAAAATATCTTGACAGGTCTGGCAAATGCTGTGCATTCTGTTCTGTGTTTGTTTAATGCAATCCCTAGTATCAAAGGGGCTAGAGCTGGTATAAAAACATAGCAAATCCCTGCAACCAGTAACATAATAACAGTCATGAAAAATAAATTTGTCTCTCTCTAATGCCTTCGAAAAGAGAGACATGGTTCTTCAGTTTGATAATTTTGCAATTATTATTCATCAAGAAAGGTTCCTATTCACATGCTGAAATGTAAATGAATTTCAATTTTTATTTTAGAGTGTGAGTTTGTAATTTATAGACTCAAACCCCATTGTGAAACCCAATATCTATTAAGTGTACTCATTTAAAACTTTTAGAAATCCAGACAAAAAGTTGTTTTTATTATTATTAACAATTTTTTCAAGTCTCATATCAATGACTACTTGGAATCATTTTAAGAACTATCTTTCTTGCCCATATTTTCAAGTAGTAAACCTAATAATAAATTTATGTATTTCTGTAGATGACCTCTATGAAAAGCCTCTCAGTAATAACAAACAAAACAGTCTTGTTTAGTGATTTTAGCCCTCAATATTCCTTTTACTGTTTTATTTCTAAAACTGTTTATCATTTTATGTGATTTTAATATAATTATAGCCAGGAACTTTAAAATTTAAGTTCTTATTAGTGGTTTCCTGGTGCCACCAGCAGTGGCATGATGATATTGCATACTTATGGGCAGCATCATTCATGGTTAACATAGGAGGTATAGCCGAGGTTAGAGAAAAAATAGTAGTGCAGAACAAATTAGTCAGGGTAACTGAGGAATTTGGACATAGTGTTCTATGTCCAAGTCTCATCTTGGATTAAGTATCACAAAGTAATGAGATATGATACCTGCATGACTAGAGTGATATCTTTATTTCTGCTTTGGACTCTGAGGAGTTGCACTTCCGATGTTTAAAATTGCAACCTCTCTAAATATTTCCTTAATATATCTCTCAGACATGAATAAAACTCTCAGATATGAATAAAATTATTCACATATCTAAACCCAAGTAACATATGACTACTATTATAAAAAGAATCTTTAAGAGGTACAAAACAGGTAGAGAATATAACAGCCCATATTGAAGATTTTAAAACAGACAAACAAACCAACAAATAATATAGATTTTTTAAATCAATCAATTTTGTTAGGAAGAACAAATTACAAAATATTTTAAAAACCTATTTGTTGAAGTAGTATTGACTAACAGAACCGCAACTGATGGAAGTAACAGAGAACCCAACTGAAAAAAAAATTCAACTTTTGACAGATCAATCAATTTGATCTGTCAGTGGAAGCTCCTAAACTTTATTTTTCCATACAATGCAGTTGCCTGGATGTTCCTGAGAGTTTCCTATACTTTGTTGTATAAATTGATCTGGCACATATAAAAGAAGAGGATGCTTTTAGAAGAAAGGAGTGAAAGGAACTATAAAACACTGAAAAGAATGGGAGCTGAAAGAAAAAAAAATAAAACAACAATGAATTGAGAAGTAAAGAGAGGATAAGTCCATTTAGGAAAGAGAAGCAAGAAGAAGGGTAGATAAGTCGAAGAGAGTAAAGAGCTGAATGAAAGGAGGATATGTTAAAGGATAAAGTTTATCTATCTAGATACAATCAGCAAACCTTTGATTTCCCTAGTCAACATGTAGACATGTGACTGCAGTGTGGACAACATGAATTATGATCCATCTTAAAGACTCTTGCTTCTAAGACTAAAAAATAGCTGGATAAAATGAGAACACATATACTGTTTTCTCTACAATTATGACCATCAACATGCAATACTAAAAATATTATTGAACCTATTAGTACTTTCTCTGCTATGGATTTATGAAGTGGTACTTCATACCAGTACTGCATAGGCTCCTGATACCTATATAAACACTTTGAGAAATAATAGATGTATGTATATATTTGACAGGAAATTAAGATGACAAAACAGAAAAAAAAACCTCAACCAACCGAAAAAAAACCAAAAACCAAACAGGTCAATATCTGAAAAATGAACAAAATGAAACAAAAAGAAAGTATTTATATTTTACTCAATTTCTGCAATCAAAAGATTGCTGAATTAATTTTTCTCCTCCCCACCAAGAATCAGCACCTTATGGTAATTATGTCTTTAATGTAAGGGAACAAGCCAATTTCAATGACATTTATTCCATTATTCACATCAGCAGAATGTGATATTGGGAAAATAATGAATCTAAACTCCCTTTTCCTCTAGAACAGTACAGGGATCAAATTAGCTGATTTGGATTAGTCTATACTGATTAGACTGCTCCTTCAGCACACGCAGTTTTACACTGTGAGTTATTTTCAGTAGAGAACCTGAGCTAAACCTTTTTGCCATATAGTTGCCAGCATAAAACATCCTAGATTCACACTGCTGGGAATTTATTCAAAGATGTTCTTCTTGCTTTTACAATCAGTGGTGGTTAGTTTTTTCCCCTCTGACTTGTATTACAGCAGTGGCCTGTGGTGCTGTTAGTCATACCTGCAAAGCAGTGTAATTTACCACAGGAAAACTAAAGAACCCTTAGCAGGAGAGCTGGCGCATGTACTACTATCCTGTCATTTTAGCAGCAGGGAATCCTAGTCATTTTTAGCTGACCCCTTACTTTCACATAAATCACTGTAATAAACATAACTCTTTTACCCATAGGCACAATCCAAGGCTTAAAATTCTCATGGCAATTTATTTAAAAATATAACTCTCTTCTGTCAGTGTAGTGTAAGAATATTACGACTTTCTATTAAGAAATAACGGCACAATTAATAGGTTCATTAACCAGAGACAGACACAGCACTGTGACTATAAAACAAATCTAACATTTCTGATTGTTATAACTTAATTAATATTTATCTTTCTGACAGCAACTGTAATGTTTTACTCATAGAAGGGTAAAGAAAATATATTTTAAGAACAGAAAAAAAGTATATTTAAATAACATAAAGAAATATGCACAGTACTGACATAAAAAAACCCAAAACCTGTACAACACCAATGCAGGGAACTTAATGCAAGGAGGGATTTTTCCCTGGACTTCAAGACAGGCAGAATTGGGTCCATGCTGAAAGGTTTTGCTATCCTTCATAGACCTTATGATAAACAAACAAAAATATCTCCTGTACTTTCCTAACATTAGGTTGATAAGGAATCTCTCTTTTAATACAAAAACCTTTGAAAACCAATTTGGGATTCTAGTAGCACTGCAAAATATTTATTCTAAAAAGTAAACTTTATTTCTATATTTTCTACTCTAATTTCTGAACCAGCTAGATTTTTCTCAAAGGACTAAGTAGTCATTTTCTTTGTTCCTGCACATATGTAAACTGTTGAACCATTTACTTTAAGCTAATAGAACTTTTTTTTATATTTCAAATTTATTATACTTAAAAAGCTTTTGTAGAAAGATAGGATTCCATTTAAGCAGATACATTACCCTGTGCCTGAAATACATTCCAGTCAGAGTATAATTCAGCAAGTTGATGACAATGCTGGCTCCAAAAGAAAGGAGGAGACCAGATTGGACAAGAATGAGCTAACAGATTGTGCAGCCCAATTCTGTCCCTTTGAGTGTGATATATTGTTTCAAGATGCCAAAAACCCATACTTTCTCAAAGCATATCTGTTGTGCTGGTTTTCCCATTTTCACAGAATCCTCATTATTAGTACTCTCTACTCTTTTCAAAGCACGTCAGACTCAGACCATATGCCACTGAATAATGCTTATCAATTGTCTAAAATGCCCAATAGAAGAAAGATGTGCCAAACAAAGGAATCTTGAAAGTTATGAAGTCTTTTACAAAAATAATTACATATTTCACATCTGCTACAGATGTTAAGTGAAATAAAAACATCTCCTTGTTACTAAATGTTAATTTTTATGACACACTTTTGTGTCATAAAACCAACATCTTGTAGAAGGAAGTTGAACTTCTATAATGAGTGAAACATTTAGAAATCATTCTTGGGCACCCTCCTGATCTTTAAATGCAGAAAAAAATAATCATCTTAGAATGAAGATGAATGAAGATGAATCAAAATCATCTTTTGAAGAAGATCTGGATTATACTTCAGAACCCTCCCACACAGAATAAAATACCTAAACCAACTGAAATAAGATTATTCAAGAAATAAAAAATTTTAAATAAAATGTCTAAATAAAAAATTAAGAAGTTGAGATATATTATTGAAACATATATTAATAAAACATAGTAATATATTTAAAACATTTAACACTAAAAGTCTCATCTAAATTACAGCAATATACCTATTCATGACACAGAGCAGATTCTTCTGTTCCTGTTTTATAGCACAACATTACCTCAGAACATTAACATGGAGATAATAGGTTACTTGATTTAAAGGTCAGAGAATGAAAAGTTATCTTTTTTCTTTCCAACAATTCTTGGGATTTTTTTGTTGGTTTTGGGTTTGTTTGTATTAGCAATGCAAGCCAGAACTCTTGGTAAAATTTAGTTCACTTTCATGCATCTATGTATCTTTCCACACAGTGCACAAACACATATACAAATCCATAATGGGTGCACACGTGTTTATACGCTGACATGCCTGAAATAGCAAAATCAGTATGGATCTGATTCATTCTTTTGGAGTCAACAAATGCCCTTCATTCAAGAGCCTTTGAATTCAGTGGAAGATAACTATTGCCTGATATGGATGCTATTGAATATTACTGTAGGTATGATTGAGCTAAAGGATATTAGTTATTTCTAGAGGTTTCATAAAGAACAGTCTTAATAAGATGCAGATGGCAAAATGATGCACCAAGCAGAATGCAGAAATCATTGTGGTTAAAGTTAAAACTATGTACATTGGTACACTTATTCTCCCTCCTTGTACTGTAAATATAAAAAAAATAAAATTCAAGTATCTGGACAGGGAATAAATTAAAAAAAAAACCTCAACAAATAAATAAGAAAACACCCAGCTTGTCTGCTGGTGAGAACTGCATTCTAACTTCAGACAATAAACCATAAATACTACTTTGTACTTTTGTTTTAGGTTAAAAACAAAAAGCTGTAAAAACATTAGAGAAAAATAAATAAACTGAAAACTTGATTCTAATAAATTATGTTGTAAAAAGATTGCAACATTTCCCCCCACCAGAGACGTAGATGCAATTTCTGCCAGAGAAGGACTGTTCCTCTTTAGTCAGCTCCTAATGTAGAATAGTATAACTGATCTTACCCAAACTTACCATCACAAACTGGTAGCACTGTTTCTAAAAGGATAATCTGAGCTATCATCCCTTTTAACAAGATAAGTTATGGGTCACAAGCTTGAACACAACAGTCCTGGCTGACAACTCCAAATCAGAATTTTATGAAAAAGCAGGATAAGCATAAGGTTTTCTTTTTCCATTCATGTTGGCATCAATGAACAAGAAAAAGAAATGAAGGACTACTCCATTTACGGGTGCAGTCTTCTCTTTGAGATGTGCTGCCCATTCACATTTCTGTCACGATGCATCTGTGCCTCATAAGTATAACCAGGACAACCTTTACAGAGTGATGTCTAATGAAGATTCCTTGCTACTGCTGCAGATGGCAAGGAAGGCAGTTTCTGCTGCTGCTTCTTCCATCTGTGGTGAAAAATAAACTTTGCATTGGGGATACATATCGTAAGAGGGATAGAGAGCTCATTTTGGAATGTGTATGGACAATGAACCTTACAGAAAAATGAAAAAAACCCCCACCTTTAAGGCTCTAAGATAGGTAACTACTCTTTCTTCTTCAACAGACTGCCCACTAATACTCCAGGCAAACTGTGGCAGTCTTGTTTAAATCCTGAAGAATGTCTGCACATGCAATTGGAGAATGTAGGAAGGAGCTTTGAAGTATTATCTACAAATCTTGGTAAGTAGGGTATTTCAACATAATTGGAAGCCTCCTTGGTCAGACTACAGGATATATAATATATGAGGTATTTGAGTGGACATTTCTACACAAAAAGCAAGCACATAACCTGAAACTTAGTTGGATAGAATATATTACACAAATCTAACTATTGCAGTGCAGCAACAGGTCCAGTAGAACTGGAAAACTGATCAGTACTAGAAAAAGCAATTTTCTTCAAGTACTCTTCAGTCTTATGAAGACTGACTGCTGCCTCAGCCTCCTGAATACCTTTCAACTTCGTGAATACTGTAATGGGTATGACCCAGCAACTGCACACTAGACGTCAAATTCAAGGAAAGCATCCAGGAAGAACCAACTCCAAAATCTAATGGAGCTGCCTATAACATATATATTTTTCAGTAGATGGATGTATAACAAAATTCCTTCTCAACTGGAATTCAGCTGCACCTGTTAGACTACTGGCTCCTTTGAGGGAAAGAACAACTCATGATTCCTCCATGATCCAGGCAGTTATCTACTTTGGTGGCAAGAGCTGAAGGGTTGTTTCTGTATGTCACTTATATACACAAATACATATTCCATAAGTGTCATGCAAGTTCATGCTGTTTGATATACAACTGATTGATATATCATCTGTATTTGACACTTGGAGCCGAGTAGCAGAGATGGAGGTGGCTTAGCCTGTTACCTGAGACTACTGTGAAGAGAACCAGTCTGGAGTTTTGTGACCAGAATCATTCACAAGCTGCAAATGAGAGCCTGGTTTGGCACTGCCAGTACAAAGAGAACCTCTACAGAGGAGATGAGGGAAGCTAAGATGATGGTAAACAAACATGATGATAAACAAAGGTCCGGTATTGGTAACAACAAAGGTAACAAAGACCCAGTATTGTCGGTCTCTGCTCTCCTCTATTCTCTTCCCCACAAGGTCTGAATTTCTCTGAATACCAACACAGAAAAGCTGCTGCTCAGGGTAACACTGAAAAAACACTTTTAATGGCTGCAAGAATCTGTGTCTACCTCAGTATCAGTCCTCTAGATTTATTATGGATGGCATTGTTTAGAGCATTTGAAGACGCCTTATGAAGTCTACCCACTGGGAAGCTAACACAAAAATAGCTTACCTTTCAGCCATCATATAGCAAAATCAATTACACCATTAAACAGAACTGTGTTCTCAAAAATCTTATGTCAGGCAAAATTAACATTACATGGATAAGGCTAACTGATGTAAAAAATGCCAAAGTCTGTTGTAAAGCTTGTTAACTTTGTATACACCCACAAAAAACCTCTTATATCTCAACATTGTTCACAATTAACAATTACAAAGATTTTGAAAATAATTTGCCTGTAAGTTCCCCTAAAGGAACAGTGGTTGACAAAAAAAAAAAAAAAAGTGAAAGACTGACAGGAAATAAAATGTTGTTTAAAGGCAACAACAATTTAATTCTTCTAACTGGTCTATTTTTATCCCATATGGAATTGAGAAATACACTTGAATTATATTTGGGCAAGGGTTTAAGACATGGAATAACTACTATAAAGTCAGTATTTTCTAGTTCTACTTTTCGTGCTTTAAAATGTTATAGCAATAGGGAGAGAATTTTGTCTACTCCACCTAGTCTAAGCTTGACCATAATAAAACTTAAAGTTAAAATTTTAAAATAAAAAAAAAATATTACGGATAAAGAATTATGCAGGATATACACTATGTATGTAGCACTACTATAGCTTTGTCCTGTGCTTCAATGTCAAATGAAACTCAGGCAATCATGTTCATTTAAAATACAAAACTACAAACTAGTCCCATAATTACCTAAAGAAATGTCCACTTGAAATTGTGGGTACTTCAAACAGAATGGTGTTCTGCATAATACTGGTAAGATATAACAACTTAGAACTTAATCCTCGGCCTTCTACATTTACGTAAGCAGAACTCAGTAACTTGGTAGGTATCTCATGCTCCAAACATCCAGCTTATTAATTCAAATACAAATCATATGCAAATGTCATTAAACTAATAAATGCAAAGTCTGCTTGTCCTTGTTGGCTCCTATTTCAAAACCTTCAGAGGTATTCTGAAACATGAAATTTAAAGACTTCTAATAGAAAATCCTTTTCCAGCAAGTGAAGAAGTTTCAGCTATAGTTCTTTTCAGGACAGTAGTGGCTCCCAGGATATAGGGAAACTATTTATATTAATATATATCACTGAGGACAAGCTGCATGTTGCATATTGTAGGTGAGATTACTACAGTAGAACAGCACAAGCTACTAGAGTACTCAACAAAGTAGTAATAACTTGGATATTAAATGTTTCTGTTACTCTCAAGAAAACATTAAATAGAGGTTATACAGCTAGAAAAGTAGCCTCAAGTTGAGTTATGCTTTAGCAGTAGTAGTTTATCAGCCAAGATAGCCATTTTCTATTTTAAAATCCATCCAAAACAGGAAGGATACAGATGTTATACTTTAACTCTGAAAAATCACATTTTATATTTTTGCAAAGAGCAAACACAAGTAATATAATCTAGAAACCTATACTTTTTGGTATGTAATATTTGGTATACAATTGTATAACCATGCATAAAGTTGTTGATAAATAAATATTCATACAGTATTCAGTTTGGATCTCTTATTTATGATTCCTGCATTTTGCTGTATTTTAGCCCTAAATTATCGCAGAAATTCCTAGCAGAAGATTTGCAACCATTAGAAAAAGCTAATTTCCAAAATCTAGAAAATCCAAATATCAACCAAAAAAACTGTTCTGAAGCAGTGATATACTACAATCAGGCCCATCAGTGCAGAAGGAAATAAATAATACTGTATTCAGAGCAGGTGCCAAACTAAGTGGAACAAATATAATCTGGTATACAGTTTGAAGAATGCAGATAAAAGAGAATATTGAATGGCTGTTTATCATTTAGCCATCATCCATGTTTTGCAATAAACAAAGGAAGGTTTTTTTGACAAACAATACAAGAAAATGTAATTAAAGATTACACTGCTTGAAAAAGAATAAAAACTTTGCAATATTTATGTTCTTATAACAAAGCTATTGGCAGAGGCTTTCTAGACTTCTTTTTTTTATATCATTGATTTAGTTCATTGATATGCAAGACTAAACCATTCCTAAATGGTTTGTTTGAGTATATCTATACATGTATGAATACAGGCGGACAGATGCATGTATATACATATATTCACACAGATACATATGCATATACATAATGCATCTTATGAGATGGATTTTTCTCCTAAAACACTAAAAGAGATTTGGTTTAAATTCCAGTTCAACATCTATATGTCACAGATGTCCATCTGTAAACTTTAGAGAACACTAGCCCTCTTTCTTTGAGTCTTTGTCTTATCTTTGTATCAAAGACTTGTACCATGTGATACATGTTGTCTGGGACAATGGAACTAGCACTAATAAGAAATATGCAGGAAAAAACAAAGATAAAAGAGTTTGTGTTCTGAAGTTCAGCTCTTCCACAGACGCTTGTATAATCTTAATGGTGACACTACTTTTAATACATACGGAAATTTAGCATATGCCTAGCTCTTTCAAGATCTACCCTTACATGACTCTTGTTTTACAGTGGCTTTTTTTCAAGCAAACATCAATAAAATAGAAGCAAAGCACAAATAATGAAAGCAAAATGGTTCTACCTCTCTTTCATCCATCTTCAGCCATTGTTTGGGATCATCCTCAGTGGCTAGGAAAGCTATCAGATCTAAGGCAGTAAGCCTTGTCTGACGTCTGGATGACACAAAAATAAGAACAGGCTTGGCTGGAGAATGACTACGAATTGCTGTTGAGGAAAACAGAACTTGAGAATTAGGCCCTTAGGATAAAAATTAGAGTTTCCCCTTGCAATAGCTAGACAACTGATAAACCTCTCTGCAGATGATATACAGGTTGTGTTCTGCTGGAGAGATACAACTGAGGTGAGCATATTCCACCTCTGAAACAGAGACCATATAACTACACTCAGCTGAGCCTGAGTTAAGGTGCCCTGCTACTTCAGTGATCATTGTCAGCTAATTAAGAGAATCGGCAAAAAAACCAAAAGCAACAAAACACCACAAAACCTAAACAAGCTTTCTAGACTACAAAGCTTGCAAATTTCTCTATCCCAGCCTAATAAGTATGTTAACGTTTTTTCTACCTTATTGGGGTATATTGCCTCAGATTAAGTGCCATCGACGTCTAAAACTTGCTTTTTGCCTGACCTTTGTTTCTGTGTTTTGTTTACTAATTAGTCTGATACATTTAAACCAATTTTGTTTTAGGAATTTTTTAAAAAGCATTTTCTTGCTCACACCATCTTTGAAAAGTTTTAGGTTGCAAGGAAATTTTTTATGGTTTCAGAAGTAAGTATTGCTATGAAAATGCTAAAATAACCTTGACTGTACCATGGCAAAGAAGTGGGGAACAGAGCCTTCAATAAATCATATTTCTACAGATGTTCTAGCATCAACAAGCGCTAGAACTATATACAGGTGTACTTAGAATTTCAAATAATCTAATTTTTAAATCCATTTGTCTGTTTTCTCATGTAATTCTCATTCTAGCAATTAAATTTATGCATTGTTAATTTCTGAAAACTATTTCATATTATCCATCAGCACATATTGCTTCCTAGTTCATGAATACTACCCAGCATGTGTTCCTGCATATATACACACTATGCAGTTGTGAAATTACTGAAATAGGATGATTCATCAGTATTTATATCTCACAACTATATATGCCAATATATCTATATATTTTAAAAGCCCAACATCTAATGGATTTTTGTTGCTTCAGGAACAGGTGTGGCAGAATAGCCCAAGACAGATTTATTGTTCATTAGTGTTTTTGTAAAATGCTCTTGTGGAGGTGTAAATAATCCGAGCTGTCAAGATTGGTCTCTAGTCCACAATCAATACTTTGCTTCTGTCATAAGGCTAATTAAAGCAGCTAAAAAGTCACCTCACAAATGTCACCTCACAATCAACAGCAGTTCACATTACAAAATTTATTTTGGAGGCTATTTTTAATTGATATAATAAATATTCCTTATGTAACCAAAATGAAATGTTCAAATAAAATGCGAGAGTTTTTCTTAAATCTATCCTGCTTGCCAGCTTGGTTAAGAATAAAAAATTGGAAACAGAAGCATATCTGGATGCACTAGAAATTTTGGATTTTATGGTTATTGCTTTGAAACTAGAATTATAGGAGGTTACCCTGACTTGCAACTTCTGTTCACAATTTTTTTAGTGCTTACATACAGTGGTCCATATGAGAATACCTCAGCAGATTAATAATATGAATGGTTTTATTACTTTCTAAATTTCAAATATTTTTACACAAATGTTTCTTTATGGTGTCAAACACTAAGAGAAAACACATTTTATTTCCTCCTCACTAGCAATAATTTTATTGTTCTGTTCTTAATACATTACATTCTTCTGCTACATGTTGCATTTGCAGCACACTTTATGTTTCAGACAAATAGCTTTAGGCCATTAGCAGAGCAGATTCCCCCAATACATGCCAAGAGTACATACAGTAACACATGTTGCAAATGTGTAGCAAATGAACTTTGTAAAGTCTTTTTTGTTTTTACACAAAGAAGGAAAAGGTCTAGGAGCTTGTTCTTACCCTGAAATGCAGGTTTGTTCATGCTAGCCATGCGAGGACAATAATGCTGTCCAGGGAAGCCCTGAATGTGCACCTCCAGAGGAACTGGGCGTACTGATGGTCGGAAGTTGAACAGACCCATCTACAAGAGAACATTTTTTTTTTCAAGTTCAGTCTTGAATTATCATATAAATTGCTACTTTATTTTTCTGCAGGACCGGTACATATTCATCTTCTAAAACTTTTTACATACCTGATTAATGTTTAGCCAGTCAGCAAGGTCTCTGGCATTTGCTAAAGCAGTCGATAAACCAACTACTCTTACAGGCTTCTCTGTGTGAGATGAGATAAAGTTTGTTCGAGACACGATGACTTCCAATACTGGGCCTCTCTCATCCCCTAGTAAATGAAAAGTCCATTGAAAAACAGAAAAAGAAAAGGTTCAGATGTCAAAAGCTATATTCACATCATAAGCACCAACACACTTGTTCAAACTTAGCAATGATTCTGATTAAAAATAACAAAACATGCTCACCTAGAAGATGGATCTCATCTATGATAAGAATGGCAACTTTCTGAACATAACTTCTGTTCTGCCAGCTTCTGCTGACACCATCCCACTTCTCCGGGGTAGTAACAATCAGGTCAGCTTGGGCAATAGCTCTCATATCAGGAGTCACATCTCCTGTCAACTCTACAACCCTGTAATCAAGAAAGATGGTGGTTTGGCTTTAAAAAGCTTTAAAACATTTTAATGTTCAAATATTTACTCCTAAACTTAAATTCCTAAAAGGGTGAAGTAAAGTAATTTTGTTTCTTGACAAACATATTTAATAGAATTTTTGAAATTGTTTTAAGTAAATAAACCTGTCTCTTTGTTTCTCTAGCAAATACTATATAAATACCAAATACCATTCCTTAGGAAAACCATATGAAAAGAAGAGGATGAATATGAGTCCTAACCCATCTATGGTTAGTTCTTCAAAATGAAGATAAAATTATATTAGTATGATAAACTGAGAATCATAACATCCTCTCATGTCCAGGATGAAAGCTTTCTAGAAAGCTACCAAGTTGCTGCCTGCTGTTCTACATAGATATCTGGTTTGAATAATGAAGCTAAACTGCAGTGTGTATTGCATTTGTTGGTGAAGGTCTATTAAGACTGGTGCAAAAATTATCCTGAGATTATTTTTTGGGGAAGATTAGCAGAGTTTTTCAGTTTGTCTCATTATATTTTTAAGTCCTACATACAGCATTTGTGATGATCCATTGTTGTAGATGGATGCATTATAATGGATTTTTGACATTTCAATGACACATTCTACATTCAGTTGAACATCTAATAAAAATTTGTCAAAGTAATGTGTATTCTCAGTTCAAAATTTCAGTCATAAGTAATTGTACATTTCAAAAAGGAAATATTACCTGAAAATATTCTAACTCATTGCTACGATAATAACAGGGATACCACTGGTAATTTCATGTACACAAAGTAGCACCTCTTTCTCTTGTAACCTGTGGTGTGCTTGGAGCTTAACTTAGGAAAAAAGCCATATATCAAAAAGGCAATAATGCACCCCATAGTCCTATAGATAACAAATTTAATTCAGGAAATCATAATTTTGGAAAGCATCAACATGACTGATACACCTTGTAGATCATAAAGTAATGGCTTAACTCTAACACCCGAGAAGACTAGCAAGAAATTAATGTTATCAAGCAATAAAATTATAATAATTTACATGTGAAGGGCATCATATGACTACTAGTACACTGTCCATGCAAGTCCTACATGTTCCTTAGAACTGAGGTTTCTAATGAAAGCTTATTTTGACTTACATTTTCAATGTGTGAAATCTCAGCTCCATATTTGTTATACTGGCAAGTAATGAGAATGAAAAGAAGTGGATATCAAAGTGTATCCCTTTCTTAGTTTTGATTTTGCTATCACTACAATGCCTATTGATAGCATTTTTTAAGTACTAGAAATTTGAAGGACAGCATATAATCAAAACCTATTTTGAAATACTCCTAAGTATTCTGTAGATTTTATTCATACTTCATGGGCTGTTCTTTTGCTTTTCATTTCTCTGATTAGGTAAGGAGAAACATACTTTTTGCCAAGTTTTTCTTCAATCCTAACTTTCCAGTCCTCAATTCTCTCACGGACAAGTGCTTTTAAGGGTGCAATATACACTGCCTGCGAAAGAAAAGTCACAAAACCAGAAGGTAAGCAAGAAATCATTATTACAGAGTACCTACAACAGAAAATATTTGTGAGATTTGAACATACTCATAATCTATAAAATGAATAAGGCCTGAGTTCCATAAATGACCTACAACAGAATTATATTTAAGATGGATATAATGCTTGAAAATACTGTTTTTTTTTCCTGAGCCATTAATAAGCAAAGAAATTAAGAGAAAGAATAATTTCTTGAAACCAAAGTATTTATAATACCATTTAAAATCAAAACCCACTTATAAAAATAATCTTTTTTTTATTATTTTTTTTTTTTTGGCCAGGACTATAAAATCAGCAAGTTAACATTCTAGAACAGTAATAATCTTACTTTCTAGCAAGCAATATCTTACCTGATTTCTAGTTATGCCATTAAATTATTAAAACATTATCAATTAAATAAAAAAAGCTGATTATTTTAACCAAAATCTCACAATACTTTTCTCAAAGAAGCCAGCAATGCAAAGGGGAATACTCTCACGTGAACAAACAATATTTACGTATAGATTTAAGGTTAAAAATGCTAAAGCTTTAGAACATGAAGAAACTTCTACATGAAGAATTCACATACATTCTTTAAAATATATAGCCAGGTTTTCAGCTTTATTAAAACCTAAAATATGTATTTCTTTGAGAACAGACTATTTTGTATGTCTCACAGATAATCTGAAAGTGTATGAATGGCTTGTTTACCTTGCTTGGACTAACTAATTACATGAAGATATTGAAATTTCAAAGATGGTTAAGGTATACAATTTGTGTTAATTTTTGTTAAATCTTACAGTCAGATACAAAGATCTTTCCCA
Source organism: Sclerurus mexicanus (assembly GCA_013396755.1). NCBI lineage: Eukaryota > Metazoa > Chordata > Aves > Passeriformes > Furnariidae > Sclerurus > Sclerurus mexicanus. Next base: position 783,918 of record VWZF01003613.1, on the reverse strand, counting down.
AAGACTTTAAAGCTAAAATGTGGTTAACTAAGACAAGATGGCTAAGTCAAGAAACAGATATACATTCACTTTGAAAACAAAACCCCAAAAGCTGAGTTGTTCAGCTTTTAGGCAGTTTAAAACACAGGGGCAGGCTGGAACGGAAAATCGGCTCGTAGTAAGTAATTGCAACTTATTTGTTTAAATAAGAGAGAGACTGGGCTAGTTGTGTTCACATGGAAGAGAACTAATAAAACAGTACTACTGCTAGTAGAAGGAGATTGAAGCAGGAAATACAGTTAAGTAAGGAAGAAAAGGAAATCCAGCATGCCTGTATGTCATGTTTGTAGATTTAACTCTAGTAGTATACTGATTGAAATAAAAAATTTAAATAAAAGAATAATGTACATAATGCAGTACCATTTTATATCCAGGCAGATATAAATTGGAGAAATTAACATTCAGTTTCCCATAGTCTTTTTCTAGACTTTTGTACTGTTGAAAACATGCTAATACAAAATTATACTAATAAACCTATTTTACAAACCTTTGATGTGGGATACTTGTTAAAAACTCTAAAGATGGCTAATTCAGCTGCAACAGTTTTTCCAGATCCTGTAGGTGCTCCAAGAAGAACATTGCAGTCTGTGTGATAAAGGGTATGAAATATCTGTGTCTGGATAGGGTTGAAGTGTGTGAATTTGTACAGGACTTCATATTCCCGATGTCCCAAGGCTGTGATAGGCAAAGGCTGAAGATCCAGAAGCTCTATAACCACAAAATGAGAAGATATGCCATAACATAACACAACACAGCTTACTATGAAGATAAATATATTAATCAGTAATTTAGTGGAAAACAACTTACACTGGAAAATGTTTTACTTAATATCTCATACGACACAGAGTCCATATTTGGGTAATTGTTCACTTTGAAGAGGGATAATGAAAAGTTGTTTTTAAAGCTCTGAAATATTTCTGTAAGTACTGATTTAAGTACTCTGATAGCTGTTAACCAGCTATTTGCATAGATTAATCTTTTTCTTATATCTATCTCCTTTTTACCCACTTGTAGTAAGTTCTAAACTCACTGTATTAGGCACAGGTATGTCCAGCTTCTTATGATAACAGAATGTGGTGTATTTCAAGTTCAAGTTAAAAAAATCCATTTAAGAAGGAAGGATTCTTTGGAGTTTCTAAGTCAGTGGAGTAATACAAATCAGAAGAATACAACTAAATTTTGCATTTAATCCTTTAAACATGTAATTAAAGACATAACCTTAATAAATAAACAAACATCTTTTCAATATATGATTCTCAATATATCTTGAGGGCATCTGCTATCCAAACAATTAAAGATTGTGGAATTTGGAAGATGATATATATAACCAGATTGGATTTGGAATTTTACCAAATTAAGGAGACTGCAGTGATTCTGCTATGCAGATGCTTCCTTTGAAGTTTGGGTTGGTTTTTTGGTCTTTTTTTTTTTTATTTTTTTTTGTGGCTGGAGGTCTCCTTGTTTTTTCAGGGTGCTTTGCATTAAGGTATGATATGGGAGTCATAAAATCTACTGAGGCAATGATGCCTAATATTCTTCACATGTTTTTCACTGATACCTTATGGCTGGTTTATCATTCCCACTGAAACGGTGATTTCTTGGGCTCTGTTGAGGAGAAAGAAGGGTTTTTTTTGCCTAGCAGGGCCTCTACGTACTTCATTGTTGAGTGGGAACCAGATGGGAATTGAAATCAATTACCATAAATCCTAGAGGCTCCATAACTGGTGATGTGTAAATATCTTTCTGTTTCTTCTGAATAGTAGTCAGTGATCAGTCAATTAGATAAAAAGGTTACACATGCTTTTCCAGACAGCGTAGGTACAGTGTAACAATAACTAAACACTCCACAAACACATGTGGATTTACACATGCCTAAGGACAACACCGTATGAGAAGTGAGTATTTCTGAAGGCACTCACTTCACACACTGCTGGATGAACCAAATGTAATTACAGTGGAAAGATTTTACAATGACATCAGGCCCAGTGAATGTATAAAGCAATTTATGTTTCCAGAAAAAAAAAAGAAGCAAAACACAAACATATGCTTCTGTGCCAAGTGTTAAAAAGAGGGGGAGGGGAAGGCCACAACTCGATGAGACGAAATGTGATGTTCAGTGCTGTAACAGTGCTTGCTATGATAAATTTATCTTAGCAAAAACAGTAAAATATTTAATATTTTCAAAATTTTAGCATTGTTTTTTCTTTGATGAATGCTGTTTATAATACACTCGAAGATTATTTTTAACCAGAAGAAAAGTAATGCTTACAAGCTCTAAGATAAGACATACCGTAACACTGAGATTTGCTTAGTTTTATATGACAGTTTCAATTTTCTTATGGCTTATAGAGAACCTGGAGTAATTACAAGGCTAGTATTATGTTGGGATGAAACAAGCTACCTTTTGTTTAGAAACTGAAAAGTTTAGAGGGTTGGAGAATAAATATCACAAAGTGAAATTCCATAAACATTCCTATGATGAAGCAGAAGTAAGAGTTTTACTGAACTACCATAAGGAAAATCAATATGAGCAATATTAATTAAAGCAAAATGATCAAATTTGAAGTTACCTGTGTGGGGTGGATGTCTCTCTGGAAGAATCAAATGTTGAAAATTTATAATACATACAGCTTCTGCTCCTAACCACCTATCGGACACGGCTCGAATGTAATATTGAGAAGGAAGAGGTTCAAAAATTGGGATTGTGAACACCAGCAGTTGAGGTTCTTTAGTAATGACCTGGTGCAAACAGGTAGAGAATAATTACTGCACAGAGAAATCAGAGTTTGCCTCACTTCCATAAGGGTTACTAACACAAAACAATAAAGTATGTGTGCACCTCCATGTGCTAAATATTTTACATCTTTATAAAACATTTCACCACTGGGAATGTATTTTGCTTCCATCCTCTTCAAAGGATAAAAATAAGCCTGGCTCTTTTTCTTTAACAGACAAAACCATTAGAGTCTTTATTTTTTTCACCTGAAAATAGCTGGCCCAGCACAGGAGGAAGAGAAAAAGGGACAGTTGAGATTATAGAACATTGTTGTGGGGGTCCAAGCTTATCAACTACATCTGAATCTGAAAGGTTTGCTACTGATCTGAAAATCTGTTGGGTCAAAATACTGTTTGACCTTACAAATCCTCATCTCACTAACTTTATTTTTGTCTTGCTATGAGATTCTAATTAAAATCCATTACCTGTTTCTTCTGAATGATGAAATACTCTGAATGATAAATGTGATCATTAGTAGGGTCTTCTACCCAAATCCACCAGGGCTCTCCAACAGTGCCATGTACCTTTAAGAATAGAAAAGATAGCTTTGTTTTAGTTGTAACAAGGTTCTCTAGGTTTGCTCGGTATAATGGATATATTTCTAAATTATGTAGGCTCACAAAGGAATACAGAAATACAGGAATCGGAGGAAAGAGAAAATAACATTTTGAGTTAGATCAGTCTGCTTAAAAATTGTGCTTCAATAAGAGTTTTCTTAAGATAGATATCATGTAAATCGACATGATACAAATGCAACTGAAGGTAGTTTAAAAATAGACTGAACTCCCAGGGTTTTCTCTAGGCTCCTAAGAATACTTTCTCTTTATTCTTCCCCATAGTTCTGACTTTGAATTCTGCATAGAGGATTGTCTTTTGCTATTGTCTGCTCATTTTTCAATTAAAAACATTCTCTCAGGAAAAACTGGACACTGAATTGTGACGTTCCTCTCCTCCCTCTCTTCCTCACTCGTCTAGAAAGATACACTAAGGGGATTCAGAAGAGTATAGATTGTAGTCATACTGATCGTAGTCATTGCTACAGGTGAAGTGAGAAGAACTTAAATAGAGCTGTCTCTCGATCATGTCCCTGCCATCTGGCAACATCTTTTTCCATCTCATTTTTTTATTTGCTTTGTTATGTAGCTTATTTTGCAATGCCAACCACAAATCACAGCTAGGTGGGATGCTCAGTTAAGAATTTTTGTTTCTTTAAAGAGTAAATAACTTTTGCCAATGTACAAGTATTTTACTCAAATATCTAGGAAAATAAAGAAAAATGAATACTACAAGCGTACGGATGACATATTATTGATTTGTGAAGATAGATTTCTGATGTTTCGGATGAGGACTGTGATAAATTGCAAAATCAGAAGATAAAAAAAAAGTTGGAATTATTTCCAAACATCAGAGAAAAGACAAAGTGTACAGTTGCTTCTAAAGGAATTATAATGCTACAGGAATTTGGTATTGATTCACCCAGTAGACATTAGTTTCAGCATATTTCAATCTTGTGTATGTGTCAGAAAACAGTCTGTAATGGTTTTTGAAGATAAAAATATGTACAAAGAATACAACGAAGGTGCTTTTGTTTCTTTTTTTCACCACAGGTGCAAAATAGAGAAGCAGACAGAGTAATTCATTTTCATCTGAGTTTCACTAGCAGCTTCACTGGGACTGGAAGCAGTGAAACTCAAAGGACACAGGTCACTGCAGGTGACATTTTGAAAAATGGCAGTGAGACTACTATTTCATCTGGGTTTAGGAGAATTTAAGAGAGGAAAGAAGAATTAAGGAAGACAATTTAGTTCAAAGCTCAGAAATTTTATTATTAACTGTAATAGCATCCTAATTTTGGAGAGTCCTGTGACAAAACTGCATGGGGAAAGCAGGGCAATCTGGGCACAGGAAACTCAGCATTCTCTCCACTCTGGGGAGCTCTTAAGAACTGACACATATCTGTATTTGGGGCAACCATCACCCTAAAACTGCATGCCTGGTATATGACTCAGTTAATTAATACTAGGTGCATTATTCTGTATTTCTGCTGGACTCCTCCTGACTGCAGGAAGGCTTAATTGCTCTGTCTGGGTACGTTTAACCATCCTTTGCTTCTAATAGTACAATAAAAATTTTACACTGGATATGGCTCACATGCTTTTACTGAACTTAAGGGCTTTCAGCACTGAAAACTAAAGCCATTAAAGATCAAGATGATGTCATATCTCATGACTACCAAACCATATCTTCTTTCACTTGTAACAGCAAGTGCAAAATTTGTGATTTGATCGATTTAGAATCCAGGTAAAGGAACAAAGCCTGGCCCATGAAATGTTAGCCAAATGTTAGGGTATTTCAGTCAAGTATGGTCATGTAAATTTTTAATATTCTCGTTTTATTTGCTTACTCCAATTCTTTGAATGTGATGATGGACAAGCAGTTTCAGAGTGTCAATGCCTGAATTTAAGACAGTTACTAATTCTCAGAGACTATTAAAATTTAACGGCTTTATTTTTTTACTGTGATAGGAGTTTGATTTACTGAAGAAACAAGAAAATCAACAGCTATGTTGAAAATGAAAAAAAAAATGAAAAAAAAAAGTTTTCCAGGTTTTTATGAGCACCAATGCACAAATTAAGATAAAAACAGCTCCTTAAGTTGAATTGATAAAACGATCATAATGTTTCCAAGCAACCACCAGAAAAACCGTGTAAAGGGCTCATAGGAGAAAATAGATTTTTGACAGAAGTTTGCTATAACTTTAGAAGCTCAGAATCAAAATAACAGGATAATTGTGTGGATCCCTTTTCATCTTGTAAAAATGCAGAAGAATCAAGATTTTATAGTACAATCTAGAAATGGATTGAGAAATTACCTTTTATTAAGAAACACTTTAATATGAAGAATGGCAAATTTTTTTGTATTTAACAGATTACAGGTAAAGTGGATGAAAGACTGAATAATAAAGACTTGTTTCAATCCTTAAAAGTAATGCTTTTTTTCGCTTCTCAAATATTGCACAGAAATAAGGCAACAAAAAATATTTCATGTTATAATTCATGGCAGGAATTCATTCAAATATTTCTGTAATAAACCCCAGTAGCAAACAACAGCAATTTTCTATATTTTGGTCATTAATCTCCCATTTATAAAATAATTTGGTGAAACTTCCAAAATAAAAAAAAAAAAACAAAACAACAAAACCTTTAGGCCAGGAAAATAAATTCTAAACTAATTTACATGTTTGTGGAATAAAATTCTAATTTACTTGTAATTAAGGTAAATTTGTAATCTAAGGGATTTTAAAATTAATTCTTAATCAAAGAACAGATACTTAATATCCACCTTTCAGAATAATTTATATTGTGTCAATCTCATAAGTGTGCAAAAAGAAAAATATGTGTGCCCATTGAGATATCTTTTTTCTGTAGAAAGTTTCAGAACTACCAGCAACTATACAATGCCCCCCTGTGGACATATATATTTAATTTAGATTTATGTTAAATCTATTTCTAATGAATAGATTCTGAATCAAAGGGTGTGGGTAGATCTAAATGTGCAACTAGCAAACTCCTTTCATATAAATTTGCACCATAAAATACGGATAAATATAATTCCAAACACATATCAGTTTTTCTGTTCAGACAAGTCCTCAACAGAAAAAAAGGCACTGATTTTTGAAAGTACGTTTTTAAAGCCATAAAGAGCAGCAGAACTTAGCATACATGAACTGCATTTCAAGACTATTTGAATGTGTTTGACATTCATTCACAGTTCACAGACTCACTTGTGTCTCCTCTTCCTTTTGGGCATAAAAGTAATCTGTGTGTGACTACTGTTAATATTTAGTATAAGCATTTGCCTCAACATACAATGGACAGCCCAAACCTGTAAGAATTAACAGAAATAAAAAGATGATCTTTGCTCGCCTTCTTCTACTAAAGTCATAAAGATCATTCAATTCCTAATATTAAATTTGCTTTTTAGCTAGAATAAATATTTTTTTTCCTTACCTGAACATCTATGGACTACCTGTAATCACCTCTTTTACTGAAGCTAAATTAATACTTCCAGTCCTTCCTCCTCCTCTTTTTTTTTACCTGGTCATTCCACGTGAAGTCAGGAGCAATTTTGAGTCGAACTCGGAGTACTGTGCGGGTAATTGGCTGAATTGTTGCTTCCATTATGATGGAAGGTATTTGATGGACACACTGTTTTACCTTTAACCCAATCTTCACATGATGCAGCATATGACCTGCCAAGAAAACATTAGGTGTAACAAATTTGCATTTCCAGGAAAAAGAATACAACTCTGACTTTCAAACAGGCTTTTAGGGAGAAGTATTATTGCTTGCTTGTTTTGCTCTTAGGTATGTAGATTTCTGACTCTCTTGACCTGGCATGTCTGAATATTTTGTAATACTTAACTTGAATTAGCAATTTATAGCCTAGAAAAATCAGTATTAACCCCCCTGTTGGCTATAACTAAGGGGTTAAAATAACTAAAAAGAATTCACACTGGAAACATATTATGTCAAGCCAGTTCTCTTTCCTCTACTGACTTTTTGACCAAGTTCTTACCAAGCCATATAGTTCTTTTTTAAAGCACAGATACTGACTTTTTACTTAATGAAGGGCATATATTTGAACTTCTATAATTCCTGTGTAGTGATTCAAAGCAGACAGAATGCAGCAGCTCTGATATTTCAGAATATACCAGTTTGCAACTCAGACAAAGAAAAAAATTAAATGTTGCAATGTTTATTTATTTTTTTACCACAATCATAGTAACTAAAGCATAAAGTGATTATATTCGTTAAGAAAAATGTCCTACTTGTATTTTACAGCTCAAATCTCTGTTCCCTTGCTCTTTATTTTAAATATAAAAGAAAGTGTGTAGCAGTGATTTCTTTGTTACCTGAAAAATACTGCATCTTCTAGCTTATTTAGGGAAAGACGGTTCATTACATTTTCACTGAAATTGCTTATGTAATTATTTGGAGTGTATTTTAGATTTTAATTGTGATGGTCAGAAGTCCTCCCTGTTAATAGCTACCTTACTAATGGCTACTGATATTTTCTGATATCATGATACTGTTCCTGTCCACCTATATCCATTTAAAAAAAAAAAAAGGTGAAGAAATCTCATTATTTTCATTATGTGCAAAGTGAAAAGGTGATGCAACCTTTTTCTTGCAAAAAACTCCCCAAATTTAGAAGCATAACGTCTTGCAATTCCTATTTTTTCCCTCTTGATCCTGACTTTAACTTTTCAGTTTTTCTTATTTCAAAACTGGCAGCTATTGCAGATATTGCCTCACACAGGTGTTTATATTCTGAAGAAATGAATGGTGATCTTGCTTAAGGAAACAAACCACTAATACAACAGTTTTAACACTTTTTTAATGTTTAATTTGCAATTGGTAAAATAAGTGCACCTCCAGCAAGTAGGTTACTAAAAACCAAACCACTTATATTGGTACACACTGATGATACATGAGGTATTATAGCATACTTGCACAGGGACTGGCTTTTGCAATTAGAGTTTAAAGCTCAGAAATCGGGTTAAATAAAGGCAGATGACAACTATTCAAAGATAAGGCTCAATAAACCTATATTGGGAAGTATACTTTTTCATTCCAAAAATTACCTTCTTTAACATTATGTGTGAGGTGAACTGTTTGTACAGGACAGCACTGACGTTTTTTACACTTACCTGCTAGGGGAAACTTCTACAAAATATTACAAAACTTTCTTCCCTAGCCCCCTCCCCCTCCCCCACCTTTTTTTTAGTCACATTATGAGAAAATATCAATGGCATTTGAAAAATATTAAAATCTTCTGAAGAAAAGCTGACTATTCGAGAAAATAGGCACGTTTAAAAAAAAGAATAAACTTCGCTTATTCCACAATGATTGTCATCTGTATTCTGAAAAAACCAGGACTGTTTATCTCAGATAACCCAGTGATTTCCTGGCTTTCTGGGAACTACATGGTTACATTGCAATAGCACATAGATTGGTGTTGACCAATTCATGGTACACTGGAATCCAGGATCTGTGCACACAACATGCTCTTCACTCACTGGGAGCGCTGGCACCTACCTGATACTTTTATCTCCCACTAAGCTATGAACTGAGTTAGCCAGCTCTAGTCTTTGTTATTCTATCTCCAAGGCCACAAAAACATTTAAAAATGAAAAATGCTAAGATTAAAACTATTCCTATGAAGTCAGAAAACAAGGCAGCACCTGGGAGTTGTGCCTTTTCTCATTTCAAAATTTGAATTCAAAATAAAAATAAGGTGGCTGCCAGGCAAGCACTTCCTTCTCATCCCTGGTGTTAGACACACTAGACAGGAGGAAGTGTGCCAAGTATCTGCACTTCACAGAGATGCACAGATCCACTTGCTTTGATATTTATAAGGCTAAAGAACATGAAATATCATTACGTATGGTCAGCAGTGACCTATTTTCACAGTCAATTCCCATGACTCATCAACTTTCAAACTAAGTTAATATAAAACAAAACTAGACAAATTGCAAGTATACACAGACAAACTTTCACCTTGTCAATACTAGTTCTACTACGTTGAAGGAAGCAAAATTAGTTTTGCATTTTAACGCAGAATTTCTTGCTTCTTCAAGGACGGTTATGGGGAGAAAGAATCATAAAAAAAAGCCCAAACCACACCAAAACCAACCAATCAAACAAACAACCCCCACAAAACCACTAATACAATTAACGGAAAGTAATACTAAGTACTTTTCAAACATGCAACAAATTAATAGGCGGGAATTAAAAAAGTGTGAAAACGCTTCTGAATAAAAAAGCATGATAATGCTAGCACTTAAATAAAATGCTATGTTTTAAATAAATTTAAAATTACTATATATTAAAATGCATAGTTAAAGTTAGCTTGTAAAATATTGCCACAGTCTTTTGGTTTAATTTATTTGTAAATAAAGATATAGCCCTAATTCTGCAAACTTTTACATATTTATTTAACTTTTTCCAGCCTAAATTAGGCACATAACTAAGCTTCCTAAGCTAGGAATGTAATTCTCTTGCAAATGAGAGAAATATTAAGTCAAAGCTGACAACTTTGAAGCAGGGAGTATGAAGTGTATTTTTATTCTAAAGTTAGATTTTTCAAAACATGGCTGTTTGTTTCTCAACAGTTGGGAAATAACAGGTGTAAAGAAAGTCCAAATAAGAAAAATACACTAAGAAAAAATAAACAAGTGAAGTTTTTTTTCAACTTCAACCAGCTGGTGGGCAGTTTATGCACAGTAGTTTATATACACTTACTAGAAATTGTCACTATGTCTATCGGTAAGCTTGTGGATTTCCTCATTATCGAACTGTCAAATCCTTAATAAAATTCCATTAAGGTTTTGCCACAACGACACCAGTGACAATGAATTTTCCATGTTCAGTGAAAATTAATGCAGTGTTTCAGAAGGTGGCCATTTACTGACAGCATACTTGGATATAATAATCAGTTTTTATTCTTTTTCATGTTAATAGTATTTCCATTGAGAAAAAAAAAGGCCATACTGTTCCAAGTGGAAAAAGTAAACAGACTTTTTATAGTAGTGTATTATGTATAGTGGGCAAAAAGGGAAGCACAGATCAACATAAATACATATATACACACATATATGTAAATACTTATCAACATACATCTCCTTTCCATCTGTGTTCTGTGATTACCAGGACATGGGCTAGCCTCATCCCTACAGCTGTGCTGTATTACAAGGAGATGGAAAAAGCCCTCCTTATCAGATAGACCATAATACCATATTAAGGTGTGGCACATGGCTACATGGCTTCCAGACCAGAGTGGGTACGTTAATGAATGGCTCAGATTTAGTTCTAACTTAGCCAGTGGTTTCGAATAGTTTAAGCATATCAGCCTTGCTGATTTCTCACCTATTTCATCTTTTCTCATGTCCTTCATCTTGTCTATAGTGAGATTCTTCTCTTCCAACTTGGAAAGGACCGATGGTGGTAACACTGAGAACTGCCTCAAAGGGCTAACCCAGCCCCAGAGCCGCTTGTCAATAACTTTGCTGAGATTCAGTAGTCGATATGTCATTGCAGGCCAACGTTTCCTAAGGGCAATCTCAAAAAGAGCTCGAACAATACGAGCTGCATTCTGGAAAGTGAAAAAAAAAAGCAAAACTGTTGTAATTCTCTCAAGTATTCTTTGTAAAATGAAAAGGATCCCATAGGCTCATCTTTGACAAACCATAACAAAAGTTCTTCTTTTCAAACTTATTTCAAATGTTTTTGAAAACTATTTTGTTTCTATCACTGTCTAGTGGCAGAACTATCTCCTGATCGTCTTCAGAAATTATGAAAAGAAACATGTGCAACCAATTAAAGTTGTAGTGTCAAGTCTGCCATAGAATTTTGATCGTGGTTATGCTAACATTTCAGAGTTCTAAATTTATTGCATCTAAATCACTTCTGAAACAAATTCACTTACTGTACCCTCCATACCATATACACCTGCAAACTCACTTTTTGTGGAAATTCAAGTTTTACTTTTTTTCAGTTATGCTTCCATAATAGCATCCCATTTCACACTGTATTTCATAACATTTGCACAGAAGCTTAACAGTAGTGACTTTAAAAAAAAAAAAAGTTAGTATATTCTGAGACTACTGTATAACCAAACTGTATAAATCTGCTTTGGACTTGGAAAACTAATTATTAACATAAGTTTGAATGAGGTCAGTCTTATCTTGAAAATCTAAGTTATGATATTCCTTTCATAAACTTTTCAAGCTGTATTATGAAGCTGTGTGCTTTTTTTTTTTCCTTCCCTACCAATACTATGTCTGGATTAGGAATTATGTTCTTGATTCATTGAATAGAATATAATCATTCCCTACTGGCTCTGCTATGCCAACAGGAATAAAAACCAGAAAATTATTTGGTTGTGATAGGAAGCATATGTTACTAAAGAAGGACATTCCTCTTTCTTAGAAAGGATGAATAATTTTCTTAATAGTCACTATCCCAGTAAAAAAAAATAAAATAATCACAATTTATGGCATGGGTTCCACAAATACAATTTATGAAGATCTGAGAAGACCATGTTGTCTCACTAGAAATGCTATAACTGAGACAGACAAATAAGAGCAACTGCCTTTTTTTGATGTGCATACTCAATTCAGAATTTTCTCATTTATACCCACACATGCTGGAAAAGGCAAACATTTCTGACGAAGGTTAGGGTAGCTGACATGAAAACGTTGCTGAAGAACATATATAGTTTTGAATATTTAAATCTCTTCTTTAGCACCAACTAAATGCAATTTTTCAGTTAATTCTTTCCAAAGCGGTTTTGTATGGACGAGACAGAAATGATTCCATGCAACATGTTGCTGACTGCTAAAACAAAAAAAAGACACACACGGGATGGGCTAAAAGGTAAAACTTTATAATCAATTTTATAAATTTGTTATTGTTGCACATCTGGGATTGTCTATAAGCATTTTGTTGCTCTGAATTCTTTGGGATCCAGCATTCTAAACTTTCAAGCAACACCCCATTCTTTCTAAGATGGACTCGACGTGTAAGCAAGCAACTCGTGTCACAGTCCTCTTATTGGATATCTGCCATGTCCTCCTGCGTACATGTCTGTGTAGTAACTAAGCATGCTGTGTAACAATGAACCCTTCAGGTGCCAAATCAAGGCAACAAACAAATACATGGTACGTAAATTTGCACCATTACATCTAGCGACAAAATTATAACAGCACATCTTTCTTGTGTAAACCAAGGTATGTGAATTGAACACAAATTATGTTTTGCAGAATGAAGGATAAAAGTAGCCAAAACATAAAAATAGATTACAGTGGTTTTGCACATTTAGAAGAAAATGTAGAAAGTTAAGAATATAATTTTTATGCAATCACAGTTAGAGCTACTAATATAATAAGACTACAAAGAGGACATTAAAAATTAACAAAAAAAAGACAGTCTCCCAAGGTAGCCTTTTGCAAAACTTTTCTACTTAACTGTTATACTACACATGCTCTGATTTTCACAAAAACTTGCATAAAAATGTATAAAAAGATGCAGATAAGGGCCTACTTATGTAATTGCAAGCATTTCAGAGAATGAAAACAGTAGAAGACAGCAACATATATGCAAAAAATACTATTTTTACCTGTGCAACATATGCAGAATCTGAAATAAGTGAGAAGCTGTCCATCTCCCCTCTGCTAATGTATGTTTGAAGGAGGATATTAATTTTTCCATAATTGTTTTCCACACCTCCTGGAGCAGGAAGTTCACAGAAATCATTCAGTAAGGTATCCAGCTCTTCTATTTCTTCTTCTCTTACCTAAAACGCAATTTACATTATGAAGAGGCTGAAGCAATTTGATAAAAATTTTTAGACTGAAATCAAATTTGCCTTATAACAGTTACATTACTTTTAAATGGAGTATAGTTTTAAGGAGGAAAAAAAGGAAGAAAAAAACCCAGCAAACTCATATCTTCCAAAATGTAGCTAATAGACCATAATTGGAACTATCTTAATAGGGACACAATTACATTTTGTTATTCATCACCATCTATTAAGGTTGCCATTGACACGCAAAAATTTGATATGACACAAAAATTGAATCTTCTGACCTTACCATCCTTCATCTGATGAGATTTCATTTTTTATTTGACCAGAGTAAAACCTCTGTCCATCTGGATTAGGGCAATCTTGAATTAACATTAAATGTACTCATTATAGTTACATAGTTAGCATGTGGCATAATAAATTTTTAAACTCAAAACTGTGAAGTACTATGATTCATCATATTAGAGTTTTCACTGTTAATAAGATTAAGTCTTATTATGAGTAAAGAAATATTAATATCTATGATTTGAATAATGCATAACATTCCACATTCTAACTGATGACCCTTACATGGCAAAACTAGCATAAATCTACATATTCTTTGATTTACTGATAGTCTGTTAGTGTGAAACTTATTTAAAGAGGGTAAATGTTTGGTCCCTGCAGGGAACCATCTGAAAGTAATTTTCATTTGGACCTGACTACCTAACATACGAAAGACCCTAAGACAACTGGGTTAAAATCCCCAACTATCCAGTCACTGGTCCCATGGGAAAGAAAGAGGTGAAGTACACAAACATCACAGGTGACTCCAGTGTCAGGGGAATACTATGCTCTGCTTATAATAGCATTTTTGATAATTTTTTTCTGCTCCTACATAGCACAGTATAAGTCAAATCCAGATCTGTGTTTCAGCTACTGGTGAGTTACCTATTTCAAAATGCAGAATTTTTAAAGGAATTATGGAGCCATGATTCATATTACCAAAAGTCACAATTTGTATCACACAGAGGGGCAAATCCTGAGTTATTTTTATGAAAACCAGTTACTAGTTTTAACATTCAGAGCTGCATAGCAAATGAATCACAGAAATCTGGAAATGATGGTACACTGATACCATACCATACAATCTGAGAAAGCAAAATAGAAAAACAATGTTTTAGTTAAGAAGCATCACTACTAACTTTATTACAAATATAGAAACATATCACATCATATTTTCCATATGTTTTTCTTTTAAATATTAAATTATGCTAAATTTAGACATCACAAAGCAATATCACTATAATAAAAAAAAAACCCCTTCTAGCCTGGAAAATGTTCCATGTATGACTGTGAAACCTCACTGCTTATTATCTTCTATAATAGAAGAGATTACAGCAAAATAGAATTTCTCCATTAGATAAAGAGATGGTAATACTCAGACAATGTGTGCAAATATGTAAATATGTAGATGGGGAGGGTTTCACACTGCCAGTTCAGAGAGCCAGGTGAATGAAAGCCAACTCTGATCTGAAAGTTGAATAATTGTGGTAAAATGGCAATGAGCCCGAGCTAATAAACCCTGTGGAGTCTGGCTTGGACCACCTCTATGAGATGGAAGCGTGGGCAAACAAGCTCATGCCAGCTTGGAATGTACTGCCTTGTGTCCTATCCACAAAAAGGAGGCAAAAAGGAAGGTTGGAACTGAATTGAGTATGATAGCACAGTAACCTTCCAGCCTGCACAAAATCTGTTATGACAGCCTTCTTGATTTCAAATTTGAATTGAATTTATGAGAATTTAACATTCTGCCAATCTAGTATTGTTCCCTGCGTGAAAGTATCACAGGGTTAACTTCAGTGAGTCCTGCCTCATTATTGATAAAGCAGATCGTTCAGGGAGACATCTAATAATGCTTTAAACTTCAAACACAAAAACTACCTCATCCCTGGGCACACTATTGGAATGGACACTTAGTTTCACCTGTTAATAATTGAGAAGCTGAAAATTTCTTAAAAGCATTTGAATGAAATTCTGAAAGATCCATAATTCGTTATTAAACATGTACTATAGCTCAGGCTGAACTATGTATAACTTTGAGTGAGAGCATATTATGCCTACTTAGAAAACATTTTATAATGGTGCTTAATAGTTAACTAAACTTGTGTGTGTAGACAATATTTATGAAGTAAGTACTACAGTCTAGTTCCAAGATATTCTTTACCTTTATCTGTTCAAATTCTTCAGCTTTTGATACTATAGCAAGAATATCGCCTTCTGTTTTATGAGCATCAAACAATTCATTGAAAGTCTATTAAAAACAAAAAGAATTAACACCAAAAATAAAAACACACATATAGCTCAAAACAAAGAAATATTAACCAAGATCTTAAAAGGCATATAAGGTTAAAATTTAAATTATTGGAAGACCAGAGTGATTCAATTTAAACAGGAACAAAGGTGAATTGCTGAAAGAATGACTTTTCAGCAGTTTCAGAAAAACAGTCACTAGAAACTCGGCCACCCCAAAATCAAGAGACATGCAACATGGCCATTTAAAAAAAAAAGTCTAGGACGTATCTGAGTGAATAAATATGTAAAACTAATTATACCTAGTGATAGTAAACAGTTAAAAATTATTAATGCTAATTCTTCAGCTTTTAAGCACTTACTTGCTACAAAAGTAAGGTCTTAAGTTGAATGTGTATATCAAATCAAGTTTCCAACACTGCAAAATTTTGTACGTGTTTACAACACAATCTGATTACAGTGTCAAAAGTTGTTTAAGGTTGGCAACCTGATAGCATTTTCTCCCAGAGAAGCTTGTCTGTTATCAGACACTACACTTCAATGTGTCATCATGTACTAATGGTTGCACACACTATGGGTATCAAAATATCCATATAATTCTACTAAGAGAAGTCAAAAAGACTACAGGAATTTCAAATCTCACAACACCAAGTCTAATTTTTCAGTATTGCTTGATATTTAATTTCTTTCTTTTTCCTATTTCCTCTCTCCCCATTTCAGTAAATACGATTTGAAAATATAGTGAACAAATCGGCTACATATTCTGTAATACCTTACAACTATTTTAGGTATGCATTCAAAAAGAAGGAAAAAAACACCAGAAATGGGACATCATCTTTTACCTCAATAGTATTGTATTTAATATAGTAGTGGCTGGCAGTTCTGCCTAAATCTGTCGAAGAAAAAAAGCCAGTTCGTTCTTCAAAGCGAATCATGCGGGCCTTGTCCAGTTTCCTGCCGACTTCAATTACCAATTGTTCCCTGTGCTTTTCTAGACCTGGATCCATCTAGAGACAAAAAAGACATATTTATTTGAATTAAAAAAAAAGAGTGTTAAATAACTTTATTGAGACAACCCAGTCACACAAAGTCAGAAATCAGATAAAAGGAAGGTACAGTTACTAAATCGAGATTTTCCTGAGATTTTACTAATAACAGTTACATTGACATTATTGACCAAAAATTGTATGTAGAGGAGAAAATAATCAGAATAATATTTCTTTTGCAATGCTTTGAGACTATGTAAACCAATATTACTTATGACAGTAGCATGATTATGAAATAAATTTACACTGCAATTTTTGAAAGATGTTTCAGTGATAACATATTCTTCATTAAATTATTATTTCTGTATCACTTTGCAAAAACGTGACATCTTACAGCATCTTCTACTTACGAAAATGGCTGCAGATATAACCAGGCGTTATGTCGCCTGGTTAGTTGACATGAGGATGGCTTTAATTGTATCCTTACTAGATTAAGCGTCAAATTGAATAGCTTAAATGTTTACTAGCAAAAGCCCTCTAACATCCCCGAGAGCTTTAGGTACATCAACTGGGACATTCTAATCACTGAGTTACAGACATACAGTAACACTCACGTTAAGAGCACACGAGGAGCTTGCTGTGCCCAACACTGCTTCTACTCAGAGTTCAGGAAATTTGGTATTTTGTCCAAATAATAATGCACATTATCTAATTAGTATGTAAAAGGCTGGGCAAAACTCCCATCTGAGTGGGACTCCTGCATAATTGTGTGTTTCCACATTGTGCACCTGGGATATCCACACTGACAGGGATGCATAAAAAGGGATTCATAGTCACATTAATCTTCTGGAATATGTGCACCTAAAATATGGCTCTAATTAGACAAGCAATGTTAGTCACCACATTTGAAAAGACTGAAATTCTGTTCTAGTCCACAGCCAGCATTCTCATTTCAGGGCTTGTATATAGTTCAGATTTCCCACAGAGTAAGTTATACCAGCCCTCCTGGTAAATCTGCGACAGAGATATAAGACCAAGACGGCAAAAAGGAGCAGGCTTTAAGAGCTGTTATGCCTTGGCTTGTTCTGGTTTTCCCTGGGCCAGGATTCAGTTTCATCTTTGTGCTGAAGTGCTTCATCTCACATTCGGTGAAGCTGCAGACAAACATAGTCATCTCCATAAAGCAGCTGCAAGACTAATTCCTAATATTCCATCTTTGCCAGTTACTCTGAAGCTGTTTCTCCTTAGTTATGGCTTGCCTTAGTTTCAAAAGCTAAAATGGCAAAGGTCTAGACTGCTTTTCTCAATAGTAGGTCATGCACTGAGGTCAGATTTCAGAGCAGAGGTGGTCAAAAAAAGACTGATCCGGATGCCAGATGTTTAACATTTATTTCTTAAAACTATTGGAGGAGGAAAAACTTAAAAAAATCAAAATACTCCCCTACTCATTTGGCAGTCCAAATTACCTGCCAATCTTTTGTCTTACATATATAAAAGCTAAAACTGTAACAGTAGACTAACATTTTTTAAAAATAAAATTTTTAACTTTAAAGGAAAGGTCACCAACTTGAAAAGGCTGTGAAACAGTATCTGAGTCTAGAGAATCCATGTTTAGCACCCTTCTTGTTGAACTTGCATAATTAGAAATCCCACAACGATCCAGCCTAGAACAGCTTTTTTTCTTAAAATGAGCTTTGTTATATCCACAGTAAAAAACTGAGCAGGAATATACATATGAAAATTTAAGAATGCATGACAAAGTACATTACTATTCAGGATAAATGAATTATTATCCAAATTGTTTTTTCTAGTTTAATGAGAGAAATGTTGGACACACACTCCTCTAACTTTTACAGATGTTTTAAACATAAAGTTTATGGGGATAAAATGCCTTGCTTAACTGCGGGAACACCAAAGAGTGGAACCAAGTTGAGGAGAAAATAGACAAAAGGGTTTCTTTAAAAACAGACCCCTTTCCTTTGGACCTCTAAAATCATGAGAAAATCCTATCATTCCTATTACAGCCTTCACTAACACAACATTTGCATTTGCTTCACTTTTTCCTTCCACTCATTGTTTCCTCTTGCTGTTTGTCATAAATTTTGGCCATTTTCACAAATCAGTGAAAGGCATTTATTGGCACTTCTGGCAACCAACTTGAAAAAAATCACAAATCAAAGCAGTGGACCTGCAATAGTCTACTCCTGGGGTAGCCCAGAAATGTCCTGGAGACAACATGTGGGATGCCAAATGTGTTGGTGCACGGCAGGTGTGTGCTTGCCCTGGTCTTCTGATGTAGCACAACACATCCTAATATGTGGACAGGGCCTTTGGGGCCCTACAGTAATTACTGGATGTGGTGAGCACCAGTAGAAAGGGAAGCCCCATCAAACAGCTGGGAAACGTGATCCATGACGGATATATGAATTCTGAATGCATAACACTGATTCTCAGTCAAAACAGAGATAGAAATTGGCACACTGTAACATTTCTAAAAAAACAGTAAGATATCTTGGATACCTATACCCAGAACAGAAGGAATAGAATGGTCTAATTGAGCAAATACTTGGTTATGCCTACATCTGGCACTACAGCATCTTTATACTACCTATACAATATTAGTTTTGAAGTTTAAAACTGTTTTATCTAGAAAATAAGGGGATTGGCATTGGTTTTACTCCTCCATGAAAGCGTAACACCTTACATTGATATAAGATGTTGCTGCCTTAACACAAACATAAGAATGTGATGCATTAGCACAGCAAATCAAAAGGGGTAGAAAGAAGGTTGGTGGCAGAAGATGACAAGTGCTGACAATCTCTCTCAGCAGCTGAATAAAAACACAAGAGCAAGGGAAGGGGGAGTAACTCTTGTTCATTATTTTTAAAATTTATAAAAAATATTTCTGTTAGTGTTTTATCACTTTTTTCACCAGTTATTACCATCACAGTTATATTTCTTTTAATCTATAATTTAATAGTGAAAAACAAAAAAGGAATTTATAGTAATGGGACAACATTCATAGCAAATCAATTTTTGGTTTTCATTTCTCTACTACTTTGTGGTCTGTGTTATACATTGTCCCATTAACATATGGTAATGTACTATACAGGTTTTTATAGAAAACAGATTTGAGATGACCAGAGACCTGACGGTGTCTGCAAAAGCTTAAACAATAGCTCACCTACTTCCACTGCAGCTTCCACTATTAAAGACAAAAGATATCAAACGACTCACCCCTGACATAAACCTCTACCTGTTACCATGACCTAAAGTATTGCTGCTCACAATATCAAGACAAATTATGAAGTCACAAAACAGATTCATGACGTGAAATAAACTGCAGTTACCATACAGTTGTGAGTTTGACCTGCATTAGGCCCATTTAACTGTGTCTAACTATATTAACATTAAATGCTTATAAATAGCTGTACAAAAAAAAAAGTAACAATATTTAGATAATCTGTTAACTTTCAAACTTCCTAAAAATTACAGATATTGAAAATACTTGGGGAAAAAATCGTTATGTAACTGTGCTCTGATTCATATCATTGCATAGAACACTTCTAAATAAATAAAAAAGTTCAAAACAAATGAAATTAAAAAAATCTTATAATTAATAAATCGCAAGAAAGAAAATATCACCCAATTAAAAATGTAATTTTATAGTTACAAGATGCCATGTCATGAAACATTTTAAAACAAAAGCTGACAGGCGTAGGGGGAATCCAGCAACTCAAAAATGCTTTCTTTTATCAGTTGTATCTAGCCTACAAAACTGAAACACTGAAAAAGGCTAAGTTGCAGTAACTGCCTGATAAGAATGAATGGTGTCCTTTGGAGCATAACTTGACCAGTTAAAATGTATTTTTATGTGAACAGAAGGGGCCTCATTATTCAGTGTAAAAAACACTCTGCTACAGAAAGTATCTTCCTTTTTCTAAGCACTTTGAAAGAATTGCTGATGTCAGGTTAAGTAGAAATAGCAAATATTTATCCTCACATCAGGGAAGGATTAGAGACCCTGAACAGGTTACAGATTTTTTTTAAAATGCATTTTATACCTGATAAGCTTTGTGACTGATGCCATATACTAATGGATTTGCTCTCATCCGTACATAAAGGTAAGTGTAACTTATCCACTTTACTGCTTCTTCCACATTAGTTACTGTACCCAGAGCAATCTGGAAAGAGAAAAAAGAGACAAAATTAAGTTTATATGTTACAGCTGCACCTAAGTATTTGCCTGAAAACACATGGAATTTGGAGTATTAACACTAGATTAAAACAAGTGTAAGGATGTTTCCAACTTAAATAATTCTGAAGTAATCGTAAGACAATAACTTCAACCATTTACACATCTTTATCTTATGAAGGCCTAATAACGTGGTATTTTTTGACATAATACTAGAGATACAGTGACCATAAATGATCTTTCCAACACCACTTATGATTTTTACAATTAAAAGATGATATTGAGCAAGCCTTTTATAAAAAAAAAAAAAAAAAAGACAAAACCCCCAAAATAATTCTTTAGTCAATATGGCCAATGCAATTTAAAAGATTAATTTTTTCATAATAATGTGAAAGCACTATCTGGTCCAGCTCTTAACTTATACCAAGAATCTTTAGGATTTTTCTTCATCATGTCCTTGTACTTGCTAATCTCTTTATACACAGTTTTTATAAATAGTTTTCTCGTTTTGTATCTGGCAAATCAAACATATGGGTACCTGCTACATTTTTTTAATATCAAAACATAACAAAATTGAATAAGTAATATGTGTGTATATATATACACATGTGTTCATTTTTATTTCAATGCTAAATCAGGTGTAGCAAGCCAGGTTTTTTTACTGATTTTTTTTTTTTTCAAATAATTGACCACACACACATTTTTACTTTAATAACTTCAGCTCTATTTTGTATTGGTTACAGTCATGAGAAGCATGTAACCACTTAATTCCAGTTAACCTGATTTTACCAGGAGAATGTAGTATTTCCTGCATGTTCCATAAACAAACCTCTTTTGGTTCTTGCTGGTTGTTTAAAACAAGCAAAATTCCCTCTTACCAAAATTTTGTGATCCATTACCACACTTTTAAAGCTATTTTTGTTTTATTGGTGTTTGGATTTCAAATAAATGTTCCACGTGACTTGGCAAAAATAAAAATAAAGCCTATGGAACTAAGTGAATACATATGCCTGTTCAGATTGAAGTATCTAGACCTTACTAATAATATTGATATTGTTTTTGAAATAATGCAAATATTTATTAAAAATAATAATGAAAGCCAAATCTGCCTTGAGTTAAAATAACTTAAATCCAGCAAAACTTTGTTGATATCAATGACTAATAGCATGGAGTAACCCCAGGCTTGTTTTACACATTTTTCAAGCAATATTTTGTTCTTCATGAGCATAAGGTCAGAGGAAGCCCCATTGTGTTGTTTTTTTCAAAGTATATAGCTACATAATGCAATGAAGTATCTACAAAAGCATTCAGTTCTTCATAGATTACTACAGGGAAAACATCACATAGAGCCCACCTGTTACTATTACTCCATTTGTACCCAGGTTATTTTCAGGATTTGGTTTCTTTCCATAATTCAAATCTCTTTCAGTGCACAACTTGAAATAGCAAAACAAGACAGTCCAATAGCAGCTTTTTCAACAACCACTTTCACAATCATGAAAATGTAATATTCTCATTACTGAGAACCGTGAAGAGTGTCAATTAAAAAAAAAATAACAAAACACAACCACAAACAAAACCAAAACAAAAACCCTTCATTTTTTTAGCCTCATTTATTCAAATATCGGATTCTATTGCTATTCTAATAAATTACATTCATAAGTTAAAAGCAAAACTGAAGGAAAAAGGTGATGGTGAAATACAGTTGGGTTTCAGATATGGTACTGAAATCTAGTACTGCACTTTCCTTCTTCCCCCAACTTTAATGAATAATATGCAGATACAAAAACCCCAGAGTAATTTCTAAATATTTGCTGCCATCTAGTGTTCAAGTAAAGTTCTTATGGACAAAATTTAGCCTTCGTTAAAACAGAAGGAATGATGGAAGTTCCCAGTGCTTCCTCAACCATGTATTAGGCATTTAGATACAGACGGAATAATCAATGAGTATAAATATTTACTATATTGACGTTGTATTGTCTGATTGCACCAGTTGTCATAAAACCCTTTTTATTTTCTACTGTTCAAGTACAAATAATTGTGTTGCACTCACAGAATAGAATTTTGAGTACTATATTAATTCAAGTCACTGTGTAATTTTAAAGGAAAACAATAATCAGCATCACAGACTTTCAACTAATTGTTCAATAACTGATGTTGCCATCACCGAGCATTTATTGATATTTATTTTCATGAAATAATTTTTTTTCAACTGCTATCTCCCATGTTTTATCAAGTTGAACAATATTTTAGAGGAGGGGGTTTTGATTTGCAAAAAAGTGTAAACAGATAAAAGTAGCATGGCATTTTGGGGACAGTTTTTGAAAAATTAAGTTTTTCTCTCTGAGATATCTATACAGATTAGAAAAGGGCACAAAATATTACTGATGATATATAGTGAATTATTATATAACACAATATACTGTCTTTTTTATATACGTATACATCTTTTTTACCAATATAACATGGCTGTTATATTTCTATAATAGAGTCAGATTACACAAAGAAAAGTTTATATATATAAATCAGGTATTTGTTGTTAAGGTAAGACAGTAAGAAAATTTTCTAATAACGTAATAAGCAATTGTTTTGAAACACTTTCAAAATTGTTTTGAAAGTGTATTTTGAATTACTATTTCAGAATCTGAAGTGACTATGCTCTTATTCCTGTACAGCTTTTGAAATAGTTTCTTAATGTTACTAGAATTGTCCTAAGTGGGACAGAATCTCCCATGCTTTGTCCTATACCCAGATTAGCCATTCAGTCACCCAGCTCCTGAACGAGCTTTTTAGGAAGGGCTCTGAAGGAATTCTTCATCTCTTCTGAAAACCCACTCTTTGTAGGCAAAATATAGATTAAGAGGTTTGTCTGAGCTAAATAAGTCACCACCTTCTACATTCTCATCTTCAGAACAAAATCATAAGCACATGCAAGTAAAGGCACACATGCTGGGGAAGGTATACGTACTGTCCAGCACTGCAAATAATTTTCTAAGCTCTCTGGGGAAAGGAGTCGTCCCAGCAACAAGCTGGAGTCCAGCTGCAGATGTCAGGGAGGGCTCTGTCGGGTGGAAATGATTAGGGAAGAAATGGCAACCTGCACTGTATGAGCTATTGATGATAGTTCCCAGATAAATTAAAGTTTATGGCCTAATTAAACCACATCCCCTGCATCTTATCTTTCTTCCTGTATTTCCAGAAAACACAGCCATAGGTATTTTCTGTTTGCCAGCTGGTCAACTGACCCAGAACTCACTCCTCTCAACTAAGTACCCTAACAGCTGTTTATTTGATTCCTTTTTACATTCCATTATGCCTAGTGCCAGAACTTCATCAAAAAAAGGAAAAGGGCATCTCTGTGCCTATGTAGGTCATCACTGACCATTAACTCTTCTGCTATTTTTAGAAGAAAAAAACCCACAAAACCGAACCAAAACTCAGATCTGCAGGAGAGAATTCTCAGTGGATTGAGGTGCTGACATAAAGGTTTAAAGTCTTAATTTCCGTGTCAACTCAGTGAAGTGTGTATTTCAGGTTTTCCCACTCTGTAGCTCTCTTAAGAACAAGTGCTGTCTCTGAGGTTAGATCACAGCAAATGCTGAAGTGCAAAAGGTGGCAATGAGTAACAAGCAAGACATAAATTTCTCCCAAATTCTTAACCTATTGCATCTAAAGGTCTTAGCTAAAGGTGTTGTCTTTGCATTTGATATCTTTCAATGGATTTTCATTCCAATTTTGGACAGTTTTTAAAATACTCTTCTCTTTAGATACATTTCCTCCAGAGAGTTTCACAGTCTGATCATCCAGCTGAGATCCTTCTGTGTTTTCTAAACCTGCCACTGCTCCTCTCAGCCAATATTTCCTGGTTCTGGTCCCAAAAGAGATGCAATCTTTTGCCATATCATTCATTACTTCAAAAAAATCTGTCATATTATCTTGATGTGCCTTTGTTCTCTCCTAAAGCATGCAGTAAAACTGGTGTGTTCCTCTCACAGAAGCTGATTTATTCCTTTGCCCATCCTCTCTGAAAATTTTCTGCTTCTAGAAAATTTCATTTTGAAAGGGGGGATTAGAAATATTGCAATTTTTTTTGTTTTTGCACTATTGCCCAAATTTTCTTTCTTATGCCACACAAGAATAAGTACAAAATTTGAGGCTCCGGATATCACTTAGTGATTGTGTGGCTAGGATTATATATTGTATTACCCCAAATATCTGAACCATTCTTACCATCTACCTATTTCTGCCATGACACCTGGTCTGGATAAAAGTAGTTTCATATTCTTGTGGAAACAGGTTGTCTTCCCATAGTTTCAACTGCTGCCTTCATTTTCAAAGACCTTCTTTCAGCTACTGATGTGCCCATAATAAATTAAGAATTTAAACAATTCAGCAGTGCTTCTGGCCTTTGTTTCTCTTTACAACTAGAGCATAAGCTTTCGGATTTCCGGAATGACTTGTAATAAAAGCAGATTCTGCTCCTACAATATGTTATTTTACTATACATCAGTGCAGATTTCCTGGTGCTAATAACAGGCTCTGTTACGGAAAGGATGACAGCGGTCATCAGCATACTGTCTTGATTTCTGTAACTAATTAGTCAATAAACATATTTTGTCTCTGCATAGTCCTATCATTACTGCCAAAGGGACAGAAGTTAACCAAAATTAAATGTGCTTCCTAAGACTATCTATTGATAAATACAATGGCATGTTTCAAAACATGATCTTTTTTTTCTTTTGTTCCAGAATGCTGTAGCCTATTGAAATAGTCACCTCCAGATAAACATAAAAATTTCTAAACCACCTGTATCCTTCTCAGAGAATCCAATAATTTAGATCAAATCAGCATACAGAGAAGTTTAGATGAATTCCAATTATAAGAAATGAAGTTCCTTTCCAAAAAATGTTAACACAATAGCTCCTTGTAAGTGCTTATAGTATTGTTTTCTGGAATCTGAAAGGCACCAATTTTTCCAGCATGTTATGACAGAAGAGTATGTCACATCACACATACCAGACAACAAAAAAATGTTGGTTTCATGCCCTTGTTCTCCTATTGTACTCCATTGCTATTTAACAATCATGTATTGCAGTGATTAAGAAAATTCTGACTCTGTCATCTGCTGCTAGAACTGCACTGCAGCTATGGAATTGTCAAGAATTTAAAGCCATGAGTACACTGTTCTTTTCAGATAACACTGCCATTAGATAAAATCTGAAAAAAAAATTCTGTTTAAACTAGCCTGTCCATTTTCTGCACTTTCCCCCAAACTCCAAATCCTGTGGTAGAAGTGCTGCACTTGGAAGTAGTTTTTATTATACTGTACATCATATTTTTCCTGTGTATATCTTTGACCGGCTAAGTTAGATGACTATCTACTACAAAATGGAATTATTATTCTATTCCACTATTTTTTTTTCTTATTTTGTTCAGCTATTTTAACTGAGCAGGAGGATTAACTTCTTAATTTTACACCTTCAATCTAACCAAGTTATTTCTGCAGTGTCTACTAGCAATATTTTTCAGATAACTACTTGGCTACTCAACTACTGTCAAAAGTTACTGAATTTCTATTGAGATTTCCCCTTTTCCTGGAAAAAAAAATTTTAGTAACTTGTAGACATTTGAAAAGAAACTACTTAGGTGAAATATATACTTCGCTGGACAAACAAATCCTTCGCCTTTTAGGTAAAAACCTAAATAAAGACTCATGAGTAAGATCATTTTTATTGTTGACAGTCTTATTTAAAAATGTTGCAACTAATTGTTTTTCATTTTGACAATTTTTCCTGTTTCATAATTACTGTTAATATTACTATTTGAAGCTCACAGAGCCCTTCCTTTCTTGAAGGTGTTCCTTTTTTATACCTTATCTCCCTCTTCATTAATTATCCATTTAGACACACTCATCTGGTGCTAGAGAATGGTATTTAGCTTTCCAAATATTCAATGGGGTTTTTTAACAGTTTTTAAGCTAGATGAGTGTTGACTTAGAAATGTAGGGAAAAGGTGAGGAAATAAAGAGAAGACACTACCACCTTTGAAAACTTCTGTTGAAATCATAAGCCTGAGATAAATGAAGGTAGTTTTATAGTCTAACAACAAACCAGGTCTGTTCAGCCTTCAATGTGTTGGGGTTTTTTGCCCTAACTGCACAAAAGTCAGTGTTGGCACCTTAATTTTCTATCTAGTACATCAACATACAGAAACAAGCAAGACACAATCAGACACTTGCTACATTATTAATATTTTAAGACATTCTAGATAATTCCTCTAAAATAAATACTTCAGACTTAAAGCATCTTTCCAGTGGAAAAGAAGGAGTGGAAGAAGAATCCTGAAGTGGAACTATAACCAAATATGTAAAAACCAACCAAAAACCCCTCCCCAAAACAAAAAATCAAAACAAACAAACAAAACCCCAAAGAAAAACAAACAAAAAACTCCTAAACAAATTCCCCTTTCACCACCCCCCAAAAAACCCCCAAAACCCCAAAACTCAACCCAACCCAATCCCAAACATAAAACCACCCCAAACCCCCCCAGAAATCCAAACCACAACTTTCTGGCCGTGCTTGACAATTCATGCATTTTGAAATTGCAGCTCAGATCAGAGGAACAACATGCTGCCCATTAAAACCTCTATCTCTCTGCAGAATAACACACACTGAAAATTTGTAGCTTACATCTCATAGTTTCTCAACTAAGCATTCTCAGCTGAGAGGAATGGAATAGGGTAGGAACTCCTGGTTCATCAAGTCAAATCTTCTTTTCCTCACATACAATCATATCTTCCATATATTTATTAGAAAAATTTTCAGCATAGGAAAAAAAAATCAGACTTCCTCTATGTTCCCTACTGTTAGAAGACAGACTGTTCCTGATCTTGTGTTTCAGGCAGCCTTATTTATGAGCAGAGTGATTAATTCTTGTATTGGCATTGGAAAAAAATTATTTTTTTTCTTTTTCTTATTCACTTCTAGTTCCACCCTGTGAAAATTTCTTTCACCCTAAGCAAACCAGGAAGATTTTTGAGGGTATGACAGTAAAGCTTTTCCACACAAAAGTCAGCTTTTCTGCTGGAACTCTTGAAATTCCTGGTGTAACTCAGTTGGACACACCAGCACATCCACACACCATTTAGACTATTACAGCAATACAGACGAAGCCTGAAAAACCAGTAGCATATAGCTATTCCAAGTGCTTTTCGTAGTTTGTCAGTCACAGAGATCTTCTCTGACCCAGTTCACAACTGATACTTTACTTATTGTGTTTGCAATTCTTCACCAACTTGAGGGCCTTCTGTGAAACAGGAGGACTAAATTTCTAATATTAAAAAAAAAAAAAAAGGTAGAAAACTCCTTTGCTGTGAAGGAAAGACTCTCCAACTCATGTTTCCTTGTCTGCTACATCCAGCTCAGGAAAATGAACGAAACACTTCAATGAAATCTGTCTAGATTCTTTCCTAGTGAAAATGTACACAGCATCCCCAGATCAGATATCTCCCTCCTGACTTATCAGGGTGCTGACCAATAACCATAGGTAATCCTGGCCTTCACAATCAACTTTAGGATTTAAACTACTACTGCTAATGTGTAAATTGCCATTATGCAATTTTAAATAACTGAATATCCATCCAGTTCCACTTAAAGAACATTCAAAGGTGTCTATCTCCAGGTTTGTAGGGGCTGTCAGAGGGAAATGGTTGAGAGCAATACATCTGCCCACTGTATGAATGCCTTCCATTTATTTTTCCTCTTTTCTTTGTTGCAGAAAGAGAAATTGAAAAATTCTCCTTTTAATTACATTTGTGTCTCAGGTTATGGGAGAGATCAATTTCTCTGTCTCTTCTTGTTCTTGGACCACTCCAGGGCCTTGAGGTAAAGAGGGAGAGCTGTGAGCAGAAGACAGGTGTCAATATTTCCATGCCCCTATATTTGTGTGTGGAAATACTCGGAATACAGTTAAACCTTGTTCTGTGTCTGATGTATGACTGTACTTGGGCAGAGATTTTTCTTGTTAACAGCAACTGAAGAAACAACTTATGAGACCCCCTTCAAAGAAAAAAAAATCAAAGAACTAAAATCATGAACTATGAAATTCCATCATTTGTAAAGAATCAAGTAATAAATCCTCCCATTTTCAAAGGTCACTGTATCAATTTCTGTTAATTTCCAGAATTTCCTTTTAAAATTATTATTTATGATTGAATAATGCAAGCGCATCAACATGATTAAAAGCTAAAATAAACGTATATGTAAGAATTATGCAGATAAAATGAACATGCATCTTAAAAAGACTATTCCTAATAGACCAAATAAACTTTACATCTTTTAAATGGATAATCAGTTTTATGTCACTGGACACTTCAGTTTAGCTGAACTTATTGACTTCAATGGAGAAAATGTCCAGTGCCTTTGAAAAAAAGTTCAAGTCAAGTACATTATTCTTCCTATTCTTCTGCAGTCAAACATGTGAATTTGTTTATATACAGAAAGATAGGCTTTAATTTTTTGTGGATTTTATGTATCAGTTCACTCCTCTTAAATGTACATACTAACAGTAATGAAATACATACAATGTAAATTTTTTAAGTGTGACAATATCGTATTTTGTTTCAAATAATGTCAATCCTTTAAAGATTGCTAGTTTCTCTAAATGAATAAAAGGTTACCTCTGCATTTAAGTTGTCTGCAAGGCTTTCAAGAAGCTGGCTTTCGATTGGATTCTGCTGAGTAAGAAGAGTCAGGTAATGACTGAGTTTATCATGAGTTGTAATAATGACGCCTTCTCCGAATTTGTCAAACTGAGGCCGTCCAGCTCGACCAAATATCTGCATGACATCTAAAATTCCAAGGTCAACAAAGGAGCCTCTTTTTGCAGCATATATTTGTGTTCCCTGGTTGAGGAAAAGTTAATAAAAATTAACATAAATACACATGAATATAATCCTGATGAGCTGAATACTGAAATTAGGCAAATATAGCATGATTTCAGAAGTGTACTTTAACTAATCCTTTCCTAATCTTTGATATATTTAAATCTTTACTATACAAACTAGACTCCCACTGGAGAGAATCAGTTTAATGAGATATAAATAACATATCGAGTCAATCAGGCATTTCCCCCCCAGGCCCAAAACTCACAGTAAAGATCTTGCTATCTATACTCCTTTGCAGGTTTCTTTTAAGAGAGACAACCTGTTTGCAGAGTAGGTGAAGCTCTTACCTTAATAACAACAGCATGAGCAGGCAGATTGACACCCCAAGCGAGTGTAGCTGTACAAACTAGGACTTTGATATGTCCATTAGAAAACAAGTTCTCGACTAAACTTCTGTCTTGCCGCAGCATTCCTGCATGATGAATACTAAATCCATCAGGAAACAGCTCACGTAACTGCTTATTTCTGGATCTCTGTACCTAGAGTGGACAAGAAAAATAATTAAGTTCACTTCTAATTACAGTGCAAGCACTATTTTTAGAAACTACAGTGAAAAATTGAATATTCTTTAGAGTCATAAGGAAGAAATTATTCCTATAAATATCAAACTTTCCATTAATGCCAATATATCACAGTTTTCTATAAACTAATTTTTCTACACTTATTTTCCGAAGAGTACACTTAACTGTTTAAAAGTTTGTAAAAAATTGTAAGAAGTTTAATCCTTGTACAAAAGTATAGCTTCACTTAACCAGAGACGCAAGTTTACTGATAGTGAGTAACACTGAAACTGAGGACTCGTGTATCAC
Source organism: Sclerurus mexicanus (assembly GCA_013396755.1). Lineage (NCBI taxonomy): Eukaryota > Metazoa > Chordata > Aves > Passeriformes > Furnariidae > Sclerurus > Sclerurus mexicanus. The sequence continues at coordinate 753,509 of VWZF01003613.1, read as the reverse complement.
TTTTCCTTAAATGCAACTCTTTCAGACTATGCATGCAACTAGGACAGGCTGTGGCAGCAGGCCAAACACTATACATAATATACTATAGATTATACCCTTCCCCACCACCAGCCATTGCATCAGTGTAGCACAGTGTGGATCAATAAATTCACAGTACAGAATCAAACTATTCATCTACCCCACCTTTCTACCTTTCTCAGGCATAGGAGGCTGGGATCTCAGTCTGTAAAACCTCAAGCTCTCCAGCCTCCTGCAGGTTATGAGGTCTAAGAGCATTATTTCTGGGTGCTTGCTTTATCATGCTTCACCTAAACTGAACACTGACCCTAAGTTATGAAAAACTAATATATTTCCCTGATTTGCCACAAACACCTCTGATTTTCCTCCCATTGCTTCCACATTCCTAGCTGCTTTTCCCACTGCTTTCCAAAATTGATCACTGCTAAATGTGACACCCAGGAGGCTTGTGGTAATAATGACTCTAATCTTTCACTAAACCAAATTTCTTTATGTTGTCAGCAGAAAATCTCTACTTTTCCATAGACCACAAGAAGGCTAAATAGTCTTTGACTCTCACTGTATTTTCAGCCCCATATATTATAGTGAATTAATTCTAGATAAAATCAGATTATTATTATTGTTGTTGATGTTATCATATCTTCACACTTGCCAGTACCTGACACACAGCCACTGAAAAGTTGATTTATGGGACACGGAGTGAATAAAGCAAAGCAAAATATGGTTCACAGTACTGGCATGCTGCCAAACATGAACAATAAATCTCTGCAAACACAGAAATAAATAGGGAGATGGGAATGCAATTACAGAGGAGGACATGAAAAGAAAAATATTGTAGGAAAACCACATTTCTCAGTTTCTCAATTATCCAGCTTCTCAATATCTGATCTTTCTTGCTTTAGCAGTAATTATTTACTATTCATTTAAAGGAAATCAAACTCAGCTTTTAAACTACACATGACTTTTCGGCAAATTTAATTAACTGCTGTAGTGCTTAAAAATGAATAAATAAGAAATTGAGAAAGTGGCCCTGCAATTCATAAAGCTTATTCTTCTCAAGCTAACAAATGGAAACAAATATTTCATAAAGAACACAGATGCACCAAGGTTTACACTTATTGATTATCAACAAGGAATATCACAGAAGATTGTGGAAAATTCACTTCAGCTGCAAACCTGAGAATAACTGTGACACAGAAATTTGGGTTGATCTTAATCACATTTGGAATGTGGTGTAAGCATTTAACAATGCAATTAGCTTTTGTCTTAAATAAAGTAAATTTTCCTATGTGATTAATTACACTTTAAATATTGCAATCTTAGCTGAAAAAGCCAAACCTTGCTTTCAAATCTCCACAATTTAAAAATTGCATACCTTTGTTTGTAACCTGATTCTGTTGTTCAATGTGATTGAAAGACTGGCCAATATAGTAATGGAAAACTAAGAATAGTAAAATCATGTATGATATATAGAAGGAAACTGTATTTGTAAATGGCTTTAAGAAGTACAATTTCACCAATTTAAGAGAATGGAACTTGTTAATAAAGGAAAAAGGAAGAGGAAGAAGAAGAGTTGCTGGCAGAAAATATTGATACATGGCAATGTTTAAATATATGTAGGTACACCTAAATGTACCCATTTAATTGCATTTAGAAAGAATATCCACATATTTCTAAAATCTACATATTCTAAAACAACATCTTGGAAATATTTAATTATGCACAGGTTTTGTCTGATCATTTACTGAATCCAGACTTCCAGCTTACACAGTAACTAGATTACTAGATTAGAAATACATGAAATAGTTTTTTTTTTTTTCCAGAACAGAGGATGATGAATTTTTTGTAATAAAAACTCACAGCCTCCTTTTGACATACAAAAACTCTAAATGCCAAGGAAATAAAATCACTAATTATTCTGGATGGTTCTATTAACTGCACAGAAACTGAATTAATTTTCTTTCCATAAATTTGTGGTCACTTTAAGGCAAGTTAGTTCAAGAACAATGATATAACCCAACTTTATACAGCTACACTTGAGAAAAGAAAAAAATTAATCCCTTATCTCAGTGATGGCTTGAATGACTGCTCACACATTATATCCTTTAATGGCAACATATTTGCAAACAAACCTTTTAAGCTCTTGTGGCAGTGAATTGCACAGTTATTATATTAAATGTGGATTTTAATGGCTGCAGAGATAACAAAACCAACAACTGTTAATAAAAGAAGTAAACCCATAAAAAGTTACACTGCTTCCACCTTGTTCTATTACAGACTAAAATGTTTTGCTTAAATTTTATATGAAATGTTACTAAGTGCCTCAGGTGTATGGAGAAACTGTTATTATGAGGTCTGGCACTGGTCTCCAGATTAGAATTGATTTTCTTTACCCTCCCTTATTGCTCAAGAGGGCTGTAGATTTATGACCTTTGCTTACATGTGTGTGCATCTAAAACAGTATGTGTTAAATAAATATTTTTAACTTTCTGCCACCTATATTTCTCCTTTAAATGTCTTGAATTTCATGCAGTTCTTGATTAAGACACATTAAAAATGTTGCAATTGGACACAGAAAAATGTCCTGCTTTGTTTTAATGAGAAATGATGAATATGTAGAAGAAAAAGAAAATTAAGGATATTTCAGCTAAAAACTTACAAATGAAAACACCCTTCCTTACCCTTTTCATGCATTTTATATCATAAAGGTATCAAAAGAACTATAAGCTGCAGGCTTTTTGTCTGAAATACTAATACTGTGAACCAAAGAAAGAAAATTTTAATAGGCCTATAGATACCTTTCTTCTTATTGTATATAAAAAGCAAGTAAAAACAGTAGTAAGGTTTGATTATGAGAAGCAGCTGCCAATAAACTACTTCTTTTTAACTGAAACATGAATTTTTGTCTTTTCTATAGATCTCCAACTGCTACAGTTATCTAGGACAGACAAACCAGATCACCACTGCTTTTGGTAAGATATTTTTTTTTTCTGTAAATTACTTATTTTTCCTTTCTGCTTCCTCATTTTGGAGATATTTGCAATTTTGAATTTTGGTATTTTTCCCCACTAATAACCAAGTTTTTGACTCATGTATTTTCTTTCAGTAACAGAAATGGCACAGGCTATTCTAGCATTTTTCTCACAATCTCCTTACTATAGCAAAACTTCATGCTTGTGACCATATGATTCAATCATTGTAATTTCCTTTCTGCGGAGTTCACAATAGGGCAGCACTTGCAGTTTGTTCAGAATACACCATTACATTTGTTCACTAGTTTGAGCAATTCTGAGCAATTTACTCTCATCCTTCATTCTTTGCTCTGTCCTGACACCCTGCGAAGTACTAGCTCTTAATTTTGAGGCCTCATTAGCCTCACTTGACGAGTGTTGGTGCTCAGACAGCACAGGCATCACAGACATCTAAACCAAATGAAGTAAGGTATCTTTTGCTGCAGCCTTTAATGAAGAGTAGTTTTAATTGTACTTCTACTGTGTGATGAATACAATTCAATTACATCCAAAATAACTATTCTGTAACTTTCCTGAAGACATCTTAAAATGTAACTTATAGGTTGTCCTTTTAAACTGTTTTAAGTCCCAGTAAGACAAAAGCCTTCTCTGCCTCATTCCTATTAATAATACTGCTGAATCTGCTCTGCTGGTTCATTTCAAGAATACTGACTGTCTTTCAAAATTTATGAGATCAAGGTAAGATGGAAGAAGTGTTCATCTACTCTGAAAGTAAAGGTCAGTTGGGAAAGGGAAGTTGAAGAGTCCATCCATGGGCTTACTCCCATTCCTTAACTATAAAAGGAATAGGTCTCAGAGAAATGGAAAGAAATTATCAAAGGATTGCATGATCTTTCACCATTTTTTTCCTCTTCAGAATTTACTACATTCATATTGCATATAAATTTATCTATATATGTAAAAGTTTTATTCTTTTATTTCCAACTGCTGTTTCAAAGGGGAAAGACCAAAACATGAGTAGTGTAAATAAAACCATAAGAAGTTTTTTTTTTTTTAAAATTTAAATATGAATTCAAATTATAATAATGTCTTGCTACATAGATGAAAATGAGACTCCTTAATATGGATTTAGAGCAAGTATATGAAATTTAGAGAAAATACTAACCCATGAAAGATAAGTAATAACACTGTCTGATGGTTTATCAAAAAATTGCACATGGAGAAATACAGACTGGAGTCTAAAGGATGAAAAAATGAAGGCATTTGAGCTACAACGATTTTACCTGAGGACTGTCCTTTAAGAAGTAGAACTGTTATTTGTATTACTCCGCCTGTATTGTCCACATAACTAAGCAATCAGCAGCTGTTTTTAGGACAAGGATGAAGTGGCATGTTATGGGGTATCAGTAAGATTAAATTATTATTTTGTTACAGAAGCAAGGAATTAACTTTTAAATAATTCTTTTCCTGAAGGATTTAAAAGTTGACTATATTTCTGTAATTAATATATATTAAACAATTGGCATTACCTTTCATACTGCTTGAGAAACAGCAAGGAACTGGAACATTATTAGGACTTAGTTAGAACACAATAATACACTAAATAAGAGACAAACAATTTGTCAGGAAGCTCTTCTGTAGAGTTATAAAGTAGTCACTTTTAAAAAGACACCCAACAACTCAATACATTGGATCCAGGCAGGGCTTCTGTGTTGATATGCCCTCATCTCACTTTCCTTGCTCCCTCCTGGCAACAGCAGCATTAGCATCACTGATTGCTCACTTTGCAGCTGGTTCCTGTGAAGAACCCAAAGGCTACCAAGAGCTCTCCTCACCAAGACATCATTCATGACCTAGCAGATAATTTCTAGAGGTATGCAGATTCCCAATATGCTATTCTACTTAATGAGTATGCATGTTCATTCTCTACATCTTCACTTTTTAATGTATCCAACTATTAACTTTGTATTGTTATCCTGAAGTAATATCTCTGTCCAACACTTACTCTTTTACTGGGTTATAATTAGATGATACCTAGCAAGACAGTATTTGAAGATGATAATTCTAGCAAACAAATGTGAATTAGTTTGAATTTCTCCTGGAAGAGTCAATAATCTAATTGTCTCCCTCTGGTGATTTAAGTTCACTATATTAAAGATAGAATTTTTTAAATCTATGAGTTACTCATCTGAACAATTTAATGATATCACCTTAGTAAGTTCTGTAAAGTGCTCTCAAAATACCTCTGAAGGAGAAAGAAAGGAGAGTAGTATGAACATTCCAATCAGAAGAATTTTTAAAAAAAATTCTATAAATGATACTTTTACTCTTTTTGATTCACAAAGAAAGCGGATGTAAGGCAGAATTTCTGGCACATTTTTTCTACTGCCCTGGCCTTACCACAGATCCTAACCTATTTATTGCACAAGGCTGTGTTTCATCCAGCTGGCACCTTATGGAGTGATGATTACCAGTTAAAGAAGGAGTTAGCATGGTGTCCAGAAATGTCTTGCCTTATTCAGTGTGTTCTTTTTACAGTACACTTACACCATAGAAGCCCCATCTTTTTTCATTGGAAAAGTTACATGGTGCATAGAGAATGAAATATTCCATGGGAAGAGGAAGAATAGCAATCAGATTAAAAATCTTGAACAAGAGCTAAACACTTAATTTAATCTTTGACTCCTTAGATCTATAATCAATAATGCATAAGACAGAAGTGTTTACAGACCTCACTGCTGAGAGAATCTAAGAAATTTAGTATAATGTTTAAAATGTTACATTTTTGAGCCAGTCAGACAAGCCAAGAATGAAAGAATCGTGAATGCAAGTCTGGCCATGCACCAATGATGGATTTGCAACAAGTCACTGAGGATGTGAACAGAGTTTCAAATTACCTTACTTAATCCTTAGCTGTTATAAAGCAAAAAAAGGAACTATTTGTATAGAAAATACACTACCTCAACTTGAACCAGAATTTTATAACATTAACCAAAGTAACGTAACATTTAACTTCAAGCCAGGTTGGGTGCGGTGCCTGTCTTAAAACTGAATGAATTACTGATTCTCAGATAAAAGGGTTTGAGAACTCAAAATGGAAGATAATTCTAGCAGTAGCTTTAGATAGAAAGCAAATGTTCACTATAATGACCCAGTTTAAGCTCCACCTCTCAGTGAGAACTCAGTAAAAATAACAGTATTTTTCATATATCGTACAATGATAAGCATCATCAACTTGCTATTGTTTATAGCAAGTGCAATAAAAATTATAGAGACATTTTTGTACTGCTTCAGTATAATGAAAAACCAGACTTCACAGCAAACAGCAATCTGTGACTAAATAATCTTAAATCTTATTAAGAGAAGTGTCAAAACATTTCAGTTTAACAACACAAAAAAGCACATCAATTAAGATTGAATTAATTTATAACATCACAATTTTAAATTGCCTGCAAAATCATGTAAAGGTCCTATTTTCTTTCTCATCAATTTAGAATTCAGCCATTCTCTCTCTGGGAACAGATGTATGATACATGTAAAACACAGCAAAGTACCCATTCTTCTCCAGCAATTGAGGCAGTAATTCCTGCTGTCATTATTTTTTAACACTTGGAGTACACAGATGAATAAAACATAAATCTTGGTCTGTTTTTCTGACAGCAGAAGTTTTCACTATGGTGTTAGAAAACTAGCCAGCAGAGAAGATATACAGCATGGAAAGAAATTGATAGAGAGAGACAGTTTGATGACATGCAAGGATGAATTTGTACTTGTTTCACTTAGAATACTGACATCCTCTGTAGACCTAGCTAAACATTTGTTGCTGTGCTTGACTGTGCAAAGATTTCAATATTTCTGCTTCAACAGGAAACTGATACTGCATGGTGTCTATAAAAATATTTGCTATCTTTGAGAACACCTCCTTTGCTTGGTAATACTCAAAATTGCCACTCTGCTGAGCCATGACAACCCTGACTGTATTTTCCGTCTGAGACAATGAAAGCAGACAGTCTTTTCAAGTTCTTTCCAATACCACTGCAGTTTACTTATTACATATAATAATGATTTTTAGTGCAACTCCTCCTCAAAGACTATACTGACTGGGACACTCTTAACCCTGCAAGAAAAAGCCCTGTGAACATTAAGTGTATTTCACATTTCATAATTAAACCACAAATGTCCACTCAACTTCACAGCTATGGAAAGTGACAGATTGAGGATTCTCCAGAAGAATAGAATTTCTCTTTTATAGTTAATTGGAAATGTGCAACATGAAGTAATAGTTTATAGGGTTTTCAAACAGTTTTAGACTGGCATCAGACCATCATCAGACCATGAAAAGCTGAAATTTATCTTAAAACAGGAAAATAATTTTTAGAGAAATGAACACCAAGTATTACATGTGTTTTGATTTGGTACTGTCGCTTGGTTTCTTCACTTTTGTAACTTCTGCCCTACACAGCAAGGAAAATAAGCATAACAATACTAAGAACACATGATAAAAAATTCTCAAGTCAAATAGAAGTGGTAGAAATTTCTAAATTAAAAAATATCATGATTACACTCACCACTCATTAAGTACTCTGAATTATGTAACTTGAACTTCAACAAGAATAAAACATAAACAAACTGGAACATCAGACCAGCACGATAAACCCAAGCTTTTTTCACTGATACCTGTGTAATATGAAGACCCATAAGAAAATTCATGATGCAATTAGCAACACATAAAGGTTTTCTTTTTCTTTTTTTTTTTAGTGTTCTATATTAAACATGTCTTAGATGTAAAGAAATTTTATTCCCCCCCATGCCTTTGCTATTTTAAAACAGTTTCAAGGGTTCCTTAATAATACTTTGTAGTTCAGAGTTGCCAAATGTTAAATCTTACAAGACAAGCACTTCTCAGAACTCTCTAAATGATATGAAAGATTATACGTTTATTATTTTCATTTTGCAATGTTCATATAGTAACATCTGATTAATTATATTAAGTGATAATTAATTACTTTACTTGATAAAGTATTAACACACACACACATTTTCTTAAGAAACCAACAGACCTTTAAGTGGTGGGACCAGTGAAACCTCGTTTCTTATGAATTTTATATTCCTTGTGCTGCAGTCCCACTTCAAATGCATGTTCCATCAGATTTCCACAACCTTATGTCTCCCAGAATTATTTCCTTGCCCTACTGTTTCATAAAGTTTTCCACTGTACCCTCAAGACAAAAACATTCTTAGAAATTACATCTGTAAGGCTTATGGTGATTATCAACACTGCCATCTCATTATTACTAACATTTTTGACAACTCTGTTAGTTTTAGTCCAAATTACTAGCAGGCAACCTCAGTGCAGAACTGTGAAGCCTGTGGACTATAAAACATTGTTCACAGTCAGTTTTAAAGGCAACCTGATGTCTTTACACACCTAAAAGGGAGCAGAAGTAGCACCTAATAAGTGACAGAACATGAAGGTTTATACTAGTATGCTCTTTTGGCCAGCACATTTGGGAATTTGGAGACAGAGTGTCAGCTAAACTGAGGCAACTATTAGGCTTGCTGCCAGAGGAAACCAGCAGATGCAAGAAAGGAGCACTGTGCACTCACCTCCACAGAGCTTAATTTTACAGCCAGATCCTGTCCAAATGTAAGGAATTCTCCCACAGACCTCTGCTAAATTATGAGCTCCCTTGTAGTTTCAAGCTATATCTACTTAAAAAACACCCAGGTTTTACCCTCCTCTCTTAAAAAACCCAAAACAACTCCTCTCAAAGTCAGCCTTTACAGTACCAATATTTTATGTTACTTACTAACATTGTTTCATGCTTCATGAAGCCTGCAAGACAATTGCTTTACAAAGTTTAGAAATCACAGAGATGAACACATTTATGTATACTTAAATGTGGCTTTGAAAGACTGTTTTCTACATCTATGGTTCTTTTAGAATGTACCTAACCTAGCACATATACCTCCCCTCCAAGGCTAATACTTTGAGCCAATACTTTATTTTTTTGTTCAAGCAATTTTTATAATATATTTACAGAGATTTGAGAAAAAAATACTGCATTGATGTTAATTTATTGATCTGCTTTGGGGTTTGTAAATTAGATTAGAAATCCTCTGCAAAACCGCTGTTAAGCTATTGTAGTTCTTATATTCTTATTTTAAAGCACAATATACAGTTTCTTTATCAAGATAACTTTAAATGTCTCACCCACACAGCAGATGGATCTCAGAGGAAATATAAGAAAATATCTCACATATCAAACATACTAAATTACCTGTTATGGGAAGAGGTAAGAAGAGTGTTACTTTCTCATTAAATGCTTTCTATTTCACAACTCTGCCCCCTTTTGAGACCAGCCTAGTCCCAAAAAGCTTTGCAAAATTTTTTACCTAGAAGCTGAACTCATATTATGAATCTGTAATGTTGCCTTTGTTGGGATGTTCAGACTCTAGGAGGAAATGCCAACATTTGCCTTAAAATCAGTGGAGAGATAGAGATATATATATTTATTAGTATATATACTAGTCTATATAATTTACGACTTGAAGTAATAACACTTTAGAGAAGAGTATGTTCATATTGTTTTAAGTAACAAAAATAACTCAAGTTGAAGTAAAAACACATATAACAATAAAAAAGTTATTTCCCTACTTTAGGATTGAAAGCTGATAATATCTACAGAAAATAGTTCTATAACTAACACTGCAATCACATTCAAGACACACTAACAGCTTCCCTAGATAAAGACAATCACTTGATCTGACCGTACAGAACTGAACCACATACCATGGTTCAGTGCCAAGGCAAATATATTTGCAGCACTATGTAACACATACACACTACAGGGTTATCACCAGGATATCAGTTTTCAGTGGTTTCAAGATGGTAATACTGAATTATGAATTAAAATCAGAATAAAAGGAGTGAAGAATCTTTGACTCTTGCACTCTGAATAAACTTTTAATGAGAATCAGTGTGGCACATGCTTTTAAAACTCTTATTTATGCTTGATTTTCTCATTTTGCCCTTTGAAAACTCTCATAAAATATGGTATGTTGTACATAAAATGAGTGTAAACAACAGAATTTATAAATAATAATAGAAAATACATAGAGGATGAAAAAGACCAAGATCATCAGGGCTAACCTTTGACCTAATAACACCATGCACATCAAACCATATCACAAAGTGCCATGTCCAATTCTTTTTTGAACACTTCCTGGGATGCTGACACCACCTAATTCCCTGGGCAGCCTGTTCCAGTGCTTGACAACCCTTCTGGTGAAGAAATTTTTCCTAATACTGAATGTGAACCTCCCTGGTGCAACTTGAGGCTGTGTCCCCTCGTGCTATCACTGGTTGCCTGGGAGAAGAGGCTGACTCCCACCTTGCCACAATTTCCTTTCAGGCAGCTGTAGAGAGTGATAAGGTCACTAATTTTCTCCAGACTGAACAACTCCAGCTGCCTCAGCCACTCCTCAAAAGCCTTGTGCTCTGGAGCCTTTACCACTTGTGTTGGTCTTCTCTGGACATGCTCCAGCACCTCAATGCCTTTCTTGTAGTGAGAGGCCCAAAACTGAACATAGGATTCCAGGTGCAGCCTCACCAGTGCCATGTACAAGGGGACAAACCCTGGTCCTGCTGACTACATGGTTCTGATACAAGCCAGGATGCCACTGGCCTTCTTGTCCACCTGGGCACACTCCTGACTCATATTCATACCGCAAAGCAAAGTTGGTGATCTTATCATTAAACACCTTCAGAAATTGGTTTACATAGATAAGAATAATTTACTTTGCAAATTCCAATCTAAACATCTGAAGTCATTCAACAAAAGTATCTCCTTTTATTAGTTTTGTATTTGGATATCAGCTAGATTTTAAATTTATTTTTAAGATCCAAATATGGATTTACCAATTCTGTTGTCAAAGAAATTTTGCAGAGAATGAAAACAGAAAGGCTATGCTTACCTATAACACTGGTTTTGTCCCTACTATTCCCAGTGACACTCACTAGAGGGAAAACGACTGAGCCTGTTTTCTGTTATATTATCAGACAGTCTTTTGGATAATATCTATAGAAAGAGACTGATGACTTATAATTCAAGCCAAGCTTGAGATCAACCTAGAACATACTTCTTACTCTACTTCTTCTTTGAGGAGACATCATTTGAGATAAATGGACAGTTCCTTCATACCTGTTTGATCTGCATACTGCCAGTATGGAGTGTAAGAGGGCTGGCTAATGCTGTCTGGTGCAGAGAAACTCTAGAAAGTAAAGTAACTGATCATTTGAGACAGGCCACTTAACAGCAGCTTGGTATGGCAGGGTTCAGACTGAGATGAAAACACTGTAGATGTCTACACACAGATCTGTACGTTTGCAGGAGTCTGAGCACCCTCCACAGTCAATGGCAATCAGGCAGGAGAGTTTGCAGAGTGTTTCTGCTCCCTGACTGCCCCATGTCTGCTCATGGTTGAACTCAGGCATGGTCTTGGCTCCACTCCCTGAAACACAATGAACTCCACCAACTAGAACAGGGAAGCAGCCACATCATACATTTGTAGTTACCATATGCAGTCTCCTAAAATCCATGTGCTATAATTTTAGCCTGAAAAGCATTTCTTGTTTCAAATTTAGCATAATGAACAAGAATTATCCTGGAAAGAATAAAAGACAAATTAGATCCTCAAATAACTTTCCATTGCAACAAATTTCTATTGTAACTGACTCAGGTGGCATTGTCTCAACACTCCCAGATGGCACATATCACTAATAACTCTTAATTATCACTCAATATTCCAAGTAAATTGGAACTTACATTATCTGTCCTCACACTAATCTCTGCTTAGTCTGACACTCATACATTAAAATTAATCAGATCATCCTACGTTTTAAATGTTGAACATAACGAAAACTAAAGAACGTCATAGTAAAAATAACAATGGAGACTATACATCCTTTCTATAGATGACAATAGCAACTTAATCAGAAGACATTATTTATCACAAATTCATTTCATACTTGTCAGGAACCCCAAATACAATTATGCACCCAAAAAACTTAGCCTTTTCTTTGTCACAGACAAAAATATGCAATAAATTCACAGCATCTGTACAGGTCACAGTGCTACTCAAAAGTATGACAAGAGACAGTTTTTCTCCATGTGACAAAAGTTGATAAGAACATACTATAACTGAAATGTTCCCAAACTGTTGTTGTCAGAAAAATAATGGAATTAAATGCCTAGTTAATCTCAATTTCCCCTAACAAGAAAAAGGATAAGAGCTGTTAAGTGATTTTTCTTATCTTTGCAATTTCTAGTTACTGGTATAATTTATAGTTTGAGAGCAAAATTTAAGAGTTTTTTGTTTCATGAAATGAGTTGACTGTGAAATCCCAAAGTTGTCTGACATGCCCGAGAACCAATTCACTAATTTCCACTAATACCAGAAGTAAGTATAAACTTTATGGGGGATCCCACACCTAACCCACTCAAAATTCCGAAAGAAAATGCTTTGTAGAGTACTGGTACTGTGCCAGCCTCCACTGTTACACACAGTATATACTTTACATTACAGAACAGAAAACTGAACTCAGCGAAGTCTAGATTGCTGCTTTAACTGATAACTTCCCATATTACATCAGCCTCTTTAAAGCCATAAAAAATGTTGACATTTCTCTTCCAGAAAAAGACAGAAACTCATAAGGCTATTTTGCAAATCTGTGTTCAAGAGTAATCAATTAATCCTCAAGCATTTTCTCCAGCTAATCCTTGTTTTGATGCCTGAAGCTAATTTCATACATATATTTCATGAGTAAATACAAACTTCAAAGATATAGATACTGCTTTTTCATATTTACTATTAACTCTTACTACAGTAATCAGAACAACAACTAACAGACATAAAAAACAAATACTTAAAACTCAAATTTTTTAGCTTCCTAAAATATGCATTATTCAAGAATTTGTACCTTTTTAAGCAACAGTGAATGCAGTCCATACTATATTACTATACATATATACATATAAGTGCTATACAAGTACATTACATGTTATAATTATTACACATGTATCTTACCTGTCTTGCATTTTATACTACCATCCACTAACATATGCAAGAAGAGAAAAGGAAAGGAATAAATGAGGGAATATAAAAAAAATTATCTCAGAAATTTCATACAAATGTAAAGAATCCATATTTCAGGTCAGGCAGAGAGCTGCACCTCAGGCTAGATGCCTGGAAATTTAACATATTTATGTATTTATTTTTAATTCTCAGTCTTCAGCATTCTCTGAACTTAAACAAGGATCAAGGGCCTTTCACGGACCATAAAATGAGCAGCACATGTGTACTAAAAGGTACAGCCTCAGGGTGGCTCTCAATACTCAGTATTGGAAACTAAGGCTCTTAAAATGAAATAAAAAAGAAACTCGATGGGCTTTGTTTTTCTAAAATGTAACTGATATGTTTCACCTCCCATATTCTTAGACACATTTATTTTCACACTAGGAAAATACTTTGAAGATATTTTATATTTACATATTATATATATTTTATATATTGTATTTATTTTGTTCCTCAGCATTATGAATCCTTATACAAAGAATTCCAATGAGAGATTTCGATGCTCCATGTCTTAACAGCATCATTTTCCTATAGTCACATATTTCTCACAAAACTGAAGCCCTTTTGATAGCTGGAGTTCATATATACATAACTGAAAGAACATATTTATTGTTTCTGATTAAATGAGTTTTCAACTATTTACCAGTATTAGTTCTGTTTCATGATGAAAACGATGAAGATTCTGCATAGAAAATGAATTTGGACATGGATAGGATCTATTGCTTTTTTCCAATATGCTCTAGCTATATTATGTTCCTAAATATCACTTTATTTTTCCTTTCACAGGCTTATTAATAGTTGTGGGGTTTGCTGGCAACCATCCACCTATTTCTGTAATAATTATAGTTTAAAAAATATCTGTTTTCATTTAATGTCTATTTTCCCCACAAGTGTGAAAATATGAAATTTAATTTCCATGTAGGAAAAAATAATAAATAGGGCTATGACAGTCAAATCTATAAATTTGACAGTAATCAGTAAATACTTGACTCTGAACCAATTATTTGTAGATCTGTATAGCACTCTGAAGGTATAGGAGTCTCTTAGGACAATCATCTTGGATATTTCCCTTAGACAAGAGATCTTGGTGGTTACTTCAAGGAATATGCCCCGTCACTGGGACAAAATCTAAGAAAATACCTGAAAATATCTATTATAGCTGTTTTGAAATTACAGGCCCATGGAAGAACAAACTGAATATGCTTTCAATGCTATCCTGTAGTACAAATGCTTCTTAACTAAGCTATAACTATTGAAACAAAAGCCCAGAAAATAATTTCTGAGTGTAAGGGATCATTAAAAGAATATAAGTAATACTGGTGAAGCTATATGAGTGTTTTTAATCTGTAAATCACTGGGACAAATTCACATTTTCTTACTGCTTTTAGTTTCAGAAGCTTGAAGAAAATCCACTTCTGCAAAAAGTTAAACACTGCACTGTGTTTTCTCTGTGACACACTATTTTGTGCTGTATTAAGTTGTGTCCTTAGGGCTTACTCCAAAGCCAACAGTCTATTTTCCATTAGTTTTAGTATGTTTTCCAATGAGATCATTCAACTACAAACCAGCCAGGATGCTGTTGAATTATTCAACGATACTACAGTTTAAATGAAAACAGAAGTACAATATTAAATGTTTCAAACACTTCAGATTTCTGATTGGTGTCCTTGATAAACATACAGAGCACAATACTTGAAAAACTGTTCCCTAGAATCAAAGACTTTGCACTAGAATTTTACATTTGATTGTACAATTAATGCATATCAAAGCCAGAGGTACCTGCACAGAAGTACCTGCATTTTCATGCAATGGCCTTTGATTCCTAAGCTAACTGCTTATTATTATTATTATTTACTATCATCATCACTACTACTGCTACTAATACAGGTTTAGAAAGGCTTTTGCAATGCTTCTGATACTCTAAATTCACAAACCTCAGGGTTTGCTATCTACTAGATTTTTAGCATTTCGTGAACAGTTCTCAAAATTTGAGAACTTTCAAATTTATACATCAATGTTGAACTAACTTCCTACAGTTTTTGTCTACTTAAAAATGGGGAAAAAAGATAAAGAATTCCTAGCACATTAATTACTAAACTAGAAGTCATAACCTTTAACACAAAAAAAAAGACAGTTTTGAACATGGCAAATTCAAATTTCATCTCACAGTGTTAGTACTCATAAATCATACAGCATCCCCTACAGAGCATGACAAGTACTACAGCAGTCAACAAAAATCAACATGGCTTCTTAAAAAATGCTGCTCAAGGTCATTATCCAAATAGATAACGTATTTTTATATTAGAATAGACAACATATTTTTACAGAAGCTTTTCCATTTTCTGATTTGGAAAAAATCCCACTATAATTAAAATGAAAAATGTATCAGAAACCCTGATGCTTTCAAGGTTGAGGCACAAGATTTCCAAAATGGAGGTTGAATTTTCCAGTGAAAACTGGACCAGCAAGAACAATAAACATTGCTCCTCAAAGAACCAAGATGCTGCAAATTCTTCTGGTCACAAGTATTTTTCTGGTGTGCAGGATAGACTATTTCAGGTCTGGCTGAGTGCAGGCAATCAGCAGCTCTACACATAACAGCTTTCCCCAGGTAGCAATTATTATGTTAGCCCTGTTTGGTTTTCTTATCTGAAGATATTTCTTGATTGTTAGGAGAAAGTATCTTAATCAAATTTTTTTAACTTATGTTTAGCTATGCAAACTTAATTGAGGTCTTAGTCCTGTTGTATCTATTGGGAAACACGGAGGATTAGCCTTTTTTTTCAGGGCTTTTGTAAGCTTCCTCAAAATATTCTCATCCTTCTGTCACGGAAAAGATTCACCAGAGAAGCTGTACATAAAATTCTGAACTCAGATATGTACTTTTCTTCCAGAGGTGGTAAACTATCACAATAAAGCAAAACTTATGTACCAAGGACTATTTTCAGTAATGCTTCAAATATGTTTCAATAGCCATTTTTAAATGGCTGGGCAGATCAGAGATTTGAAGGAGGGCTACACAAAAGATATTAACATTTTGATTTCTATTGCAAAGGGCACAAAACATAAATGTGAAAAACTTTCTCATGAGATACTGGACAGGTTAGTGGTATGGGGTACCCTGGCTGCATAAGCACTGTCAGAAACATGATAACTCTATTATATGCTGACATAATTTGTTATTAAAGAGACAACAAGTAATTATATATATTATTAAAATTAAAATGGACCAAATGCTGATATAAAGATACCATAATCACACACTAGTTTTTATATTTAATCTATAGAATAATCACAGTCTAAGTTTCAGTTTTACTTACAAAAAATAAAATATTTAAAAATCTTTCCTAACATCGCCTAACTATTCTAATTATCAAAAGACAAAACTATTCTTCCACAAAAAGAGGAGGATATTTCAAAGTTTTACTTGTCTAATTAGAACTGTTTTACATGTGAACTATACCAAGAAATATGAATTCTAAGCCATAAAACTTTAAAATCTAAAAGTCTTGTGCAAATTTTTTTGAAAGGTCTGCAGGCCATATGTACATCATCTGCAAATATATCAAAACAGGATCTGTCCTACTTGTCTATTTTTGTTTTTGTAGTTGTCCTTACAGGTTAGGAATTATTTTACCCAACAAAAATCTGAAGCTGAGTAACACCACTGCTTGAAATGCACTCCAATTCATCCCACACATCTGGTGTCCAAATGTTACAGAAATACCACTCTTGTTCTTAACATTCTCTTAATATCCTGTTCTAGAGAATGCATCAAAAGTGTTAAGGTTTTTCCATTTGGAGTATGGTAAATACTAGGACACAGGACTTCTCTTTTTCTAGAATTTCTTTAAATATGTTGTGCATTTATTATACATGACTTGCTTGGAGAAAAAGATGGTTCTGCTGGTTCCATAGACAGGAGAGCATAAAACAAAACTTGCTTCTTATTCAAGATGGTTAACCTAAAGTTAATATTAGATAGGAAGAAAATATACAAGGAAAAAACTTACTCCAGTATCAGTGTTTTTCAGTATATCTTATCTGAATATTAAAAATGAGTCCGTTTAAGACCTTGTTCTACCAAAAGCCTAACAATTTTCTTGCACTTGCATGTAAATAAAACCTCAAGTTCTAGAAGTTTAGAAATTTTTCATTTTTTAGCTTTACTGGTTAAAATTAACTCTTTATATACTTGTACTGATATTGTCCAGAAAGTCTGTTTGGTGGGATGGGGAACACTAATTTTTCCAAGATCTCATAGTTTAGCACTGAAATTCACAAATCTTCTAATACTGCTGTCTTCTTATATGCACTCTTTCAGCAGCTTCTCAGAAGCCATATACTTCCAAATTTGGTTTCCATAATTTTAGCAGTTTTATTTTCATTCCAAAAGACATGATTTTCATTCCACAATGCGGAGTAAACTTCATTTTTTCCCCTACCAGTTTTCATAATAGTTCATGCCCAGCTTGTGTATACTCTAGACTTGTCAAAAACATGATGCTGTAAGTCTAGTTCCCACTAGCATAATACATAATTTCCACTTATAGTTCTGGGTTTTTTTGCTCAAGGGAGCCAAAAATTATTACCATGATACATTGTACAAAGATGTATCCAAATACAAACTTTTATGACGTTCATTCAAAAAATCTCAGTTGTGGGATCAAACGAATACCGTTTGATTTTTTTTTCATGGAAATGTACTATAACCAGTTTCTGTTGGTTTCGGTGCAATAAAAAGAGGTTTCTGAAATAACTGAGTTTTTCAAAAGAGATGTGGCAAATTTAGGCAAAATTATAATTTTACTTTGATGAAGGTTATATGCAGTAGTATCTGTACATTCTAAAGCATAGCAGCTTGTGGTTTCATACAATAAAATGCTTTTCTCCATGACAATGATTTCCAACAAACAGGAATTCTTCTGATTCTTTACTGACTTTTGAAATTCCCGTTCAAAGGATCTTAAGATGAGTTCAAAACAACCAGAAGATAAAACTAATGTTGCAGATACCAAGGCTTCTGTATTGTCGAGCTTCCTAATTATGAAGACATACTGATAACATAAAATATATAAAGGATATGCTAATACCAGAGACTGACTATACAAATAATACAACTTAAACTGGAAAAAAAAATAAATATTTGATAGTTCTCTAATAAAAATCTGCACATCTTTCTGGAAGTATGCATAATTACTTTTTAACTTCTTTTGTTTTCTCCAAAGCACCTCTGGCTCTCAGTCTGTGGAATTAACAGAATGTGGATCAAATTTAAATCACTCCCTCTTTATGATTGCTTCTAATTACTCTTTCATTTAAAATTCTTAAAAGCATGTGCTCATTTTACTCACTATTTCACAATTCATTTTAATTAGATGCCATCGCAAGCCTCAACACAAAAATGCTTCTGTCCAATTCTGATCTACTCTATATCTTGTGAAAATAAACTAAAGGAAGAGTTAACCCCCCCCCACAAATTTG
The DNA here is from genome assembly GCA_013396755.1 of Sclerurus mexicanus. Lineage (NCBI taxonomy): Eukaryota > Metazoa > Chordata > Aves > Passeriformes > Furnariidae > Sclerurus > Sclerurus mexicanus. The sequence continues at coordinate 734,898 of VWZF01003613.1, read as the reverse complement.
CCTAAATGATGCTGTTTGGGGGAATGGAAGTGGAAAATACAACTGAAAGAGTGAACATACATAGCTACACAATTCCATCAAACTAATCAAACTAAATTGTAGTTGTTAAGCTTTCTTATTTTGAAAATAAATGAAATCAAGAATATGAACTGAAATTTAGTATTTTTCTCCATCTCTTAAGACAATTAGGTTTTCTAAATGAAGAACTGAATCAAGCATCTAAATGTACCTTGGTGAATTTATTTACTTGCACTTATTCTAATCAGGATTTTAAAGAGGCAGTGTGAGTTTTCAACATTGTAGTTTTTTGTCATGTTGTTTATGAAAATGAATTTTTTAATTATGAATCAAAAACTTAAAGAAATCACAGTCTAAGGATGTCCTATACATTTGTTTTTTTACAATTTAAAAATAAATTTACATGAATCCTCAGGGAGCAAAAGGAACATGGTCAATTAACTGATATTCTGAAGGAAAAGCTTCAAGCAACCCTAGAAGAAAGCACATATATTTATTCTACAAATAACTGTGAACTACAGGTTTTGTTCTGAATTTTTTTTCAGTAAAGGGAACTACAAAGGGTGTTCTCCAGTGGCCTGAATCTTTAAAGTAATCACCAACCACTTAAAAAAACCAACACACTACATTCTTCATTTACAACCCCAAAGAACAGTACTTGAGAGATTTCTGAGATGAACCTTTATAAGTCAAGTGTGACACTATAGCAAAAAATAAAATCTAATACATGTCACCAGATCTTGCAAAATTTACTCTAGTTACTGTAAAAAAAATCAAATACAGTTTCTAACAGAATGCCAATCATTGAACAGTATCGAGCCTGTTGGAGAACAATGCAATTACCATGAAATACAAAGTACAACTGATCAACAAGCAGTGTTGACTGTCAGTGTACAATGCAGAAATTCCACAAATTCTTATTAACTTTTCAATCATTATTCTTCATTACTAATAACTACTGTAGCTACATTATTTCCTGACAAATGAAGTAGACAGTATCTCTTTAAACATCATTTTCTAGTTAGTGCATGGCTTCCATACCAAGCTATTTAAATTTCATGTGACCAGAACCATTTGTCATTATGGTTTTGTGCATCTTATGAAGAAAAGGTGCCTGAAAACTATCATTACTGTCTACAGTCTCACTGTGAACATATTGCACAAGATATGCACAAGACTGCAGCCAAGAACAAACTGGCACATTTTGGAAAAAGAAGCAAGACCTAGGGGTCAGCAGTAAATTATGTGCTTTTTTTTTTTTCCTGGAACAATCCCTATGGATTAAAAGCAGCTGAAAACAGGCTGAGCCAACCAAGCTCTTTGAGGGAGGACTGAAAAAGAGCTAGGGCAGAGAGCACTTAAGCTGACCTTAATATTATTTTATAATTTCTTCTTGCTGGAGTGCTCACAACAGATCAGATATTGCCAGCCTTTGAAGTAGTTAAAGACAGAACAAAATTAAGAAAAGGGAGTTTTATCCTCTCAAGATACCTCACATATTTTTAATATACACCTGAACTTCTCTGCATGAAAACAAGCACTGGCAAAAATCAAAAGTGGGTAGTTGGCTGCGCTGCTGAAGTGGAAAGAGTTCAGTCCTGTTCCCCAGACTCGTGAACATGAAAACAATCATACTGGTTTTGTTCTTGCTTTTCCCTCCCAAATGTTTTTGAAGTTTGAAATTTGTTTCTTTATTATCAGTATAGTTATTCGATATCCACATATACTTTATATAATAAATGAGATTTCAAGTTGAAATCCTCTTATCCAGGGAAGCTATTGATTAATAACTACTGGGAAAAGACAGAGCAAACTTCTTTTTGATCTGGATTACATGTTAGAACATTCTTACAGCCAACTGAAGGAGATTTTCATAGTAAAAGAAAAAAAGAATGTTGCATGTTTTTTCTCTTTCAGTACCCAGAATGAAGTTAAATTTTCAGAAAAGACAGATTACAAATGCTTAGATAAGAAATAGTCAAGAATGCATAGGAAAATAGTAAAAATATTGTATTTTTAATACATTCACTTATTTATATTTAAATAAGTTAGTTTTACAGTAATAGCAACATTTACGCCAATACATACATATAATGCTACTGACTGTGTAAACCTCTGTGACTGCAGAATCAACCAAAAAACTTGTTAAAATTACTCATTACAGTAAGCAATGTCATAGACTGACATCAAGGAGCCTCTATTAGCCTAATATTCTTTCCAAATCCCAGAGAGAAAGAAGTTTCAGTGTATTTTGATCAATAATGAGTCTTAAAGAAAATAACGAATAAAAACATTCTTTTAAACAATACAACTTTGATTTCAGTTTCTATATTTTGAGGCTCAAATAAAGAAGATATTTAAAAAAAATATTTACCTTAGGGTCAGAATTTACTGAATGCAAATACTGCACTACCTTGTAGAAGACTGTGGTAGACCTCATTTTAGGACAGAAGCTTAATCGTATTAAAAATATGACAACAATTTCAAATTATCTTACTAAGCGCATTTAGTATTTAATAGAAAATTTTGTCAACAATGAAAGGGGATGCTATAGGCAACACATTATCCCAGAGTTTATCAGAGCGTTTCCATGGAGGATTAGTAAGAAAATGCATTAAATCTTATATTTACAGTGGTGAAATCCATTACTGATTCTAACCTGAATAGCTCTGTGAATTGCTGAAAAGTTGTGTACAAAAGCATAAAACGTCTTTTAGTAGTTCCTGGAAGAAAAACATCAGCACCCCTGTCAGCTGTATTTGCAGCCTCAGAGATCATTCCAGAAGAAGGCTTGCTAACCCATTTAGCTTCAAGGAGACCCATTACTAATGCAGTGCAGCTTTTGGAAGTAGAACAAATATTCATGAGGCGGCTTTCCTGTGATAAACAGGATGAAACTAGGCATTGTTGCATATCAAGTTGATGCTTATGATAGATAAAAGAGAATCTACAATCAAGCCCATAGATTAGGGGGGAAAAAGTCCATTTTTATTTTACACAGGATAGTAGAAGACTTGTTACCCCAGTGGTGTAACTACCAGAGCCTGAGAAACAAGCCAACAAATCTGAAATCCTTGGATCAGAGACTGATTTTCAGAAATATAGTTGGTAAAAGAACTAAATCTATACCATATATTTTACACTTTCTGATTCATAATAAAAACACTAGAAAATTCCAGGAGACTGCAAACAATAGAGAGGAGTACACAGTGCTTCAAACTGGAAATAGAACTACAAACCTAAAGCTGTGCAAATACAATTTCTAGAGTGACATGTAAAAAAGTAACTATCATAATAATGGAAATATATATCAAACTTCAAAAGTTTTTTATTTAAAAGGTCAGGAAAAGCAAAAAGAAATTGTTTATTGTTTCTGTCAACTTTTCATTTCAGTTCACAGTAGTTAACACTTATCTCCAATATACAGGAATACTGCTAGAAAAACCTGAAGGCAAAATTTTTCTATTGTTCACAATATATCTCTGTGTAAATAGGCCTCCCCAAAACCTAAGTATCCATCTAAATAACAGTGCTAAATTCCACTGGTCAGGATTCACTAAAACAGTAGAAGTGCTCTATTCAAAACACATTTTTCTTTAACCAGTCAACTGTTAGGACCACGTCTTATCACAAATTTTCTCTCTGACCTTTAAGCAGGAAAACTGAATAAAATAACCCATGAAAGAAATACAGAGAACTTCAGTTCATTCTCTGAGAGATAAGTAGCAAATATTTTTCAAAAGTAAGAAAAAAAATGAGTAATTATAAAACAAATAAGAAACTTCAATATATGTTTGACATTTAATATAGCCTAATGTGTTTGAATACATATCCTCATTTTATTTTTATAGTTTTTTTAATGGTATATCAAATATTAGATATGTTATTAGTAAAACAAAAATATAATGAGGATTGCTCTGAAATAATTAAATGTCAGGTAAATGATTACACATTAAATATTTGATGAATGCTCTCTAAAAATTATTTTCTAATACTTTAAAAATGTTTGACAGATAATTAAGAGGATTAGTAAAATTGGTTTCATTTTTTTAAGGCTGTTAAAAAATACAATGCTTTTAACTCTTTTTAGTTTGTCCTGTGAAGTAGCCTTCATTGCCACTCGCTGTGTCTAGACTAGAACATGCATGATTTGGGAATTATTTATTCTTGTAAGTCATACAGTGGATTTCAGATAATTCTAAACATGTTATTCATCCATTACAGTAAATATTGCACACAGAATACCAAAAAGGATTGTATTACATTATTAAGATTATTCTCTACCAGGTATTGCTAACTTCCATGTCAAATGAAATGGCAAGACTGAATGGCCTGTAGTCTGATAATTTTGGGAACAGCGCCAATAAACATCACTTTATACAAGATAGCTCTTGTCAGACAAACATGATATTATCATTATGAAGCTTAAATTAACCACTCTGCATCACACAGTATTGATATAACACAGTTAGACTTCTGTCAGAAATTTCATTTATATGATGTGGCATGGGGAATTTAGCACTATATAAAATGAATTTCATTTATTAAGGAGATTAAAATGAGTCAATGATGACCCAAGAAATTAATCATATATAGAAACATTGACATGATAGAATGTAAGTGAGGTTCTTCAGAGATCCAGTTTGACCCATGGATATTTCATATTTGTACCAGTGGTCAAAAATTTGAAATAACATCATGCTGATTAAAGGTACAGTTTGGAAATCAGAAAGACTCTGAAGGAATAGTAAATGCTTGGAGGTGGAGATCCATCCCACAGCACCATTTGGCTCACCTAAAGTTTGAGTTCTGAGATATCTGGGAAACCATGTCATGTTTGATGAATGGATTTTAAAAAGAGCCCTGAAAAGCTCTCAAGAGTCATGTGTTTTGTTATGTTAATCCTCAGTTTATTGCATAAGATGTAGCTAGTTTATAAGGCATAAGAACTGTTGTGCCAGGTCAGACTCACTGTCCAAAGCGACAGTCTCTCTGAACAGCAAATGCCTAAGGAAGAGTATGTAACAATGCTCTTCCCAGTATATTCTCTTTGCCACTCCAAGTTTGCCATTGAAGACTTACTGAGTAGCTTGATCTATTCCTAACAATAATTTGATATTTAAATAAATAAGAATGTTCTCAGTGAAAAAAATTAAATCAGTGAAGAGACTCAGTGTAAGATGGTAGGTCCGGAGCACCAGGCAGACCAATTCAGACATGAAGAATTACATATGTCAAGGCTATATGCATGTTAGAAAGTGTTGCTGGAGCTCAAGCAGAAATTTGTGCCTTGCTCAATTGTCTAGATCGCATTACAAACATTTCACAACAGCTGGTCCTTCTTGTCCACAAAAACTATGAATCTACTAGAGTGTCTCTGCAGTATTTCTACAACTCTAACTTGTTCTCTTTAGAACCACTGTTGGTCGCAATAACAATGTGGGTTTTTTCTGACAGTTTTAATGGTAGAAAATTGTACAGTTATAATTCCTGTTGAGAGTCACTTAAGCCTATATATAGTAGGCTCTGTCTGTACACCTATGTGATACTGAAGGTCTTACCTTAGCCAGTAATTCTCTCCAGCATTAGAATTATCAGAGTAGGAGAAAACTTCTACACTTTCAGGTTACCTGAATGTAGATGTGTATTGCACATGCTTCAGACAGTGCTATTCCACTCACTGGTGTTTAATTCCAGGATGGGTTATTGGAGAAAAATCAGAAAGTTAAAGAAAAAAGCCAGCTTCCCTATACCAAGCTTAAGTTCACTGTGCCTTGTGTCTTTATCTGTTACGCTTTGAAATCTTTAAAAAAATATTAGTGCAGAAAGTTCCTATGATTAAACACAATTGTAAAACCCTTTGGTAATGCACATACGTTACTGCTGTTACTATAGTCACTTCTGTTAGAAATATTTACTGCTAAGAAAGAAAATTTAGACTGAACAGTAACAGTTTTAATAACAGCCCCCCCCTCCATGCTTTAATCACTGAAATCTTTGGTCTACTCATAAGTCTTCATAGGCAAGAGCCTTAATTGCTCAGCAAAATGTTGCCAGCATATTACTCATTTTATAATTATTGATGGCTGTTTATGCACAGTTGCTGCCTTGGCAGAGTATATATCTTATTTGATTAGTATCTTTATTGTGCTAGCTGTATATAAATAAAAGATACATCAAAAATACATGCTGTGACAATTATTTCAATACATTATATGCATTTTAGTTGAAACACCAACAAGTTTCCAATGAACAGAGAACAGAAGATTATTTCCTCAATATCTTAAGAACTACTTTTGTAGACTATAGTTACCAGGTAATAGTGCCAGAATCAATAAAATATTTCATTTTTATGATAAGTAAAATCAAAATAATTTAACTTTGTTTGTTGAATGGATCCTGAAGGGGGACAAATGGAAGTATGTTGGGAAAAGTTACTCGGGATGTTCTGCCACAGACTTCAGTGTAACTAGGTCTTGACTCTTATTTTTATTAGTCCCATTACTCATTTATTTACGTGTGTCAATGAAGAAGCCCTTAAGTACACTGCAGTATATAATTTTTATAACATAAGAATAATAACAATATTTCCCCCCAATATCTAGGTCATATTTACATGCATAAGAAGTAAAATAATGTGAATTTACATTCATGTAATATGTGCATACTTCTCCATGGACACCCCGTTGTCGTGNCCCAGCTGGCTTGCTGCGGCCAACGGGCATCTTCCTTGCGGTCAAACTAAAACAAAATCAAAAAGACAAAGGCATACACCTGCCTCTAAAGGTGTGTCAAAACTGACTATAGCATGTTGGAACATCAGAACCATGCTTGATTATCCATAATGCTGCTGCTTCCTTTGAGAACACATGCAGAATCAGTCTTGAGGAAAAAAAGCAACACAGGAAGAACCGTGCCTCACCAGTAGTGCCGATGGAGACTTTCCACTGTGCCTTTTGCAATCGGACTTGCCTATCTCGCATTGGCCTTTTTAGCCACCAGCATGCTTGTAGCAAGCGTGGGTAGAGCCCTTGCAAATCTTTGTTTGCGAAGCCTAGCCATGATGATGATGATGAATATGTGCATATGACATGTACCGGTCACTGGAAGAATTTAATGAATTATTCTGTCTCTTGATAGCCATTGCAAGACTCAGGACAGATACAAGAACATGATATGTATATGCTTGAGAACACAATTCTCTCTTCATTCACTGCTATGTGTCGTGTTTAGGAATGGCACACCCCAATTCAGTGCTCCCACTGAGACTCTCCAAACCATGTGCTGCTCGCTTGCTTCCTGCCCTCCTGCACCCCCTGCCCTGTGGTGGGCTGGAGAGGAGCAACGAAGGCATAAAAGCGCAAGATCACAGATTGAGATAAGAACAATTTACTGAAAACAGCAATGAAACAGCCATGCTTACTTCACCAGAAGGAAGCCCTTTCCCCCAGAGAGACTCCCTTCCCCCTGGCCCTGGCAATGAAGTCAGGTGATACAGAATAACCTCCAGGCCCTAGCCGTGCCCTCTCCTGTCTACTGCAAAAATTAAGCCTGTCCTGGCCAGAACCAGGACACTCTGGTCTTCACTATTCTTCCTTCTTATCAGTCTCTGGTTATAAATTTGTTCTGTTATTAGTTCTGTCATACTTCTTGGTCTTGCTTTGCAAGACAATCAGCATGAGCTTGGTTTGTAACTTCATTTGGCCCCATCTTTCACACTTTTCCTAGTTACTAATTCTTAAGAATTTTTCAAATTCTATTGGGAAAGATTCCATAATTTCCCATAATACACTTTCATGCTTCAAGTTTATTTGTAAGACATAAGAACACTTGGAAGTGTGCATACCTTTAAGTAATACTGATCTTGTCTACAGCTCTTCCTGATAAAGGATGATGCTTACAGTTTCATGTTAAAAGAGAAGGGTAGTATTCCCACATAAGAATTTGAATTCACTTAGGAGTTTGCTTAGAATAACAAGTACACTTCACACAAATCTATATAATGACATTATTTTAATTACATTGTGATGCATAAATACTCTTAGAAAAAAGTTATTTCAGATATGCAGTCAACCAACCTATAGACCACCTTATCTACCACTCTTTATTTGTGCTATAAATGTTACCTTAAATGACCATCTCAACCACAGGAAGCAATAACTAGTATTCCAAATAGGTTTAGAGCATTCTTCTGTGTCAGTTTTGTGGTTTCCATCAACATAAGAATATGCTTTCTAATTAATTTAATCCCAGAATGCAAAGTAAAGCTAAAGACATAAGAGTAGTTTTCACTGACATACACTGTGAGTTGGATGAATACTTTGACAGATACCTCACATAATATGAACTCCTGAAATAAGCATATAATTTTTCTTAACTTCCTAGCAATAATTTTTACTCTCTAAATAAGTACTGGTATTTTCAAAAGCTGGGTTTTTTTCTTGTCTTAGAATTAACCCCCCAATATTTTTAATAAATGAAGAGTTTCAGATTTTGTTCTAAGCAATCTAATGGAAAAAAAGTTCAGCATTAATTACCAGTGTTATAGTGGACACATGGGGTCTCCAGGTTCAGGTTTGATGTTATTTTTGTAATGTAGCAGATACTAGCATCCATTAGAAAAAGAGGGGCTTTTTAATATGCTATTTTATGAAATATAAGAACATCAACTTAAAAGGGCATAGTTTAAAAGTATTTTCTATAGCTCTCAGAAGCATCTCAACAAAAAGAACATATTTTCCTGATTTGGCATTTCAGATTTCTCTACATTTCAGAAATCTCCAACACTATGCTCCATTCACAATTACTAAGACTGAATGAATCTTCTTACATTCTCTTCAGAAGTATAAAAGAAGGTAACATATTTATTACAAATAAAGACAGACACAAGAACCTAAAACCCTCACAAAATTCTAACTCATAGGGGTCCAAAATATTTAAGACTTTATCACATATTTCCCAGTGAGAGAAGGTATCTCATATGCACATTAAGCTTTTTACAATAAATATCTCCTCTATGCTCTTGGGGAGAAATCAGTTGGGGAAAGAGAAAGAGCATTATTTTTCAAGGGATGTGAAGGAGACACTGCTAACTCTAATCTTTAGACCTCAATTAATATCACCAAATGTAAATGACACATACAATACAGAATGAAGACTTGTTCTGGAAATATTCTCTCAGCAGGAATACTGGTGTATTGCTTGAAACTGGTGGTTTAGGGCCTTCCTGAACTGCAAATTACATGAAGGCTACTGTCAAGTACTACAAATGGCATAAAACACAATCAGTTATCACCTTTTTCTTAACCAATTGAAGGTAACAGGACTTCGCTCTTCCTTCACCATTACTCTCTGTGTTCCTATGTTCAACTCAGCAATTTCACATGACTCTCTTCAAAGCAAAATATAACTTTCCCAGAAGCTCAGAGATGCTTCATCTATTCCCATCTTGGACTCTCATGAAAAAAACATCAGTTCCAAGACTGAAAAGACTACCAGTGTAAATTATCCCTTACCTGTTTTTCAGCTTGTCCATACTCTGATCCTTGGGGTGACAAGAAGTGACAAATATGACCATTGTTTTTTGCTTTTTCTCGAAGACCCATAGCAGTTCGTACTGTAGCATTTCTAGCATGAACAAACACCATTACCTTTAGACAGAAAGAAAAAGGGCCAATGAGAAATAAAAAAAGTCTTAATCAAATAATGAAAACATTTAATTACAAAATATTCCCTACACTAATGACAGAAACTAGTTAATACATGACATACTGATGAAAACTAATGTTGCTTAAGGGAAATTAAAGGATGATCCTGCCTATATTGTATATAGTGTTTTCAAAGAATTCTGGGAAGGCTTTATTTTTTTCAATTTCTATACTCTTTTAAAAATAGGGAACAATTGTTGGTAATAAATAGTTCATCATTACAAAGTAGTGAGATTAACACTGATGTGAAGAGTTGTGTTATCTGACACATCCTAAATGATCTGGAAAGCAAAGAGTGAGGTGATAAACACCCTGATGGTAAGACAGCTGAAACACAAACTGATTACAAAGAAGTTCAGAAGGATATTGCATCCCAATCCAGTGGGCAATGAAAGAGGAGAATGAAATGAACCACCAGCAAATGAAAAACACATATGGGGATACAAGTTTTAATGTAACAGACATGATCATGGGTATTAAACCACGCGCTATCACTCAGTACCTTAGAAACACTGGAAAATTCCCGGAATGTATTAACTAAGAGTTGAGGAGTAATCACATACATTATCTGAACCAAGGCACAGCAATGAGATGTTAATTCTTAATCCTTTACATATGTATATGAACAATGTAAATTAATATTAAGGTTCACTGCAAGGTACATTTAAGATGAATCATGGCCCCTGACTGGTAGAGATATGGAAAACTGATTAAACACCATTTAATTCCAGTGTAGTAACAGTTCTGAATGTCTGTTAATCACATACTGCTAGGAAAGGTAAACCATGGAAAACACTCTATATTGCCTTTCTATGGACTTTGTATTGCCCAGGATTTGTTTAAATTGACCACACATGGTCAGTCAGCTCTTCAGTTTGATTATGACAATTTCTGTGGTCTTAAAATTCACAAATGGAAAAGTT
>VWZF01003613.1:596547-724223 GCA_013396755.1 Sclerurus mexicanus | reverse complement strand
TTTGAGTACCTGGCTCTTAAGTAAATGGCAAACACTGTTATGCAAATCAATGCAATTCTAATTAAAATTGTAACCATGGAGTTACAGTTCTAAGTTTCAGTTGAATTTTAAGATACGACAAGTTTCTGAAATCATGGGTTTAATTTAGGTACCATCACGCTTGTACCAACTTGCAGTATATAATTGAATTATTTTAAATTGAACGCTACTAAGAAAGCAGCAGCATTTAGGATATAATTAAACCAGTTATAACCTTTGTTTTTGATTTGTAAATTCCTAATTTAATTATAAATGTATAATATAGATATAATTTTATATAAAAGAAGACACAACTGTTGGGAATTTATATAAATTATAAATTTGTAATTAAACCCAAGCAAATTAATTCAGGTACCAATACAGAAAAGCGATAAAACAAGAAACAATGTGTGAATAAGTATTTGTTGCAAGGGGCAATTACTCCTTACCTGTTTGAACTTATTGAATAAGTTTCCAGCTTCAATGTAGTAACACTGTGGCTCATACAATTATTACCTTTCATCTGAGTAGAAATACTCTCAGATAAAAGCCACACTTAGCAACATATTAATTTTCTCTAACTTAGAAACAACATACTGGCAAAATATTTTCAAAAAAGAGAAGCGCAACATAACAAAAGTGCAGTGTATGTCCCTTCTCTCTTCATTAATTATTTAAGGATTACTTGTCTATTTACATTTTCTATAGTTTTCTTCTATAGAAAATCTGAATAAAAATACATAACTACTCCAAACAACAATTTTCTGTTATTAACAGATCCACTACATCTTCAGCGAATTCACATTTATTATAAACTGTGTGTCAACAGGGGTTTCATGGAAAAAAATCCTCACTTTTAAAATCAACTTGATTTTATAGTTCACTAATTTGTTTCCTTTTTAAATTTAGTTATATTAACATTTGATTCTTTGCCAAGTAGAAACTGAGGAAATACAGTATTGGGCATTAAGGTGAAATAGGAATGATCCTTCTTATCAAGGTAATTTTGAAACTCCTGAATTAGGAAGTGTAAAAACATTTGAAATGTTGATTACTTGGGGGAGGTGGAAGATAAAAAAAGTCACATATGCAGCAAGGGGGTTTATGATTAACCACAAGATAGGTTTGGTGATTTGTTTTACAGTGTATTTTAGTCTTTTAGATAAAATTTAATTTGAAATCCCTACCTGTATCTTAAACCTAAAGTGGCAACTTGAGAATAGTGTTTACATAGCATTAATATTAGTTAAGTTCAAACATATTAGACTAAATTATTTTTGCATGCTTTGACATAAAATGAATAAATATCTTACTGAACTTTTTAAAAATTTCTAGCCAAAGAGCAAATGAAGTGTGTTCTTGGAGTGGGTGGGAGTTATATGGCTGGAAGGACAAAGCTAAAAGATCAGCTGCAAGCAGGAACACTTTTAAAGTGTGAGAGGAACTAATAAAACCAGATAAATAAAATAGCAAGAAAATCTGCACATGAGTGTGTAGGTATGTCCAATGGGCTTGTAATTATACAGACACATAATTCTTTATGGCTTGTTTAAATAAGATACACAGAAAGAATCCTATTAGAAGCTAAGTTCAAACTGAACAAGCTACATTAAAAAAATAAATAAAGGTTGACTGGGAAATAAGAATAAGTTACACAAAGTAGAGCATAGACTGCTAGTCACACAAAAGCTGATAGTAGAAAATAGGCCCCTAATTAGAAGAATCTTTCAATTATTATGTAAATGAACAGTAACTGCAACGCTTGTAGAGAAAGTCCATTCCCGGAACTCTTAAGTGAGAGGAAAATCCCTCTTAGATCCAGTCATAACCAGGCAGAGCCATTAGGAACTGATTCGCAGAATTCAGCTGTTGCTATGATGTCCTGGTCCTGCTAAGACAATCATAAGCAACACTAAAAAGGTAAGAATATATTATTTTGAAGACTTTGAAGAAAAATAATTTTTATTTTTCAGGTTTCTTCTCTGCCCTTAATTCTACCTTTAAAGCAGATGTGATCCAGTATCTTTCTTGGGATGAAACTGTGATAAAAGGTCCACACCGATGGATGAAGCAATAGCATTAATATCTTATTTTTACTAGTCATACAGAAATATCAGAAACTCAATATGAACTTCTGCAGGAAAATAAAATCTAATAGCTGACACTTTGCTACAGAATATTATACAGACATATAAGTGTAAGCATATTCTATAACTGAATTTTGGCCACCAAATGGCTAAAATGACTGCATAGCATTATTTTCCTTTCAATTAACATGAAAACACATCACTCAATAACCAGCTTGTCTCAGTAGAAAAGAATCTGAACCCTTTTTCCAAGTCTGTCATTTTACTTGAAAATGAAATATTTGAAAATTTTATTACGACAAATTTGAGGATTAATCTAAAAAATGACAAAAAGTAGCATGCAGCATTATGGAAGATTTAACAATGTAATTGTACAGCTGGACATACCTGCAGTCATCTACTAGAGATGCCAGATTAGACACATATGAGTTCAAGAAATGCAGATATTAAAAGCACAGCTATGAGGAATCCTAGGAAAGACCAAAATGCCCTAAGGCACAAGCACATAAACTAAATTTAGATTTTCTAGAAAAAATTGTGTTCTTGGCAGAAATGAAGTAATGTAGTCCTGAGTGACAGGACTGGCACAGCAAAGTGAAGGAGGGGAAAAAATGCAACCAATCAAACAAAAGAGAACTACTGTGCAGTGCTCACAGTTTAAAGCCCACAGGAATATTGCCACTGTTAACAGCAGGATCACTGATACAATATTTAACAGCAATACAAACACTAATGAAAATGTTTGAGAGAAACATTTTCACATTTTCTTCACGCTGCTGATAACGTCAAGAGTCCTCAAAATAGAGTTGCAGCTTTTAACCTAAAAAACAACTAAAATATTCTGTTCTGATTCCTGCCTGCCATAATACATGCTTAGAAACAATTCTGGAAGCTTTAGAAACTTTGATAGTAAGAGACACTCAGTATATATGCTTCAAGAACTAGAACACAGATGAATTGGGACCACATAGAATTTTATGGTTCAAGTTCCTTTTCTCTCTCTATTTTAACTATTGTAGTCAATAAGTTTCAATAAATTTCTTGAGTATAATCAATAGAGCACATATGCTTCTGCTTTCAGTTAGCAGAGGCTTGGTACAGAACTGATAAAGCTTCATTAATGATTTCTCTGAACTTCTGCCTACTTGTATGACAATATCTCACACCATAGCAATCATTCATTCAGGATGTTAAAATGTTATTATGCAAACAATACTAAAAAAACAAGCATTGTGTAACTGTCCTCTACCCAGAATACTTTCTTATAGATTTCTAATTTTCAGATGTGTACCACATTTCTTTATGAAATTTACTTCCCAGTGTTCTTAAAGTAATAATGCACACCTGAATTCCTCTACTTTTATGTATGTCATGATCACATATCAACGCCTGAATACATTTAAGATGATTTACACAAATTGTTGACAATAAAAAGAACTTCTCAGTGAGAGGAAGACAGATATCAAGTGTGAATTAAAAAAATAGACCACGGTAGGAGCTAATTAGAGGTGCCCAGTCTTAAGGTTAATGTTTATTTGTAATATCTGAACATCACCAAATGTTTATGAAGAACCAGCACTAGCTAAAAATTGACATATAACACCTTGCTGAATGTTTTTCCCTCCAATGAAGTTGGTAAGCATTTACCAAATACGTTTTAAGACAGCAATACAGTCTTAGGAGGGTTAATTGCCTGTCCTAACTGTGTCAGAGAATATTATGTTTCAGTGGCAAAATCTCCGTGCATTACATTATGCAAATAAGTTAGGAAAAGTAATTTAGAATAGAGAGAAGCAGTTCCACAGTTACAAGCTGTGTAATTAGATCTGTAATCTGCAGTTCAAAGCTAGCTGTGGTGTATATAGCCCTAGTGCTGAAAGCGTCCACTGCTGCTCTCCTGAAACTAAAGCTTTTAAATAACAAAAAATTTACAAGAAAAGAGAAAGCAAATTTTTCTAGCTAGGTTACCCCCTCAAAATTTTCTCAAAATATAAAACAAATAAAATCTTTTCACCAAGGACTTTGTTTAAAATTCACAACAGGAACTGCCTGCATTCCCCAAGAGTTGCATATTCCATGTTTTAATCTTTATGAAACATGCTAGTGCATCATCAAAGCAATAAAAAGTGTGCTATTATTAAAAATATCTACAAGAACTACTAGTTTTCTGTTATCAGAGACATTTAACTAGATGCTAGCAGAACTTATATTTTCACTGAGAGGAGAGTGAAAAAACACACCATGTATACACATGGTAAAAATGTCTAAAATAATTACTGAAAATTTATAATCAGGTACTTCAAACACTTTTAAAATTATTTCTTCTGTTTTGGACAATAAAGATGCTTGCACTAACTTTTGCTACTGGAAAATATGTCTTTCAAACTGATATCCTCTATGATAATTTCAAAATGCTGCATTATTTTTTCAGGGAAGCACACTGACTCTTTCAGGTGTCTTTCCACCGTGTTATTGAAGTGCTGGTCACTTGAATGTTTGAGTTCACCATCTGTGCTTTACTTAACAGCTCTCCTCAAAGACAAAAGCCCTAAGTTTTGCCACTCACTTTGCATCACACCTTTCAAAGAAATTAAGATGGAAGAATGAATTTATTTAACTCAATGTTGGTATTAATTATATAGTAAAGAAATAAGTGTCTATATTTTAGCCTCAAGACACAATATGTTCTTTTCTGTGGTATCTAGTTCTTGATCTGGGTATTATTTCTACTGACAATGAACAGTTAGGGATATAGATCAACAGATTAATCTGTCCAAATGTTTTCTCCCTTAAGGTCAGTACAAAACCTCCTCCAAGTACTTTACAAAACTCAATTCCTAATAAGGTTTCAACACTTTTCCCCAAGGAGTGCTAAAGGCACTTGTGTTAAAAATATCATCCTTTGCACATCACTAAATGGAAATATCTCTGAGACTAAGTACTACTCACTAATATCTAGCCTTATTCTAAAGAATAACAAAACCGTTTATCTCTTGTGCTGTGATTTCTCCTTAACTACCAAGATACAGTTCAAAATTGCAGTGCTCAACATTTACAGAATGAAAAGTAAACCCCATGCAAAATATGCATAAAAATGACACACACAGTTCACTAACAGCTCTTGATAAAAAATACTGGAAAATCAGGCTGTCATGATTACCAGATCTAAATGACAGCATGGCAGTGTGTAAATGTGATTTCCCCTTCCTTTCACTAAATCACAGTAACTCATGAAGAACTATCCATAACTAGTAACTAAAAGAACAGCAATAAAGTATATGAAAAAAAAAATTATAAGCTGGCCTATACTAAAGCTTAATAAGTGTATTATGTATTTTGCATATTAAAGTCTTTTCTGCATACTAAGCAACACCATGGGAATGGAAAAGTGAACAGGTTGTGTCACTTGCTAAGGTAACAAGAGAATTTGAATTTATTTGCTAATTATTGTAATTAATGTTAGTACATCTTGTATTTAAAAGAAATATTAATATAATTTGCATGTGTACTGAGATCTTTTACACTACAGGAAACTGAAGGGTTACTAAGCTGCCTAAAACCTAGTCCTAATGAGACATTTTATAAACCTTTCCTTTTCTATAAAAAATTCTTCACAAGTTAAAAGCAGACTGCATTTACTCATCACACACAATTAATTAATGAGCATTAAAATATAGACATTTGCATTCAAATTTAAGAAGTCAAAAATGCAAAAAAAATTTCAGCCACAGTCACCATTAAGACATGTGCATATTCAAGAGAGATATTCAGGAAATTGTGCTGAAGAACAATGTTACATAATGCCATGCAATATTTTAACAGAAAACACTAACTCATAACAAAGAAATATATAATGTCGCATCAGCTAATTAGAACAGTCAAGTTTTGAACTCTTGATAGATTACCATTAATTGCTCTCTAAATTTTGATTTCACTATTCACTCAAGTAAATTACTTCTGATCACCCCTGTTTAAACAAAAACTAGGATTTTTTAAAAACCTCTACACAATCTAATTTGTCTAATTTCTCTCAAGGGCTCTGGGATTCCTGTAGGCAAATGTTACTAGCAAGACCAAGGCAAAGAGGACACTGAATACCTCAATTTTGTGCATGTTCTATGTCACAAGGTTTCCTACTCCATACAGCAAAGAGCCATCATTTTCCCTACCTGCCCTCCTGTTGCTGTTGTACTGTGGAAGACCTTCCTGCCCTTTACACACCTTACCATATTCACTTCCAGATAGGGTTTGGCCTTAATAATCCTACTTCTGCATGCTTGAACAGTGCCTTTATATTACTTCTGCGTTTCCTGTCCCTGCTTTACCCTCCTTTATCTTCCTTTTAATGTTTGAGTTTTGTCAGGAGTTTAGACCTTGGGCCATTTTGCTTGATTTCCTGCACATCAGGATGGACTGTTCTTGATCTTGGTAGATCTGATCCCAGAAAATCCCCCAGCTCTCCTGTATCACCTGTCATAGCATTCTTCCAAGATTTCTGAAAAGGCCATTATGCTCTCCTTCAGCCCAGGACAGTGCAGCTTTTTGTCTTGTTTCCTCCATCAGAATCTTGAACTTCACCATCTCATGGTTATTGCAGCCAAAACATCTCCCAGCATTCAGATCCCCGATCTGTCCTTCTCTTTTTGTAAGTATAAGGCCCAGGACAGCATCAGTTTAAATCATCTGCGCTCGTAATTTGTCATCAATGCACTTTGGGAACTCCCTGGATTGCTTTTGCAATCCAGTGTTGTCTCTCCAGTAGATATGTAAAGTAGATGGTAAAGTTCCCCAGGAAGACCACAGACTACAAACATAAAGCTTCTTCCAGTTGTCTGAAAAAGCCCTGTTTAGTGTCTGTAGCAAAATCCCACAACTCACGTCTGTCTGCTGGCTAATCCTCCTCCTAAACTCTCATCTGGTTCGTTATCCATCCCTAGGCAGAGGTTCAGGCATCCCTGCTGTACTCTTACACAAACAAATTACTTGCCACCCTAACTCTGACCTGGTTCACAGTTCTGTTTCCACTCATTGCAGCACTCAGTCAAGTGAGGCATCACATCACAACTCTGATCTCAACACGATCTTAGCTCAATAACTGGGTGCAAATCCCTAATTTTGTTCCATATGTCACATGTAGTAGTCCACAGGCATTTCAGAGAGGTACTCAGTTACAGTCATGTAAAATGCACTGTGTTGTCTGACACTACTAAAACTGAAAGATACAGGGGTTTGGTATCGTTTCCATGCAAAGCTACGGATAAAACAGTTATGGACCCATGAGGCTGACACTGAGCCTCTAGAATTAAAATAGTGGTCTCTGATGGCATCAAACCTTTAAACTGAAGAACATTCAGTGTGTATGCAGCAACACTAATGGGAGGATGCTTCTGAGTAAAAAGTACTTGCCCATATGAAACTTCATGACTCTGCCTTTATATATACAAGTTATAAACATTTTCCACTAATGTGGAAGTGGTTTATCTGATTGAATGCACATCAGAAAGCTTTAAATTGTTAACTACTTTTAAAAATGCAAGCCCTTGTGTTTACAAAATTCTTTTATTATATTTTGAATTATATCAGATGACTTACAAAATAAATGCTGTTTTGGAATCAATGCTTAAATATGGTTCAGAACAGTATAATGGGATCTATGCTATCTTCAATTTGTAACATTAGCCAACTATATCACAAATTGCAAACGAAAAATGAAGAGTGAAAATTAAAGCACAGGGCAAACTATAAAATAAGACAAACAAACAATACTGACTCCTATAGGTAGCAGAAATCATTCTGAATTTTAATTGACAAGCTAGAATAGAAATAGCAATAACCATTCTTGTATAGAAAATTAAGCAAGAATAGCTAGTCTATTACTATGCAAATATATATCATTAGGCAGTTAACAATTGCATTTGTGCAGATGCCAGTGGACCTGAACGACAATTATTATTATTCAAAATTATAACCAGCTTTTCACTGCATTTTTAAAAAAAAACAAACCCAAGATCATGCAATAATTTGCTTCAACCATTTCCCTTTGTCCGGTTTTGCCATCAACTATTTTGACTTTGTACAGTAAAATAGGTTTCTACATTATAATAAATTATATCACTCCAGAATAAGAGTTGTCATCTCTACTGTGTCTCTTCTTATGTTTTCAAATCTGTTTATACTTACATTCATAATATACAAAAATAACCCAGGAATCAGTAGTGATAAGCAGATCCTATTCAGCTTTCCTAAGGGAAAGGAACATAGAGAATACTGGAGAAGATCTTTATATCTATCCCCACTCCTTTTACTTAAGTGAAAAATAAAAGAATAAGAAAATTGCCATGTCAATCTCTCTATCTTCTAGTTTTGTAAGATCCAGTCACTTAAACTTATTAAACAATTTAAGAACACAATAGTCACGTGTTCTAGTTTATTTCTTATCAGAACTGATTTTAAAACAGACCTTTATCTGGATATTTGCTCCTAATTAACAGGCTTTCCATATCATCAGAAAAGTGAAGAAATGTTTTCAAGTATGAGCAATATTTTTAATCTGAAACTTAATAAAGTTATGAAGAATTTAAATGATGCAATAGCTTGCTAATGGTAGTAACAAAGAATATCTCCCTCATAAACCCACACTTTATATACATAGTCCTTCTCAAAATATCCTAGCCTAAGTAAGAATATCATAAATACTTCATGACTAAAATGCATGCAAGTATACAAATGTAATATATTGTGAAATCATCTTTCCAGTAGCCACAGAGAAAATTATCAACACCACAGCATATGTGAGAAACTTCATACTCTGGAAAGTGATTAGAAATATAAAGTCAAAAGGAATCTCCTAATGCATTTTAGTGAAAATTTATTTCCCATTATCATGGATTTCTCAAAATATCTGCTTTTCTACAGCACCCTATATTACTGTATATTTCAAATTGAAACCCACTAATGACATTACTATTGGATTCTCTGGTGACATCTGTTAAAAAGTCTGTGACAGGCATAAGGTCTTGGTGGTCAGTTGCTGCTGTGTTACATTTTGAGTAATTTACAGATGTTTTGACAATAACTAAGTAGTTTATTAGTTGATACCATCTATTTTGTTAAATTAAGCACACAGATCCATTTCTTTCAGGCGTACAGGGCAAGAATTTTCAAAATATTTGAACAACTGACAACGCTCAACATGTCTTCTGGAGCATCATTTAACCTTGTCATTGAATTCTTACTGGAAAACAAAATGGAGCTGATAGGAATACACAGACTTAACTTCCCACAATCTTCTAGATTGCTAATGGTTTCCAGTGTCATCTCTGAAAAACAGCTTTTAATATAGAGCTAATAGAACTCATTGCATATGACTACAAGACTGGTCAAGCTGCCTTTGCCGTATTTGCAAGCCGTAGTTGTAACTTAGGTTATCCACAAAAGGCCAACTGGCTCAAGATGTAACCATCTATTACTTCATTTAAATATAATTTTAGGCTTTGAGATGTTACTTATCTGGAACGAGATTTATTTTTTTTTTAATGATTCAATGTAAATTCATAATATCAGAATAATAATAATAGAATTATTTTTAAAATATAGTAGCACTTACTACCTGAAATAGTTGTATTGCCAATACCGACAACACTGTGAAGCTGTGCAAGACTAAAGACATCAGCTGAACACCTCAGGCACATATAATTAATGGCAAGATATGAAATTGGTGCTTCTGGTCTATATAAATTAATTGTAAACACCTGAATACACATATACAGACAAACTACTATACAAATACAAGCATATATGCAAAAATTAGCACAAGGCATAGAAATGTTGCACACATTTAGAAGGCAACTTAATTGAAGAATTATGCTTTTTTATATAACTAACTTGTTACGACATCCATTTTCAGCAATTTCCGCAGCTGTTCACAAAGGCAGATGACAATGTTTAAAGCCAAACAGATTTGACCAGAAATATAGAGGAAAATATTACATACATATCATTTGACAGTAACATGAAACATCTGCTATAAAACACTTTTTGAAGTGTATCTTCTACAAAACAAATCAATACAGTATTTTTAATTAAAGATACAAAATTTCATATATACAGGCATAAGATCCTATTAACTGTTATATTCTTAACATTGGAAAAGGCAGTTATTATGGAAATGAAGTCCATAAATAAATGATGGAGATGCATGCAGAACATAAAAGTAATGCACCAACACTGCATTGGTTTGTGATTTTGTTAAAGAAACCATACATACAAATGGGCCTTACTTGTGCAAAAACTGCAAAAGAAAACAACCCAAAACCTCACTTCTTCACGTAATCAGTTGACAGAGAAATAACATTTAAAATCATCAGTCATAATTCAGGTATCCTGATGGACCACTTTACCTTCTGTATTTGTGTATTTTTATTCATACATGTGTGCATATATAAATATAGAAGCAATATATACACATATATATGCAAGTAAGTTACACCAGATGATGAAGGAGAAGCAATCTGTACAGATACAGAGATACAAAAACTCAGGCTGAAATAAGCTTTTTAACCTCTAAAGATGAATATCTAGGAAAAAAGAAACAAAAATCAACAATCTACATGAAGAATACATTTTAACAAATCCTGTAACTTTTCAGAGTTATTTGTCCAACGTATACTATAAAAACTGTTTCACCCAGAAAATATAGCAGTACAAGCTTAATTCTCAAGGTACTAAGTTCCAGAGAGATCTCTGAATAAAATAGTTTTATTAAATCTTATCTTATGACACAGCTATAAAAGCATTGTCAACAGTTCCAGTAACTAAGCTTATTAAACTTTTATCTTCACACAGCTTCTGCAACCAAATAACGGCTGGAAAATTGATAATAAAGAAATTTAATCTGTAATTTTTACAGATGAAATTAATACCTGTCATGATCACTTCTGACAATCTAATATAATAGATTTAAATTACCTATTGTTTCTTTTTAAAAGATAGTAGAAGAAAAACAAGATGACACTTCTTAGTACTGTAAAGTTCAAGTCAATTATTGTAAGTAGAGAACAATTACAGACAAGGTGAATGCTTTATGTGCAATATACATTGCAGAACCAGTTTTGACTACATAAGTTCAAGCGTAATTTGTTTCTGAACTCTGACATCAAAAATCCTGATTTGAAAGAGTAAAGTATTAAAAGTCTGTGCAAGGTGATACTTTGAAATTATTCCAAAATTTAAAAAAAAAAAAAATCACACCTCAATATTCTTTCCAGTGAACTAAATGCAGAGCAGTGGTATAGAACAACATTTTAATTAAGAACGTAAATTCTAATTAATAAAGCAATCTTTATCTCCAGGAAACTGCAAAGTAACCACTCAGTGCATAGACTAATTAAAAATGTATCAAGTATACATGGCTGTATTCTGCACATTCATTTAATTTTAAAAAGATAAAAGGCAAAGCTTGTCACAGGTATATCAGATACAGTTGAGACAATACTGCAAGAGCAAAAGCAGAAGCTGACACAAGTCAGCCAAACCTAAGAAACTATCTCAAACCAGAAGAGCAAAAGCTCAGAAACTAAAGCAGTTGAAAAAAACCACTTTCTTAAAAAGTTAAGGAAATTGAAGTAAGCACAAAATGGGCAGTCCAAAATCACAGCTCAGTGCATCAATGAGAACAGATGGTTTGTATAAGGCTGTTCATTGTTTTAAGTACTTTTTGTCTACATTTTTAGTCCCAGTAGTAAGATTTCTAGCATGTTAATTCAAAAAAGATTGTTGTGTCTTCCCTGGCTTACAGTTACTAAAAACTGCTCCTCTCAAGCAGGGTTGTTGCTAATTTTGTATGATTATTACTACAGCACTCCCCTTTTGATGTGGTGATGCTTTCAGTGCTATTTAGCATTTCAAAAACCCAGGCTCTTTGCAACAGACAACTTGGCATCTTTGGCCATTGGAAAAGCTCTTCCTTGCCTAATGAAACCACTTCTTGTAAAGCCATGATGCATTCATGTACTGACACCTTGAGCCTCAATGCCTGCACAAACAGCAAGGGCAATGAGAACCACAGAAAGACGTCAGTACTTCCATGGAACAGTCACTTTTTGCTATGAACTGAAAATACCAAGCTCAGTGAGAGAAAATGAACTTGCAAGGATTTTCACTGAATACCGGAGTTTGTAGAAATAAAACAGATAATATCATGTCAGACTTACAGAGAAAACTCTCAAAAGCAGTGTGAAACCAGACATCCATTGTCTTAAAAGGACGTTTCTGAAGATAGGAGAATGCCAAAGGCACTCCAAGCTGAAAGCAGTAATAAACACACAAAATGGCAAAGGACCAAAGTGCATTGGGTAAGGGACCAGGACTGAAAGTTACGTATCTGTGACTGAAGATGAGTAACAGAATATTAAAGGCCAGAAAAAACCCCACAACAAAACCTTACAGAAAAATAAGGTGCAGACACCAAATAGAGGAGATCTGCTGAAAGAACACCAAGGGCAAACTAAAAACAGGACTTCTGACAACTTAAATAATATGAAAGAGAATCAGTTATGAGAAAAAAATAATACAAAAATGCTGTAGGAAAATGAAAGAGGTGAGCAGTCTGGGGAATGTGGCAAAAAAGGAGTTTTATGGTTGCAGTTTGAGGAAGTACCTCCTTCAAGGCCTTCAGCAACAACTTTTCTAAATTTTAATACAAGAAATTTACTTTTTTTTTGTACTCAAGAGAGAATCTTCAGACAAAAAAAAAAGAGAAAAAAGAAAAGACAGTAAATGGTATGGTTCTGACAAACATAACAGCAAAAGTATTTAATAGGTCATGAGGACAGTGGGAGAAACCTAAGATCATCTCCTGGTAACAAAGCTAATGGGATAAACCAGCAAAAGGTCAGCAGGAGATATAATGGATGTGAACCTATGCATCAGAGTAAAAAACAGCTAACTCCCCAGGATAGTAACTTAAGCAACTGAACCTTGACAAAGAAAGCAACAGCTCCACATACGTTAGATAAAGAAATTTAACACAAATTTTACACATGATATGTTTCAGAGGAAAAAGCCGAACCCTTAAAAATACTGTTACTTCTCAAAACTCCTAAAAATACAGTTGTTTCTCAAAACATAACATGACAAAGGTGTTTTCCCCTCATAAACTGTGAATATAAAGACAGTATGATATGAATTGTCCTAAACTAGCTAATAATGCAATGTTTCAATTTATTGTAAAGATTATGATGATACATGCAGTCTTCAGTCACTGCGAGGTTCTCTACAAGCTGTCTCAAAAAGGTGCTACCTGCACTCCAGAACTTGTTGCCATTAGATGCCCTTCTCATGGGACTGTAAAATCTGAAGGTTTTTTTTCAGTTCTGTAGCTGAATTAGTGCTGTTAATGCATGTGGCCCACTACTGGTGACTGTCTGACAAAAGACAGCTGTAATAAGAGAGAATGATAATTTTCAGTCACTTAGCCATCACTTGGAAGAGAATTGCTGGAAAAAATACTCTACCTGCAACTGAGCATGGAGTCATATTCTCTGACAAAATGGTGTGCAGTTTTTTCTTTCTTCATAAAAGAATCTTTGATTTATTAAGAGGTAGAAATAGAACTCCAAAAGTGAAAGCCAGTCCAAGAAGATCTAACATCTTTTCAGATAATATCGTAACATAGCAAATTCAAAGTACAATATGAAAATAAATATTCATGAGCTAATCTCAAGCATGGAAGGACAGTCCCAGGAAAGCAGACTGAGTAGCACTAGAGGTTCTCACTGAAAGCAATCTTAAGAGGCAGGATCTGCCAGACAACCCTTCTAATGGAGTTCTACCTCATTAGCAATCCTACAAAATGTGCACACTGACTTAAAAAGCAACTGGAGACCTTCGGGATATTTTGTGATCTTACTTCTTCAGACAAGATAAGAAGTTTCCAGAACAAAAACCCTAAAAAACTCAGCAGGGCAAGCCATATATCAAGTTCCCCCAAGGTAAACAAGAGGAGAATTGTGCTGTAAGACAAATGTTATTGTTTCAGTTGCATTTGGTAACTCAAACTGAAGCTTACAAATGAGAGATCTCATTAGTTTGAGCAGATGGATAAAAATTAAAGACTGAATCACCAACTCTTAATTTGCCAGTAGCCGGGAAGAGCTTGAAGTCTTGCAGAGGATAAATGTTGAAAAATCAACATAAAAACCTTCTCTCCATCTGTCAAAACACATGCCTGTAGAATGCACCTACCTCCTACCAGCCTTAGTCTTAAAAAATGAAAACACATGCACATCTAATAAAAACATATGAACATATAGCTGCAATCAAGCCTCACACTGTAACCGAAAATATGACAGTGACACATCAGCATGAGTTCTGTAAGAGTAAGTTATTTGGTTCTGGCATGGTAGAATTCTTTGAGAATGAGTTAAAACAGCAGTAGATAAACAAACAATGTTGAATTTAATTCATCATGACATTCCAAAGACTCTGGTCAACAATCTTAAAAGAGATAACATTGTGAAAGTTTGACGTCCACAGGAAGGTTTTCATTAACTCAAGTAACTTCAGAGGAGAGGAAGGTGTTTTCCACTGATTCTGGTATTTCTTTCTTGCACTTCAGTACAAAACAGAACAGAGAGGTTTCTGGCTCTCTGTCATGCATTTCTGCCTGAATAGATACAAAATCTAAACCATGTCCTGAAAGTCATACAGATATATAACAGCTGTGGAAAGTCTTCTTAAGTTTTGGGGTGGAGGGGGGGGGAATCACACAAGCTAAAAGAGTTAACAGAGCATGACAGTAACAGCCTATGGTGAGCATGGACACAAGGTAATGGGCTGCTAGAAACTTAGAAAATCATAAGCTAATAACTTTAGAAGATCAAAGGGTATTCTCAAAAATTGTTAAAAGACACAAAACTTTCCTAGTGTAATATTCATCATATTCACTCATAATACTAATTTTCCACTATGGGGTAGGCATCTCAATGTAAATATACCTACAAGACTTTTTTTTTTTGCACTTTTTTAAACATCTGCAGTTGGTTTAATGATGGATCATTTGTAAAAGCACACACATTAAAAGGAAAACCCTAATTTTTATTGTGGTACAGTACTACATAGTATAATTTACTGTATTAGATAATGAGCTGAAATACTTCTGAATTTCAAAGCCTGTATACCACTATTAGTATATCATTCATTTCAGGTTATGAATTTTTGTTTCATAAATATCAAGACCAATATGTACTAAACCCTCTGAGGAACAGCCCAGCGTAATTGGTTGGTATTTAGATGTGCATCTGCAACATAGCAGAATAAACTTTTTCAACCAAAAAAATTTACAATGATTTGAATCAAATCAACGTTTATATAGCAACTTCTGCTTTGCCTGTGCAATTTTCAGAAACTGAAATCTGCAACAGTGTTTGCTGCTGAAACTGTAACATTTACTAGACTACAATTCTTCACTTGATCTCTTACAGCTGTAACTTAAAACAAAACACTAATGCATTCATCTGCCAGTACAAGAACTAAAGATAGAATTAAATAAGTCAGTGTACTTGAATTTTGTCAAATAATGTTATCCATGTTTGCAGTCAATTTTTTCCTCAGTGTGAAGAAAAGAGAGGGGAAGAGGTGCAACAAACATGCTGCAACAGCATATGACTTTCTGCTGGGAATCCAAGATAAATTACTTGGACAGTACTAATGTAAAGAATCTGCTACTTGCACTACAGCAAGTGAAAATACACAAAATCATAAGAAGAAATGAAAGATAAGAAACTAAATGTATTTCAGTGTTAGGAACTTGGTAATGTAGTTGTGTAATTGACAACAGGGACAAAACAAAATTTTCTTCGTACTGCTAACAAATTTCATTAACAGTCTTCACTCAGAAAAATAACAGCATTTCCATATGTCCTCTCATAAAAGTTTTCTGAATGTAACAACAGTATCTGATTACAACAAGAGAAGTGGAAGAATGGTGTTAAAGCAGGGCAGGGGGGAAGGAGGAAGAAGCTGTTGCTGAAGTATTTCCCCCTCCCCCCCAAGTCATAAACCAACTGTTTATCTTTCAAAAAACACAATGAATTTTTTATACAAAGTGAAAAATGTGCAATTCTTAGTGTGATTGTATGGGACAGAGTTTCTGTCTTTTATATATATAGGTTATTCAGTGAAAAGCCTCTTCAAGTGCACTAGCATTTGTTGATGCTCTGAACAGGTGCCATACCTGTTTATGTGCAAAGTTCTAACAAAACCAAGACATTAGGTAGGAGTGATTCTGGAGAACAATAATAACACAATGATAAACTACTCAGGCAAATGAGTTAAGCCCACAATCTTAGCGGAGGGAAACATCAGACTTGAAAATTCACTGCAGAAACCTCTATTGTAAAACAAAATGAAGGATTCTTTCTCTTAAAAAGAACACAAAACACAAAACCCAGGACATTTCAAATTACTGATGCTGAGCCCTTACATACTATGTCTTGAACACTGCATAATTCTCATCTCTCACCTCTAACAGGAGACACTAAGATTTGAAAGACATGAGAAAGGCGAAGAAAAATAAGTTCTGTATTTTAAATGTAGCTTAGTGTAAGATCTTGTAATTTTTTTTTTGAAAAGTGACATATATATATAGATTATTTACTTTAAGGATATATAAAGTACCAGCAATTTTGACCTCTGTTAGAAGCTAACACTATTTAGTCAGATTTTCTTGCATGTTGTTTCTATGAAGTGTCCTCAAGGTTAGAGATTACCTCTGAAGTGACATATCATAAAAAAAAAAAAATTCTTAATGGATCACTGTGATGATCAAACCAACTTCTTTATATATGCTCTGAATGGAAACTAAACCAAAAAATAAATACCTGGTGTCCAGCCATTATTTGCTTCAGCACATTTTCATAACATACTTCATCCATATGATTCAGCTGCTGCACCTGAAAAACAAACATCAGAGTCCATATTAAAATAATCTCTATCTTTACGTATTTTCTACTACATATCAAGGAATTTACAGTGATGCACAAAAGATAAGTTTGATCATGCAATTAAATTTGTGATATATTGATTCTGATTCCTAAATAAATAATTTCCTAAATAAATTTTGTTAGTCTTAAATTCAGAAACAGAACATGAAAATAAGTAGCTAAAATATGAGTAAGGACAGTAAATTGAAAATTTATTATGTGACTTTACTGGTGTTTTTTAATGACCAAAGAGAGGTAACCCGGTTCCTTATCTATCTGTTTTGTATTAAGAAATCTTACTTCTACAGGATATCAAGGAAATATCCATTTAATATGTCTTGTTTAGCATTAAGGCCTTCTATCTGGTATATGAAAATAGTTTTCTACACTGCGGATATATACATATTTATCTCCAGGAAATTACTGGTAGTCAGTTTTTTTGGCCATAGAGAACACAAATTCTGTCACAGAACAGTGGGTAGAGAGTTTACAGTTATGGATAAATAAAATGTTTAAGGAAGATTCTGGCTGAAATAAAAAGTATTCTTCAACCTACTCTAAACACTTTTTTTTCCTGTTTCTTTAATGCATTGCAATATAAATAGCATGTGTCTACTTGAAAGCACCTCTATATCAAGGTTGCGGCAAAAATACATAAATAAATGAAGTTCAAAATCAGAGCAACCACTGCATTCTTCATTTGTGCATTTGTGTCTTATAACCGCATTGTTTTGGCACAAAGAAAATTGTTACAAGAGCAAGGCATGAAAAAATTTGAAAATGGAAATTTAGTACTTGGAGTTATCTAGAATAGCTGAAAGTTGAAAATCACAGCTTTAAAACAGCTTTAGAGGAAAGAAGAGAACATTCATATTTGAAATTTTACAAGTATAGTAATAAAAAGATGAAAAAATATGGACATGTGTGCAAGCGACAAGCAGCCAGTCTAATTATTCTGAAAATGAGGGCTTTCAAATAGCAAGTGAAAATCATTAAGGAGAAAAATATATGAGCAGTACATAAATACACACGGACATATATATCCACATACACATATATACAAACATAACTTTACATATTCTTTGCATTTATACCCGAAAAAATATAAACATCCATACAGAAAAGCAACTGACAGTAAAGAAAAATATCTGACATTAACAGACCTCAGCTGAAGAAGCCAAACTTTAGTCTTGGTCCCATATGCTCTAAGAATTTCAACATAGAGAGCTTTAAGAGCTTTCCCAGCTAACTTCTATGCATAATGAATACATCAGGCTGTCTTTGCCTTTGAAAACTTGCCTACAGTGTGCACGTGATTCTGTAAATTGCTAATCAGCTTCAAATTTTTGGGGAGTTTTATTGGATGCAGGATTTCAGAAAACTGAAAAGCATCTCCCTAAAGTAACTAACAACCTTCTATCACTTTGCAACTCATTAATGTGGATATAGAAAGAGCCCTGACTGCACTTGCTGATGTCCTGCAATAACCGCTTTTGATCTCGTGGTTTCTTACATCATTCTCCTCTCACACGGACCAGAAGCATAATGATATTGGCAATAATTTGGCAACTTTAGTATTAGTATTATTATCCTGAATATAAATTTATAATGACAATCTTCTGCAAAGCAAAAGAAGAACTCCTGGCTGTGGTATTACCAAGACAGTCCACCAGGTATTCACATTTCAGAATAACTACTACCTCCTAATATTTTCTCATCTCCTTATATATATCTTTGATTTTTAGATCATAAATGCATTCTAAAGGAAGCATGAAGAAACTGAGTCTTTTCTTTTTTTCTACTATACAGTGGAAATAAACTAAATATTGAAATCAAGCAGCAGTGAAAGATTAATAAAAAGCTACAGCAAATAACAGTGAAAGTACTTAAAACAACTAATGAAGGTTAAAATATGCAAATCATGGTAAGCACCATATGGTAAATTATTCTTGTGCATATACATTTGAAACATCTCCCTACAGTTGTAAAATAAGCTCCTTTCCTGCACTGCAGATAGATTGACTACTTAAATAGTCTAGTAAGAAAAGCAGTGGCCATTTTTACAAAAACCAAAAAATATCCTACGATTGATTAAGCTATGGAATTAACTTTTGATTGAAAATTATTTGATTTCTATTAATTTAAATCATAGGTGAACAAGATTTTCTAAATGTTAAGCTATAAAAGCTTTAATTATCAGCTAGTTTGTATAAATCCCTGTATTTAAAGAACTATAATTTACATGTCAAGTGGCACTGTACTTATGATTTTTAATAAGAATATTATAGCTGACCATTTTCTTAATGCTTCCCAAAATGAGCTAGAGCACTAAGAGTAAAGAATCTTATTTAGAGACATGGTTTAAAATATGATTTTAAAACACGGTTTTAAATATGGTTTCTATCAGATATGTCCATATGATAACTAATGGCTTAGCACACTCAGGTTTTCATCAGTAACTTATAATCAACTATTATTAATGCACATCATGTTATTATATATATACAGATTAAAAAAATTAGTATTTTTCTTATAACATTTTCCATGCATCCTTATAGCCAAACAGGAAGCACCACTGTTTCTAGCAAAATGGAAAACTAAAATGAGAGAGACAGCTGCTACAGTGACTCTGCAGTCGAGGATGTTCATTTCTTCTTCATCAAGCAGAATTTAGTAGTGAACCAGAGGCAATGTATCCAACTGCAACTAGGCCTACTTATAAGTACTGCAAACAGAGGAAATAAGATGCTAAGAGCACCTTTCAATTATGTATATCTTTATACAAAAGAAAATCCGCTTCGTGAAACCCCTGTAGCATAATAAACCAGTATGCCCTACACATACATACAAGAAGCATGAGCAAAACAAACAGTGATCCTTCCTTCGGCATTCACAATTCCTTACCTTATTGGTCGTCTTAATTCCTATAAAGGTTTGCCCCAGAGGTACAGGTCGGAAACGGCCATCAAAGTAGAATAGTCCTATGTAGGGATTGACATGTAGAAATGTAGCAACATCAAGATAATTGGGTAATGTAGCTGAAAGACCCAAAATCCTAATCATGCTTTGTGTAGATTCAACCTATTAAAAAAACAGAAAACCTGCAAATTATCCAAGTGTTGCAAGCCAAGCAATCAAGCGCAGGGTTTTAAAACATTCCTCATAAAACAGTGATGTGAAAGAACCAATTAATACTCTCTACAAAAGGTGAACAATAGATATGAGTTAGTGATTACCCTGTATTGAAGAAACCAGAGAATTCTGCAATTTCATCAAATCTTGCTTATTCATCTTTCTATTTCATTGTACTTTTGCCCTCCAAAAGGTTAGCAGTCACTAACTGACAGGGAGGAACAATAGCAGAAAACTGGCTTTGTTAAGAAGTAGTCCAATTTATAGTCAAAACTGCAATACATAATTTGGTATCTTTTCTTGCTTAGTCCAAATCACACCACAGTTCTGAAAAGAAGGAAAGTACTTCATGTCACTCCTCCTTTTTGGATTTTTGCTTTCACAACTCTCTTAGACAAACTATTCAAGTTGTCTGTAACAGATGTTTCTTTTCTCCTTCTCCCACTTTTTTTTTTTTTAATTCCTCAAGTGTTTGGTTTACATGCCTTCCCCTTTGATAAGGGACAGAAATGGTGCTTTATAACTAAACCCTCTGTTCCATATAAAAGCCTACATATTATATGTATTTCCAGGTAATTTTCAAAAAGAATGAAATCAGACAAAAGACTTGAATGAGGAAAATACTCAAGAATTTTCCCATTTCCTTCTTCAATATCAAAAGTTGTGTAGACTGGCTCGCAACTTTCTTACTAGCATAATTATTTAGAACCAAAGTTCACAGTAATTTTCTTCCAAAGGCCTTTTAGACAGTGTAACTGAAGCCAGCTTCTCAACTAGTCTTAAATGTGTGAATGTTTCAAGATGAGTAAGGCTGGGAAATTCTATCTATTCAAAGTCCTATTCAAAACAATATGAGGTTTCACTTAGAATACCGCTTTTGAATTACTTAGGTGTTTCAAGTTAAAGTGAAAGAAATGTCATTAAAACAGACAAATTAAAAGTTTTCAAAAAGGACAATTAAAAAGGAAATGTAGAACATTTTCATGGAAGATAAAATGCACCATACCATAACACAGACCTGAAGAATAACAAGCACACCAAAATAATAAATTCCAAAAGAAACCATTACCTTAAACTCAGAATCACAGAATCAATTACGTTGGAAAAGACCTCTGAGATCATCAAGTCCAACCTACGACCCAACACCATCCTGACGACTAGACCATCTAAGTGCCACATTCAGTCTTTTCTTAAACACCTCCAGGAATGGTGATCCACCACCTCCCCGGGGAGCCCATTCCAATGATCAATCACTCTTTCTGTGTAAAACGCCTTCCTAATGTCTAACCTAAACTTACCCTGGCACACCTTAAGACTGTGCCTTCTGGTTCTGTTGCTGGTTGCCTGGGAGGAGAGACCAACACCCACCTGGCTACAACCTCCTTTCAGGTAGTTGTAGAGAGCAATGAGGTCATCTCTAGGCCCCCTGTTCTCCAGGCTAAACAATTCCACCTCCCTCAGCTGTTCCTCACAGGACTTGTGCTCCAGACCCTTCACCAGCCTTGCTGCCCTTCTTTGGACAAGCTCCAGCACCACAACATTGCTTCTAAACTGAGGGGCCCAGAACTTGACACAGTACTCGAGGTACTATCCCACTAATTGTCTTAAAAACTAAGACTCTAAATCTTTCCATCAATTTCTTTAACTTCTTTCAAGGCCATCCAAACAAAAAAACCTTTATTTTTTTCACCATCTAATTTTATATTTGCCTAGAAACAAAAAATACAAATAATTTATATATATATAAAATAATCAAGAAGCAAAAAGAGGTACATTTACCCTAAAAGATAAAATTATCATAACAATTTTATGCTCAGATTGAATTCAAACTGTAAACTAAACGCCTATGTGTCTGCACGTCATCACATGCATAAACAGACTGAGGGGCTTTTATTCTTTTAATTATACATGGCACTATACAAACAGCAGTGACTAAAACTGTGCTAACCTTAAAAACTAAAAAACCAAAACTATATGAGTATGCAATCATACCACAAAATTTATTTTTGTATTCTCTCTGTGATTATAATTCAGTTTCAACTATTTATCTATTATTCATCCATTCAAGCACTACAGAAACTTTATTTTCATAATGGTTTTTAGAATTCTAAAACATTTTTATAACACAGTTCTCTGCATACATTTTACAGCTACTTTTCTGACTTTCCCTTGAAGAGCAAGCATTAACATGTTTTGCTCTCAGATGCTTCTAAAGAACACTAAGAACTGAAAGTGTGCAGATGCTCTTTGTAAATGCAGTCCATTCAAAAATTAATATTTTTCAAGTACTGGATAAATCTATTATTTGGTCCTAGAAGTTTCAATGAGAGATTATGCCTTCGTATACAAGAGACTATGAACCTATAGTGTTTCCCTGAAATTGCAGTAAAAATTACTGAAAAGACATTTTGGATGACAAAGCTTTTTGTTTACATTCCTTATCACTGGCTAGTGGTATGCAGCTTAAGTGCATTTTCTTCACTACTGGAACACAATCTCTACCATTTTATTCTTCATATGTGTTAAATTGTCCCAGTACAAATATAAGCACCATTTGAAACTTACAAGGCTTTCTTCAAAAAAATGAAATGACACAGTATCTGCACATCATGTTCTTTAAAAGCCTTACTATGTTTTATTGATTTGATGTTACACTGGAAGTAAGAAATAAAATTGCCATAACTATATTTACTTGACATACCTAATTAGTATATATAATTTAGAAGCATTCATGATGGCATGTGGAGAATTGACAGCATGTTCACCAGACACGTTCACAGAACACGATTACCACACCATGAAATTCCATGTATACAGAAAAAATAAACAGAAGAGAGCTCTCCAGTACCAATTTCCACACTCAAGCATCAGCTGCATTTACACTACAAATGATAAGGGATCAGGTATGGGAAGTGCCTCTCTGGATTGTAAATTGATCACAGCAGGATCATTTTCTTCCTAATAGCTTTTAAGATTTGCATATCATCTCGTTACATTACAGCTACCACTTGAGAGCATACGGAGTGTGCACAGAGATACTCTTTTATCTGACTTCTAAGGTTCTCCCTGAACTTTGTGATCTTGGCAGCCTTCCCATTTCCATGTATTAAAATATCACATTCACAGAATGAATTACAATCAAGCTGGAAAGCATATCCGTGATTGTTCAACTTGAGCACAGAATTAAGTGAAGCAGACAAGTTTACACATTTTAATCTTTGAAGAATTGTCTGCTGGTTAGAAATTAATCTGATATTCAGAAGGCCCAGAATCACTTCAGCACACCCTCTACAGTCAGTCTGAATACCCTTTAGATGTACACTAAAGAAAAGATACTCAGAAAATTTGACACAAGCGTTTCTTTAGTTATTAGTCCAGATGTGCAAGAAGATGAATTTTTAACACAGGTTCCTTAGCCTCCTATTCAACAGTAGTAAAAATAAAGTACTATATGTGGGGATTCACATTAGTTACTGGTTGGGTACTATCCTATCCACAGACTGGCTTTTTCTCTCATTCACTCACAGGACTTATGTTATTTACATTATCCAAAACAAAGGAGAAGGAGAAATGGAAAGAGAACCAAGTAATGCTTAGAACATTAAAAAAAAATAAAAGAATTAAAGGTGTTTCAAAATTACTAATCAGGAAGTTGTTAGAATATTTCATCAATGTTTACTTGTTTATTGCTATATTGTTTACTAGTAATGAAAGAGTTTAGAAGTTGTCAATCAGTCCACATAGGTGACAGTTTTGTAGTTTTAGGAAGAAAAATAAAAAACAACACAGTAAAATTGCAAAACCAAAAGTACACAGTAAAAATGCAATTACTAACACGTTTTTGAAGATCCTGTATAGGATGTTATTTGCAACTCACTCTGCACAGAATGCATTTGTTACTAGGCAACCATTTAGTTAAGTAGTTTTATTAGTTTTACTCTGCTTCCAATGAACCTTGAAAATACTGTGATCTCAGTCCTCCATTTAGAATATATTTAAAAATCTAGAGGTACTGAAAAAACGTAACAATTCAGAAAACACTATTAGAAGCCATATTATTTTCCCTCAGTTAAATATTAAGCATGCATTACTTTGTCTTAAGAAATGACATTTTACATATATCTATTAAGGGATTTCTATGCCCAGCACAGTGCCACGTCAGTTTTTCCTAACCAACAAAATGCCTTTTGACGTTTTTCTTACTGTTCTGTTCCCAAACTAAGAAACAAAAATACCTATAAACCCTTTTACAAATTCATTTTACTGTTTAACCATAATATAAAAGAACACAAAACATATGACAATCACTATTCCCTTTTAAACTCTATGGATATATCACAAAAACAGAAAAACAGTCACATATCAATAATAAAAAATGGATCCAGAATGACTTCCTGACATCACTTCCATGCAAAGTAATAGAACAGCTTCTGAAGATTAATTAAAATATCTGATACATAACATTTTCCAAACAAATGGAGATTAGGCTTTGTTTTAGAAAAGTAGTTTGTTTTTAAAAAGTCATTTTAATAGAACTACAAGGTTGTGTAAAAGATAACAAGATTGATCTAGACTCACGTAAGACTCATTAAACATATGGATGCACAGCATACTGTTTAAAAATAACACCACAGAATATAAAGAAAATATATTTTAAATTTATCACAAGCTGATGAACTGTCAGATTTTAAAGAAATGTATAATTGGAAAACAGCATTTAAAAAGGGATTCCTCTAATTACTTTTTAAACCCAACTCTATTCAGTAGTTTTATCTATGATATGCAGTAAAAAAATAACCGGTGACAAGAAGAGCATGTGATTGGCAGAATTAATACAACTGATGTGTGCATCAGCCCTACAGATAAATCTAGGCTGATAGTCCCATTCAAACTAAATTTCTTTTCATTTAGCTCAAACAGGCCACAGCTGCAAAATGAGACACAATTCTCAGGAAACATAGCAACGAGTGAATCCTGCAGCAACTATAAAAAGGCTTGTCTGAGGACTTAACAAACAATGCAAGCTTCGAAGATGATGTGTTAGCAAATGAAGTGCATGCCATTTTTCAAGGTATAAAAGGGATAGAACTGAGTAATAGAAGGAAAACGCTCCAGTTCTGTATATGCCCCAACCAAAACTAACATAAAAGTTGTATACACAGTTTTTTTGACACGTTTTACAAATTAAATCATGAATATAACAAAGTCCAGTGAAAAAAAGCCCACAACACTATTGTTTGAAACTGAAAAATTATTGCAGAAGGCTTAAGTAACCTTGTTTGATTTATCCTGTAACAAAAGATGCTGAGAAACTTGGTTAGTGTATGTAGGGAATATCAAAGAGACAAAAAACTAATAGCACTTACTCAAGATGAGAAATGAAGAACCAAATGAAATGCCAATTTCAATCCAAAAGATGTGTAGGAACTACAGTGGACTACCATTAGACACAGATAATACAGACCTGAGTAGCTGGTTTTAGTTCATTAGCTACCAGTCTCAGCTATTTTTTTAGAAAAACTGGTCAAATTTTCATCATCAAGAATGGGATTCCAAATGCATAAAATTTTCTAATTTCATAACAATTAGACATTTGGTTTTGGGCGAAAAACATCTGAACTTGTGATTTGTATTAAGAGATAAAAGAGGGAACCAAAAGGACAGAAAAAAAAGAGGTAGAGGAGTTAATAAGGCACTAGAGATACTGAAAATGCATCCAGAGCTAAAAAAAGTACCACTGAGATGGAAAGTTTCCTAAATAAGGTGTCATGAGGAAAGAAAGCTCAGAAAGGAAACATGAGAATTTCCAGAGGAAGGAGAAGTTCAACATCTAATGGTCACTGCAGCCAAGGCTGCATTTGATCTTCACTTCCCCAAGGAGCCCCTCCTTTCTTGATGAGTACAAGGTACAGCACAGCCTGACTCCCTATTGACTCCTCTATGACCTGGAGGAGGCAGTTTTCATCAAGGTATTCCAGGCATCTCCTGGACTGCCTGTACTGTGTTACCCCATCTATTAGTTATCTAGCAACTTTATTGATCTAATACAAAAACATAAAGTAATTGAAACGTAAACTTGAAGAATGAGACAGTGATGACAATAATATTTGTATAGCTAAGATGGGAGCTTCGGTATCCCAAAACCTGAGTTTTTGCTATGAATTTTCTTTTATTTATCATTCACGTACTTGAGAGAAGGTATCAAAACTCATGTATCATTCAAGTATAGCATTCAGTATGCTTTTACTGAAAAAATATCCACAAGCAGCAAAGAAGTCATCAAAATCTCTGAATACTTACGACAAAATAATTCAGTGGCCTTTAAAAGTGGTAATTTTTTTTTTCTTTCAAGCTAATAAGCTCAGTATATTACTGTAGTGTGGAAAGTTTGATTAAAAAGTTTAAGCATTTCAGTTTTACATCTGCATTATGCTCTGGACTAAAACTTTAAACATCAAAGCTATAAATTGGATTCAAAGAAGTTGTTTGATGTTATACCTACAGTACATCAGAGCTTAAAGCAATTTTCCCACCAAAAATGTTTAGCAAAGTCAATTTAAATCACTTGCAAAAACATTCTTTAAAATTTGAAAAGTGCAAACGTGCACAAATATGCTTTTCATTCTGCTATGAGTAAAACTCAGCAATTCCAGTATATATGCTCCTTCCAGGTTTAAATAAAACCTAATTCTAAAAATGCCATAAGTAAAAATGAGCATGTTAAAGTCTTACAGTAAGTGGTGTGACTCAGTGTTCATCTGGGGGAAAGCACATCAATCACTGAAGTATTTTGAGGTACAAATTAGGACAGATCTGCTAACGCAATAGGATATTCCTGTTTTAAGCATGTATTTGGATAGCTGTATTTGTACCTCATATGAATATAGCTTTCAAAACATTCCTTTCTGGCACAGTTGTAGGCCCAAGTAGCTAGCTGAACACTAATTCTTAAAAAGACAAAAATAAAATAATCCACTGTCTATTTTTTTCTATTATCTACCATCTAAACAAAACAGCTCTTATACATCCAACAAAACAAGATAGGCTTTTCCTCCAAGCCACGACAACAAACCCTGCAAAATGTAAAAGGCACTGCATTATACATCCTGACCTGCACAGGAATCATGACATTGTCTCATATACGAGGTAGGGAAGTATGATCCAAATGAAACTAGAGGTACATGCCATTATTAGAGTCGCTATTAGTGATTTATTGAAAAGGCTGAAGTAGTATTCAAAGGAATTTATCACTGTTCTGTTATAGAAGTGATACCAGAAATGACTGTTCCAGGCCAGATCAGAAATTACACTACTTCAGTGCACTATCTCCCGCAGGGGCCAAACAGAAAATGGGAAAACGTCGATGATATTTACCAGAATAGCTCCCAGTACTACAGCCCCCAATCTCATCTAGTGACTATTACTCTGCAATGGATTTTTCTTTAAATTACTTGTCTAAACACTTTCTGAGTCCCTCCACTACAAATCAGGAAAAAATAGTCAATATTTCAGATGCCTTAAACCTGTATACAAATCAGGTAACTGATTTCAGCAATTACTGCAGTGGTGTAATTGACAAAAGGATATTTCAGATTAATATTGTTACTGGTTTGGGTTTTTTGTTTGTTTTTCAAGAACTGAACAGTTATTCTTACCTCCTGTGGGCAGGAGTATGATTTTTATATAGATATTAATGAAAAGTAAGTTCTAGAACTACTTTCAGAAAGCTGGTAAATAGCTTTAAATTATCAAAGACAGAAGAACATTCTACAGGGATGGGTTAAACATCTTGGATTTAGTTACTGCTCCCACAGCATTTATGAATTTTTATCAAAACATATCAAACAGACCAAAGAAATGCAAGAAAATATTTTTCCTTTATAAACTATCATTAAAACATTAGGTGTGATATTTTTACACTTAGAACATCTGTCATAGTATTTTCACTAAACTCCAGTGAAATTCTTCTGGAATCAGAAACATTATGTTATGTTTTTTACAGAATGAGTTAAAGCTCCTGTAATTTCATCATTAATTATGGATGTATACTGAAAACTTCACAGAACTATGCTTGCAGGCTCAAGTGCTGAACTATAACATTTCAATGTAATTTAAAAAACTAATCCTCTTATTATTTGTTTTCGTATTAAAAAAATAAAACAATTGTACAAAACATCTCCTGTTTCTTTGTCCCCAGGCTCTCTGGGAGGCCTGCAATTCAAAATATTTTTGTCAGTAATTGTTTTCTACAGCACAAGTCTAAAAACTTCTACAAGTAGTTTTGTTTTCTTTTTAAGTGTGTGGGTTTTTTTAGTTTTTTATAATGTAAATTTTCCCTCTCTTCAACTACCTTCTTGTAATGATTCATAGGGGTCTCCGTTACTGCCTTTCTTACCAAAATAGAGTAAATATGGTCTTCAGAAAGGTTGTGAGACGGTAATTTTCATGATTTGTGTATTGCTTTACTTCTCAACTTTTTCACTTAAGGAGGGGTTACAACTGAGTAGGTTCAACTCCAGATGAATTAAATTCCAACTTGGTAGGTAAAACAAACCTTGAAATCCTAGAAGATTAAAACACCCTTGAGAGCTATTTTTCAAATGACTGCTGAA
Source organism: Sclerurus mexicanus (assembly GCA_013396755.1). Lineage (NCBI taxonomy): Eukaryota > Metazoa > Chordata > Aves > Passeriformes > Furnariidae > Sclerurus > Sclerurus mexicanus. Next base: position 695,393 of record VWZF01003613.1, on the reverse strand, counting down.
GCAAAATACTGCTATATTACGATAAAAGCACTAAGGGTATGATTCAGTACCCAAGATATAATTGCCTTAGATTTTATATTCCTTAAGCTACCTGCACGGGCTTGACAGACACGTAAGGGAAGGATCTATTTGTCTCTAAATGAAGCAGAAACAGAATGCCAAGTTGAATAATGCAGAGCAGATAAAATGGCTCTAAACACCTATTTTGGACAGCTGAAGCCTATCTTGCAAGTCTCACAAAACTTTGCAGTAAGAAATTGATAACTCTTGCAATTTTACATGAAGAAAATTACCATCATGGTCACTGCTAAAAGCTGAGGTGCTTTACTTTAAAAGACAGCAAAGGAAAACAAGGTTATCAAAAATACTTCAGAAAGCAAATACAATATCAAACAGGTTAAACTTCAGTGTGGTAGCCTAGACTTCACAAAGCTCTACTCTCCATAAAAAAAATAATCTTTCAAAGTTTAGCTTCTTCTAAAGAATGATTACTTCTACTGTTCTTCATACTTTACATTTGCTATACTGGATTACAGCAGACATCCATTTAATTTTGTTCTTTGTAGAGTTGGAATCAGAGGATTCAAAAAGCCTTAATGAGTTAGTGTAGCCTTACCAAGAAAAAAAGCATATTGAAAGTTAGAAAGTTTTAAACATTTAACATACTACAAATAGAGCTAAAACAATAATGACTGTTTATTTTTAATTCGCTACAGGTTACTTGTATTAACATTTTCTGTGCACGACAAAAAAAAGAATAATTGTACTCTATTCTCCCCCTTACGATTATTTATTTATCCTAATTTCTTCCTTTTTAGTCATCCCCAAATTCCATGTTTTACTTCACTTGTAAATGCACATCTCACCACTGAGACCAATCTCATTTACTGACTAACTCTGAATCCTTCTTTTATGCAAGACTGAAGCAAAAATCCCTCTTCTTTTGCCATTTCAAATCTTGGTATTTAGAAAGTACCACTAAATCATGGGGGGCAAAAAGGACCAATTATGCTTAAGTAAAAATTGCGTAGTATTTTTCTAGCACTGATGAAAGTTTTACCTAGATTTAAGATGCTACTGTTAATTAAAACAAAAAGAGACAATCTCCTAGGAAAACTGTTAATTGAAAATGAGCATTTCTGGTAAGGAAATACTCTCAGTTTTGGTTATGTAAAAACATTAGCCTGATTATTATTTGCTTAAAAATGTTTAATTTTGCTATTACTTGTACAGTAAGTAAATTAAGCAAATAAATAATAAGTAAAGAAATAGCTCTGTAATAAATTATGCATCTTAGGAATCTGATGGACAATCTAATACAGAAGGGAAGGTAAAAGACAAAATATTTTCTTCATTTCTAGTACATTGCTGTAAAACAAATTGTAAACTGCCTAAGCATTTTTGTTTATTTGTCTAAGCATTTTACCTTTTACAGTGATATCTATTTATATTGACCAGAATAAAATTATTATGAAGACCTTTTCCCTCTCACCTGTCGTAAAGTACGTGCTACTATGCTTTCAAGTACTGGTCCTCTGTCTTCATGCAATAGATGAACTTCATCAAGAATCAGGAGTTTTACCAGCTGAGAGAGGGCTACATCACCAACACTTTTTCTTGTCACTACATCCCATTTCTCTGGAGTAGTCACAAGCATCTAGCAGAGCACAAAAATCAAAAAAAGAAATATTAAGCATTTACAAATTAAAATGCAGATACAAATTTATAAAACCACAACAATTTAACATAAAGCAGAATAAATGCAATGTAGAACTTAACAAAGTTATCTTAAGTTTTACCTACTTTAAATATGAGGCAGACACAGCTTGCTGCATCTACATGTGTTGGACGGCCATTAGTACGATTCAGTATGGGAAACCACATGGAAATATTAACTAATAACTTCAAGCTACTGTGCATCATTTGTATATATTTTCCACATGAAAACCTTTAAGCAGCTATCCAGAATCAACTCCTTATATAAACATTTCATGTTTGAGCCCTACTAAAATCATCTGTGATAAAGTATTTCTAACCTTCACCATAGCACAGTAAACAACCAAGACCTTCCCCTCATGCCTAACCTTGATCTGATAGTTCCCAGTTCCCTACAAAATGCTTTCTCCCTAAAGCATACTTTCAAGTTAAACATTTTGATATCTTGATCCTTGCACTGGCAAAACAGACTGAACAAACTTCCACCAGTCCTGGATAAGGTAACTTCCAAACTTCATTGTTTCATGTAGATACTCTGTTTTACATGTAGATATTCTGTTTTACGTCTCTCTTTTTATGGTGCCATTTCTTGCATACTGTTGCAATGGATTCTCTTTTTGCATAAAAACAGACTCTCAAAAGGATAAGACTCAGGTACATTCAATCTCCAGTTGCCAAAAAGCTGTAGTACTCTTCATTCTCCACAATGACAACAAACCCAGCAGTCACTTCATGCGATCTTAACACAAGAATTCAAGGAAGCAGAATTTTAAAATGTAAAAATCAAAGTGGTCACTCTAAAGAAAACACTCCATTCCTCCACCCCAAAAATTCTCAGCAACTGTTTCAAATAAAAATGCAGATTTTTGATATACTAGTCAACAAAAGTAATTTCCTATTTAAGAGCCAACAGCCAACACCCATAGAACTGAATCTCATCCGCTGAAATTTCATAGTAACTTGTCTGGAAGTTATGACTATGACTGAAGGGTAATTATTGCCTATTCATAAAAAAAAATCTAATGAATCATTATCTATCACAGCTTGAGGGTTTTGGGACAGGCACAAAGCTTAACTTACTGTCTCATTTAACAAAGAAAAAAACCCAAACAACTTAAAACTACTAAAATAAAGGTTGCTCTGCAACTCTGCAATTGAAAATCACTTAGAAAACAAAGAGGAAAATTCAGAATCTGATGTTTCATAGGCCTGAATAAAAAACTTTACAAATTGCACAAATTTTGTTCAGGTGACATCTAGAGTAAAATGAGGTCTTTAATGAGTAAAAGACTCATTAAAGTAGGGAGTGTTTGATTATCTTGATTGACATGAAATTTTTTAAAAATTCAACTACCAATCTTTGAAAGGTATTAAGAATTAGCAAAATGGGGAAACTTTTAACAGGTTTCATAAATAGGCATGCTATTAAAAGAAAACATATACAATGATAATGAAAATAAAAGTAGTTCATGTTCATCGATAAGTTTGACAACATGTGGCAGAATCTAGAGAACAGGACATTTGTTTTCTAGAATTCTACTGACATTGAGATTGTTGACTGGAATTTAATCAAACTATCTTATCCTGTAGGAAAATAGATATTACAAATGTTATGTAGATGACCAAATTAGTTTTATGACAGAGCTTTTAGAACAGAAATTCTAAGTTGCAAGAACTCCCCACCTCTAGCAGTTTACCTTTATTTGATGAAGTACTTCTAATTAACAAATTTTACCCCCCCCCCAAACATGTGGGTCAGTATTCTTCTGACAGATTTTGATTCCAAGGTTATTTTAATACAATTTTTTTTATCAAGGTTTTTTACCCTTAAAGCAATATTACATCCATATTTTTCCTATCAATAAATCTTTTTTTTTTCTGTAATTTTACTTGGAGAAAAAGAAAGGAAAAGGAAAAAAGGAATAAAGGAATACGTTTTAACTTTTAGTATTTGATTAAACCATGCTTCACATGGCAAATAAGAACTGAGTCTACAAGCAGATAGAAAAACATGCATCTGATTCCTATCAGTTCTTCCATAATAAACATGTTTTAACAGTAGGCTTTCTTTTAAATTTAGATAGTCAGAAATAAAACATTAAGGCAACACACAGTTCAGCCTTACAGTTTATAATGCTTCTACAGTAAATATACTAATTAGTCCCTAAAAAAATTTTACACAAACAACTGTTTTAATCTACTCAGCACTTGCTATATTCTAAGCCGCCATGCAGAATACAAAAATTCCCGTAAATTAAAAGATTTGACCATACGCTACCACTATTCAGTCTCAAATTCAACCAGATAACCCAACAGAATATGCGATTCATGACATTTTCTACTCAAACAAAACCTTGTTATTGTGAGAACACAATGTATAAATAAGAAAAATAAAGATTTCTGCATTAGATCCCAGACTGACAAAAAGAACACATCGAGGCAGGTTAGGTGGTCTCCAAATGTGGTGCTGTGAGATATTCAGATAAGCATTAATGTTAGTACTAAAATCTGTTTCTTAACATGAATATTACACAATGGAAATGGTAAAAACCTTGGTATTATGAACAACGCTTCAAGGTCTGGGCTAAGAAAAGCAGACACAGAGAACTAGCAGAGACTTAAAAAACCTTTATGAAAACTGCTAGTCCGAATTTGAGCAAGCACGTTTGTCCCTATCAGAACATTTGATTACCTCAAGTACCATCAGCATAATATTAACAGCTTTTAGGAAGCAATTGACTTGTTGCCTTACTATTTTTGAAGCCTGGCTCAATAGACTTCACAGTTAAGGACTCAAAGAACAGCCGAGATTGGAAAGGACCTCTGGAGGCTGTCTTGCCCGACTCCCCTGTTCAAGCAGAGCCACCTAGAGCTAGCCAGGAACATCCTGAGACAGCTTTGAAGGATCAACAAGGATGAGACTCCACAACCTCTCTGGGCAACCTGTGCCAGTGCTCAGTCACCCTCACAGTAATAAAGTGTCTCCTGATGTTTAGACATGACCTCTTGTGTTTCAGTTTCTGTCCATGTCCTCTGACCCCATCACTGAGAAGAACTTGGCTCTGTCCTCTCTGCACCCTCCCTTCAGGTATTTACAGACATTGATGAGATCTCCCCTGAGCCTTCTCTTCTCCAGGCTGAATAGTCTCAGCGCTCAGTCTTTCCCCATGAGGTGCTCCAGTTCCTGCTTCATCTCTGTGGCCCTTCAATGGACTCTCTCCAGTATGTCCATGTTTCTTTTCCACTGAAGAGCCCAGAACTGGACACACTATTCCAGGTGTGGCCTCAGCAGTGCTGAGTATAGGGGTCACCTCCCTTGACCTGCTGGCTACACTTTCTCTAACGCAATTGCTAGAGAGGGCATATTGCCAGCTTTTCTTCAACTCGGTGTCCACCAGGTCCTTTTCTGCCAAACTGCTTTCTAGCTGTTCAGTCCCCAGAACATACTTCGTGCATGGGGCTATTCCTCCCCAAGGGCAGGACTCTACCCTTGCTTCTGCTGAACTTCTTGAGATTCCTGTCAGACCACTTCTCCAGCCTGTCAACGTCCCTCTGGATGACAGAACAATTCTCTGGTGTATCAGCCAGTCCTCACAGTTTGGTGCCATCAGCAAATCTTCTGAGGGTACACCCCACCTCATTATCCAGATCATTAATGAAGATGTTAAATATGACTGATCCAGTATTAATCCCTGGGAGTACACAACTAGTTGCTGGCTTCCAATTAGACTTTGTGCCAATGATCAGCACCCTCTGGGCCCAGACATTCAAGGAGTTTTCAATCCACCTCACTGTCTGCCCAGTCAACCCATACTTCAACAGCTTCTTTATGAGGACCTTGAAGAAAACACTGTCAAATACTTTACTGAAATCTAGGTAGACAATATCCACTGCTTTCCCCACATCTACTTGGCCAATCATTTCAAGATAGAAATTTATCAAGCTGGTCAAGCATGATTTCCCCACAGTGAAGCCAAGCTGACTACTCAGGATATGATTTTCTTGTCTTTCATGTGCCTGGAAACTAGTTTGAGGATTAGCTGCTCCACCACCTTCCCATGTGAGGCTGACCAGCCTGGCATTCCTTGGTCCTACTTCTTGCCCATGTTGAAAACAGGAGTAACATGTGCTTTCCTCCAGTCTTTGGGCAGTTCTCCCAGTTACAGTGATTGAACAAAGATTATCGAGAGTGACGCTGCAATGACACAAACCAGTTTCCTCAGCGCTCGTGGATGCAGTCACTCAGAGACTAAGGATCTATGTATCTCCAGTTCTCACAGAGAGACACTGTAATATTACAGAAAAATATGCCCTTGCCCTGCAATATTTAAAACTTGACAAATGAAAGACTCACTGAGTCACTAATATCACAGAGAGTGGTGGTATGTGGTAGGTTTTTCCATGTTTTGTTTAAATATTACTGGGTGCATTTTGTTAGCAAATACAGATTTTTCAAATGCTTGTACAAAATAGTAGGTGTAAGAACGTACGTCCATAATTTATGAACTGAATTGTAACACTACGACAGATGCAACTGTTAGCACTTTAAAATGAGCCATGTCAACCACAAAATATTAGCAGCTGTACTTCTACAGAAGATTAATTAGCAAACAGTGAGGAAATATATTTAGCAATGCATATTAAGGCTTTAACGTGTGAAATACTACAAATGCAAGCTACTTAGCTAATTTGCTAAATCTAAAATGGCAATGTTCAGATCACAGCTTTTTTTAACATGTTATCAGGATATACACTTAAAATGGTATCATTAATTCTTCTGTTTCTGAATGATGACTAAATATTCATCGCAATGGTCTTTTACTTTGATCTTATCTTAAAATAGCAACATTCTCAAAGCAATGACCTGAATTAAAAGCTTTACTAAATGAGACAGTATATCAAATAAGAGATCTCCAGAGAATATTCTGCTGGAGAACATGAATAGGTCTTACATTTATTTTTCAGATAGAAATTACAGTTGAGGAAAAAAAAACTCTCAAAAAACCCCCCAAACAAACCAGCTTTGTAGTTGTAAATTGTAAACTGAATTCAAATACTTAAAATGCTATTTAAAATTCCAGCTAAATAAAAATGCTATCAGCAAATACTAACAAAGATAATTTTTTCAATTAAAATAATAAACAAAACATAATTATGAGTATCTCATTATTAGTTTTAAATGCAGTAGTAGCATTTCTTTTTATAATTAACTTTCAGAGACAACATATTTTATCCTCAAAGTTTAAAAATCAAAACCCAGACTCAGTAAAAGGATTGTGTTTACTGTTTGGGGGCAAGAGAAGGACACAGTAAACAAGTATCAAAACATCTTTTTAATATTTTCTCTTTTCACATTGACTTGAGTTCTCAGCACACTGAGGTTCAAAGTAGGTTCATTTATATTGCTATTTCACCGCTTCACCTCTTTCAGTATTGAAATAGCTAGAAAATAAAATGTCACATTTGCTTAATGAACTGCAACTCATGCAAGACATTTCAATCTGGTTTTTGTATTAGGGTATGGCTGAATAAAAATGGGTTAACTGTCAATATTTTGACTGTCAAGTTAAATTTCTCTAAGCATAGACACTTCTATTTCTCCAGTGTTTTCTTGATTATCACTAGTTACTACACACCAACTTTTACTATTAGGAAAAACATAGGCTTTTCAGAAATGCTACTGGCTTAGGTGTTTGTCCTACATTGTTTTATGTAATGTTCAGGTAAGAACTCAAACAAAAAGGTTTAATTACTTTACTTTGAAAAATTATATCAAAAGGGACAACACTAGCTTATAATTTCAGCATCAACTGACAAAATTTCAAGAGACTGTGAGAACGCATTTTTCTATAATTGCATGATTTGCTAATTATTTTGTTAGTTTCTCTTCAATCCCCTTTGAAGCCAGATTTCATGGTAAGAGGAAGTTACATTTTTACCACAGTTTCAGAAGATCAACACATTGAAAAATGCTGGGTTTTGCTGTTTTTTGTTCTGTTTTTTTTTTCTTCTTTAACCTGAAAAGGCTTAATCTTACTAAAATCAAATGATTTCAATTAATTTCTAAGAGTGCAACACTAACTTCTAGCAGTTGGCATGGTCAGAAGGTTTACCTTTTCAATAGCTCAATTTCAATCCTTTCAAATTTTTTACTACTTATCTTGCACATGACTAGTATCTGATTTCTGCTTGAATAATTAGTACACACTGACGCTAGTAAAACTATGGTAATCCCCTCAAACTACACTTCCACAGGTCCAAACACACACAAAAATATTTCAGAACAAACTATATAAAATGCTATAACATCCCACACTACAAAATCCACTGCTTTTAAGTTCTTGAAGACTTATTTTGAGAACAGTTTTTCTCTCTTTAGCCACTTCAGCCTTCAAGTATGTCTGTTGCTTACCTGACCTGTTGTCCCTTTCATACGCACAACAATAAATCAAAACTCAGACACACATCCCACCCCATCCCTAACTTTCTAACTACTGATCTCCATAAAATAATCAGTGCCAGTTATTATCAAACCAAAATGTACAAACAACTGGTTGACTCAGATCTCAGCTTAAACATCAACTAGGATGACAGGAGAAAGGGACTGGTGTTCCATTTGTTTTAGACAACATACCATTCTGATTATAAAAAAGAAGAGTTGTTAGCAAATTATCAGGTAAGTAGATTAAATTCTCCCTGCTCTGTAACCTTAAAAGTGAATTATTGAAATACTCTACCATACAGTTGTTCAAACCTTTCTGGAAGGTAAAGCATCAATAGTGAAGCAAGCATGCATAGCAGATTTTAACTATGTTCTCATTTTAAGTTTTTGCTTTATCAGGCCTCATAACATAAATTTTGAGATTGACAACGGGTTTATATAAGTTTGCACATTGCAATTGAGTAAACACCCTACAGGCCAAATCATACCTTTGGGTATTTCCCTTGAAACAGATTTTATAAATTCTTGTTCTTGACGCACATGATAAACAGAGTTAAACCATTATGTAAATAAAGGAGTTTTGAATGAATTGATTAAGTTATTACAATGGAAAGACATTGTTAAATTTCTTACATCAAAGATTCTATGGACATTCATGAGAATAAAAATGAAACATTCCCAAAAAATAGTGGGAACAGAAGATTGAAAACTACTCTGCAGTAACAAGCCACGCTCAGAAAGCAGATCTTGCTGCAGTGACCTGTTCAATTAAATAATTTTTACAAAATTAATATGAGTAAAGGCTTTTTCAGAATTACAAAATTGGTATCAACCATTAGATTTTAAGTCCAAATAAAGAGCTGTCAATCTTACAGGGTCTTTCACTATGTTTCCCTTGCTAACTTAAAATGTTTGATTTTTAAATTTTTTAATTTTTTTTACTAGGCTCCTGCAAACGTTATGCTAAGAACTGCTAGAAATGGCAAGCTGGTGTGCAACTGCATGTAGAAGTTTTCACAGAACATGGAGGAAACATCTTCTTGGGGAATTTTCAGAGAAGGAGCAAATACCTGATATCAGGAATAACAACCCCTTTATCAACACTGGTCAATTTTAACATTTAGTCATAAGCATTACTTAAAAGAACCAACCACAGCAACAGATGTGTTTTCATCTAGGTGGGAACAGGTAAGTACTTTGATGTTGTACATGAAATTTTTCTACTACAACACATCTACCTATAGCTCATCCATAAAGTCATCATTTCATAGGGCTAGAAGAACCTTACTACAGAGGTTCTTATGTTGTATTAATAAATGTAGCATGGAAGACTTTTCTAGTAAAACAACATATTACTATTCTCTATCATTTGTTTACCTCATGCCCTGTGAGTATGTTTTAATAGGTGCTTACGTAGATTTCTGCAACATAAAAAGTAGAAAAGTACCTGTACTGAGACTGGATAGTGTTGATATTCTGAGTGTCATTTCAGAAAAAAGAGTGCATGCTGACATACTGTAAAAAGAGCAGCAGTTCTAAAATGTTTTTTCTTAACACAAGATGTAAATATGTGTTCCTTCATTATATAAAAATTCTGAAAATACATACAATGGTACACACACATACTTTCAAACATTTGACCTATGAGTTTGAATTCATATTATTGTACATGCTGAGCATTAGCATCTATCATGCTTTCTAGAAAGAAACTGCAGAAAAATTGAAGATTATAATGAACAAATCCAGAGGCCTTTGCATGAAGGAAATATTATAGATGTCAAATGATCACAGGAATAAAGGTTGCACATTATGGGAAGTTTTCAAAATGAAATTATCTTCCCAAAGTTGGATCAAGATGCATGAAGATGTCATAACCATATGTTATTGCCCATCAGCAGCACAATAGAGATATTTTCATATTTAACATACCTATATAAAAACACTACTTCCTCTTTGAAATCATAATAAATAAGCAATGATAAACAGCAAATACTCCACTCTATGAAATTCACAATATTGCTTCTCAAAGCATTCATGAAATCAACACATTTCCACCATAATTTCATCCTTCGTTTTATTCTTCTAACATTTTTCAACTCTTTTCATTTTGCATTAACATTTCTTTGTACCATTCCCACTTTGCATTAAGTAACTCTCTTAATATATCATTATTCTTCAGAAAGAAAAAAGACAACTGAATCTTATTATAACCCCCCTTCACCGATGCCTGTGGCTATGTGAGCATCTGTCCTCCAAAGGCTACCTTCTGTGCTCCTCCTGCTCAATGACCAGTGATGCTGGAGTTACTTGCCTTGTTAGCAAAAAAAAAGACTCATTGAAGATACCACAGCCAAAACTAAGGAGAGGCAGAGACCGAAACAGCTAAAATACAACTTGGAATTAACTGAAATATATGTATTATGCACTAGAAAATACATATTAGGTATTTCAGAAATTTGCTTTTTAACAATATAAACCAATGATTAGATATGACTTGAAATTATTTTATCATTTGCCAATTAGAAGGAATTCTTTTACTAAAATCAAATGTGATGAAATCAAGCATCATTTGAAACATGGAAATTTAGTAAACTTGCAAAAAGCAGTATTTTTTGAAGTGTCTCGAAGCTGGAGAAGAAACAGCTTTAAGGCCCAACTGATTTGTATATATAGTTAAAGAAAAAAGATAATGCATGTACAAACCACAAGTTCTAAGGATCTAATAGCTTTGGAAAGTATGGAACCAGCCTCTTGCTATGGTAGTGCATTTAGCAAATTTGTCTCCATGACAGTGATTCACCATGGATGGACAGCAATAAAGAATTCTGGTCTAGCCACTGCTGCTTTCTTGTTAATATTCAAAGACACTCCCTCAAAGACCTACTTCTGTAGATTTCAATTAATAGAACTTCTTTGTCTTTATTGTTTTCACCTTGCTACTGGTCTTCTCTATTCTCCTTCCTTTACACACATCTACAACTTCCCTTTACCACAGTTGGAAACAGCATTTGAGAATATGTGGCTGATCCTAGGGGAAGCTTTGCTCAGTCACAGCCAGCGCTCTTCATCTTCTGACAGCTTTTTGGCAAAGGGACATGGGCAACCTACACGGTTTGGTCTATTCATGCTGTAACTATTTAACTTGGTGCTTTGTTCTGGCAGCAAATTCACTGCAAGATCTTTACTTCTGTAGAAAAGCAGACACAGAAAACTGCACACATCCACCCAGAGAAGATTCTCATTGGAATGTAGATTTGGAATCCATATTCTACAGAGGGAGCTGTTATGCTGGGGCTTTGTACTATTTGAAAATATTTCCCTTCTAGTCAGTGATGCTTTGGAGCTTCTCACAAATTTTAATATTAGATAACTGATATCACACCCCCATGAGGGACACCCTCTGAGGTAAAACTTCATCAAAACACGTTACAAGCGCAGCAACCTCCAAGTCACTTTCATAATGTTGTTTTTATTCCTCTTTTTATTGCACTCTGTGTGATTTATTCAAGCATTTCACAAAGGCTCATGTGAGCTGGAATTCATGCAGGGAGCGAAATAAACATATAGAAAGTAAAAGAGAGAGCAGCAACTCAAAACAAGAATCTGAGATAGCAAGTAATAAATAATGAATACAAGTATTTCTTCTTCATAGATCAGACACAATCATCTGATGAAGTGTTTTACACAGTTAAAGCAGAATTATGTTTCCAGTGAGGCAGATTCCTTACCATACAAAGATATGCAGATGAGCAGTATGCCCATTTGGGTGCACAGATGATGTTATAACAAAGCTTAACATGTATTTGTAGTCTAAAGTAATGTCAATAAAAGATCACATATACATATATATATACATATATATAAAAACATTTTAGAAGGATTTGATAATAAGACTACACTTAAAAGAAGTATCTACATAGAAGACTGAGTTTATGATGTTATAAATACTTACAGAGGTGCATTATACTGATGCATAATAGCAGCAATAAGTAAGTCACCAAAGCTAACAACAATAACCAATCAACAACAGAAATCAACAAGGGAACAATGAAAAAACATAACAGATGCCATTAAAATGGCAAATGGCTTTTTAACTGAAGAAACATAACTTTGTTCAGCATGTTTTATTTTATAACTTAATCCTAGGAACCCACAATGATTTAGTTCCTTTGCAGAACCCAGCCAGTCCATCTAATGAAATGACAACTGATTGACAATGTATCAGCATGCTGCCTTAGCAGAGCAAGATACTTATGACACATCTGACACTTAGTGTTGATTTTTTTCAATATTACTTTATTTGTTGTATATTCAGTTTCACAGTTATGACTAACAGATTTTTAAGTTTCTATCTTAAGGTTTAAAATTCTATGCTTTCAGCACAATCCTGGATGTCCCAGAGATTACAAAATTCATTTATAAGTTCCAATAGTACTTTTAAACCTCAATACAATGGACTCTGACACAGTCAAAATAACACGGACAAAGCCAGTACAACCAGTCAGTATGATGAATTAGATAGCAAAATACCTTTTTGTTGTTACTGTGCAAGCCCTCAAGTTTTTACATTCTTTCTAAGAGAATATGAAGCTTCCATGTGGAGCAGTTACATTAATCTGAGAGGAAACTATGGAAAACAATACACATTTGGATCACAATAGCAGTAGGGTATGAGCACCTACTCTCTGTATTTTTTCCCATGATAAAACAGTCTGTTTAAAGTCAGTAAAAACCTTATTTTAAAAACCACAGTGAGGAAGAACAGCTTGCACGCTTTGTGAAATTTAGCTCTTACACCATAAAATATATAATTAGCTGCTCAGACTTCAAGCTTAAATAATGATCTAAATGTTTTAAAGGAGTTTGATCCGAAACATTGCCCTCTTTTCCTCTTTGCTGTTAATCAGTTCACCAATTATAGCTTTACTAACCTCTGATATACCACTGTCAGGTCTGATTGATGCCAAAAGCTCACTTAATCAGATCTGACAACTTTCAGCAAGTGCCTGTCTCTTGAGACACTGCATTCAGCCTGCCTGTTTTCAAATCTTCCCAGTTATTTTGCACTTGCTTCTCCCCCAGCCCCCTTTTTTATGTCTAACAGAGATACAGCAGAATAACAAAAAAAACCAAAACATGACTGTAGAATATATTTATGTATGTTTTTATACAACATTATACAAATATTTCTGCTAAAATGGACTGCTTGTTTAAGAAGGAAAGACTGCTTGTTTACAAGGAAAAAGTAAGAACAAGAACATTTTTTGCAAATGCCTTGAAGTTTCAGAGAATGCAACACTGTTGCTTAGTTGCTGGTTTTTTTGTTTATTAATTGTGGGGGGTTTGGGTTTTTTTTCTCCCTTTTTACTTTTTTCTCTCATACCTGCAAGAAAAAGGGTTTCAAAGTCATTACTCCTCTATTCTACAAGGAAACTTTAGGCTTGGGTTGCACAACTTCCGCAGACAAAGATAAAAGACTACCTCAGCTCCCAGTTTTATCAACTTATTTATACTGGAACACTTATAAGACTCATCACAGTGGTCTTGCAAATCTCATTAACTGTAAACACAAAAACTCCAGAATAACTCCTATCAACATAGTAACTTATTTATTTATTTATTTATTTGCATTTTAAGATCAGCCATCCTCCCCTCCTGTCAAGCCGTACCCCAAAATGTGGATTAACCCAACATTAAGTGAAAAAAGACCAAAGTGCAACAGTGGCATTTTGTTCCAAAAAGCCTGTCTCACATGCCTTTACTCAACAGTTCTATTTCCTACCACAGATTTGTATGCAAGAGGAAGCAAGTTGTGCTTTTGTCTCAAAGTAGTTTTTTTCAAGAATCAATGCAAATCACTAATATGGAGGCATAGTACGTGTAGGATGAAGAAAAGTTTCTTTGTTCAGCTGAGATGCTGATATTAAACAGATATTGCATTAAAAATCAATTTCGTGACACCTGTTCACAAAACCACAACTCAAACACCAATTCATTTGCTTGCATGCAAATGTGATTTCACAAGATTTTCTTTCAAGTCTACATTCCAGAGAAAATTATGTATACTAGCATTGATGATAACCAGTGTTGAAGGTGATCGTAACAGACCTACAGTATGATTGTCAGATTTATATTCTCCAGTTGCAATAACTAAAAACTAGCATTCCCTTGGGATTTCAGCAGAATTCTTTAAGTACCAATAGGAAATATTAATGGTTTGCTGTTGTAATGAAAGGATTAAATCACACAGAATTCCACAGGAGTCTATCCAACTCAATACTACTGCATATTTTCATGAGTAATCCTAATGACAGACTAAAGATTATACCCAGTAAATTTTAAACTGATATTATGCTGTACAGATCTGTAAACACATTGGAGGATGCAGTAAGAATTTTAAAATGTCTTAACAACTTAAAGAACAGATGCATTAATGCATGAGTCAGTAAAAGAATTTCCAGATTCTACACTGAGGATAAGACTTGCCTATCTTACCCGTTACTTTACAAAATCACCCTTAAAACTAGCTGGGTCATTTCATCCAAGTATGAATCAGACTTAGAAGTCTTTTCTGTATAGTGTTCCCCCTAAAAGTCTGTGCAACCAGTTTAGACCAGTTTCCTAACTTCTACATGGTGAAAGTCAAAATAGATTAATCTGACCCTTAGGAATAGTTATCACAACAAATGCAGGATGTAAAACAACTGGCAAGACAGTAGCTGAACAGTGAAAAGAGCAAGAGTAGATCAGTCTGCACATGAACAAAAATGCTCTGCTGTTGCAAAAATTGAAACCTTCAAAGAAAATGCTGTTATTTGGACGTGCTAAATAAACCTTCCACTCTGCTCAGCAGCAGTATGATCTTGGGGCAATACATTATGTTCTGGGCAACTTATTTCAAGAAGTGCAAACCAACTGAGAGTCCAGAAGTCAAAAATGAGAATGACTAAACATAAATGAAACATGACCTTTACAAAAAGTTTAAATGAACTGATGCTTAGGCTAAATAAATGTGACTCAACAGAGATAACTACAACTGCAAGAGTCTTCAAAAAGCAAACAGAGGTGGCTGGGGAAGACAGACATTCAGATAAGAAAAATCGTAATAAAATTTGATTAGGATTTAGGTTGAAAATAGATTTCTATTTAAAAACCAAATAAATCGTCTAACAGCAAAACAGGTAAACCCTGAAGGAAATTTCCCAAGAAGGATAGGAAAGGTCCATGATAAGAGAGCTGTAAGATGAAATTAGAGCAATATTTATCAATAATGGAATACAAGTATTACATCTGTTTTCTCAGAAGGGCAAATTAGACTAATTCTCATACTATTTTATACAATTTTAAGATCAGCTCACAATGTAAACATCCTCAAAACATCAATTAAAAACACCTTTAGAATTTCAATTATAAGTAAATATATATAACATAATAGAGTCTACTCTATATTAACAGATTAATATTCTACTAATGCATAGGCTGCTAGTATTTCATACTATAACACCTACCATTAGACACTGTATAAGAAAACTTCTTTTGTTATTATACTAAGAATAGTTCATACTACTATGACATATACTCCAATTTTATTGTAAATTAGAGTATATTTCAATATAGTTATTGCATGTAAAGTGATTCTTCAGTGTCAGAGGTGCTTTAAGAATTTTGTGATGTAGTTTAGAAAAAGCTGTACTCTAAATGTAGTCATTTAGCATGACGATCTGCCATATTTTTAAGTTTTAATTTGAAGTATAATGTGGGGTTTTGTTCCACAAATAGTCACAATAAAAGCTAAAGAACACAAGATATGTTGTAATTTGCAAAATGACAACTTAGAGTTTAAACTGTAAATTGCCCTGATGATACTTCGTAAAGTACTTGCATTTTCAACTGACCAGAAGCAGTTTAATTTGCAAAAGATCCAAATGTGGCAAACATTCCCTGAGCAACCTGTCCTGAGCTCTGCTCAAATAAGCTATCTTTTTGCAGAGGAATATTCACTCAGCAGGCACAGCTGTTATTCTGCAATTTTTACATCTAAATCAAAGATAATTGGACTTCTGAGTACATTTAAATTGTATTCTGGGAGAAGGGTCTAACTTAATGCATCATTTGCATTAGCTATAAAAGACTGCTTTTTCATCCTGTAAAATTTACTGTGCTTAAAAAAGTATTTGGAAGTGCAAAACAGTTACTTAGAAATTTTAAAGACACGTGGACACCTTTTGCACAGAACCTTTTCAGCTATAAGACCATTAAACCAAACAGAATTAAATGATTCTTCTAAGTTCTTCATAGGTAAAATATTAATGGTAATAGACACTTCTGAAAATTACATTTCTCCAAGTTTTACTGAAGATTACATCCTCAGTGCCAAAAAAGCCTCAGAGACAAAACCTGTAATACTTTACTTGGTGTTTTTCATAAATTAATTAATTTTTTATATACAGATGTTCATACCATGAAGTATTTCAATTTCAGATCCTCTGATATTAGTTTAAGAACTTCAGTTAAGGCATTCTTTATTGCTACTTATTGAGATTCATTGTATTTAGCATTTGACATTCAGACAATGTATTTTAAGGACTTTTAGTCTTAATTTTACATATAAAAATATGAAAAGCATACTGCTTATTAGCCTTTCATCACCAAAAAAGAAAATTTGAAATTTTGTTTGACAAAATGTCATCTTTAATCATTACGTGGGAACATCGTAACAGGCAAAATGGTGTCTAAAATGGTTCCTTGTTCATCTTTTACTGACACATGCAGTAAATATTCAATAGGCAATTCCATCAAAATAGACTAATCTTGATTTTCACAGAATCACAGCATGGATAAGGCTGGAATTCTTCATTACACATGAACACACAATGCACTCATACACACTGATCACACCTGAGCTTCTTCATACACAGACTGAATGACCCCAGCTTGCTCCTCCTGTGTCGGATGTTCTATCCCTTAACCACCATCATGGCTTTTTGCCAAACTTGCTCTGTCCCTGTTCCTCTCTTAATAGGGAGCCCAGAACTGGATGCAGCACCACAGATGTGCCTCCCCAGGGCTGAGCAGAGAGCAACGACCACCTCCTTTGAGCTGCTGGCAACATTCTTCTGAAATGCAGCCCAGACTGAAGGGGAGATTGCTGGCTCATTTTCAATTTGCTGTCCACCAGAATATTCATTATCTTTTCTGGGAAGCTGCTTTCCAGCTGACTGGCCCCCAGCCTGGACAGGTGCATAGAATTATTCCCCCACTCCTGTGTAGGAAATTGTATTTATCTCTGAAACTTCATGAGATCTATGTTGACCCGTTTCTTTAGCCTGTTAAAGTCCCTCTGACTGTGAAACCATCTGATCTGCCAAACACTCCTCTCAGTTTTGCACCATCTACAAACTTGATGAGGATGCACTTTGCTCCATGACAGAGGATCGCCATGACCTTTCAAAGGCAATCAAGAAAGACCTCATAACTTTGACTAGGTCTCTCAAGACATGTGGGTGAAACTTATCAGATCACGTTAATTTGTATTATGCTTAGTTTGTTTGTACATTCCCTAACGTCACTTTATTCCACCAAGTGTTAAATTTTCCTTCTGTGGACCTTCCCATTTGTCTCAGGGGCCTGGGATTACTGAAAACCAGTCCTAACAATAAAGGCTGAAGCAAAGAAAGCATTGAGTACCTCAGCCTTTTACATGCCCCTTGTCATCAGGTACCCTGTTCCTTTCAGCAGAGGCTTTCCCCTGTCTTCCTTTTGCTGTACACCCCCAGAAGCCCTTCACATATGCTCCTGGGCTTTGTCTTATCTGACCTTGTCCCTTCATGCGCTATAGCAACTACAAACCTTTCAGGTCACTTGTTCCTGCACCCACCTCTTGCATGCTTCCTTTTTATGTTTGGTTTTCATCCTGCAGGCCTCCTGACACTCTGGTTTGACTTCTTGATGATCAGGATGAAAGTATCCTGGTTTTGGAGGCATGAGTGGGAATAAGAAATTCAAAGGATTGCTAGAGACTCAAAGTCTGAAAGGCTTTGAGTTTTCCATCTAGATTAAAAATACTGAAGTAGCTTACTGAATTCATTAGTATCACTCGCTAAATGATTTACAAAGGAGCGTAGAAAATATTGCTGTAATATCCTGTTTGATCAGTTTTCAACACTAGATCACTTTGCTTAATAATCCTACATAAAATATCCTTACAAACAATGCAGTTTCTGAAGCACAATAAGTGAAGACTCCAACTTCTTCATAAAAGATTAAAGCTCAGGAGTCATGCCGCATGACACAAACATTAAGCTAACTGAAGACATTACAGCTATAGTACTGGCTCTATAATATATGTGTATTAGCATTCAGCTGAATTAAAAGCCCTTGAATTTTTCTCCTACACTAGAAAATTTCTCTCCCTCTGACTCAATACGAAGGTTACCCAATCAAGGTAACATTTATCCATTTTGAGAGATGTAGCAGTGAATACAACTTGGTACGTATACAACTAAGATGGACTGCCTGAAACACAGTAAAGCAAGATCAAATAAGTGGAAGGTGCAGCAAAAAAAATCTTGTGCTTATCACTACACCTTTGACATGAAGAAGTAATGTTTGGTTTTCAATGTCACTGTCTTCAGTATTTTCTTAAAAACCACACTAAAACCAGAACCAAACAAAACTGGTGCCTGTGAAGACACATGAAACAGGCTCAAATCTACTACTGAATCTTCTGTAAGGTAACCACTTTCCACTGAGGTCTCTAAATACAATAGCTGACTAGTTAACATATGATAGTCTACAAAAAGCTATCCAAGCTCAGAATCCAAAAAACAGTTTTATATATATATCTCCCACTTGAGTGACATAAAAGGAATAGAAAGCTCAAAGACAGCTTCCCCACAGGAGCTTCATCATTCTATTGCAGAAGTGGGGAAACAACTTAGCAGCTCCAACCAGGCTTTCTTCTTCCCACAATCATGCATCTGTGTTACTCAGAAGCCTCTCTGACAATGTCACCAGTATTCACAATCTAGCTTAAAACGCTACCAGTACTTTGCAACTCATGTGATGATTCAGTTGCCATTGGATATTCACATCACTCCAGCAATACTACTAAATGTCCTTCACATAAAGGTCAAGACAGAATTTGATTCAACTAGTGCCAGTCATGAAAAATTGAAGAAGTGCTTCTTTAAAAATAATAATTGCAAACCTAGCAACAAAGAAAGGAAGATGTTGAAGCCTCAAAAACAGACTAAAAAACAACAGTTCCCTCTCAACAGATTAAGTTTGTATGTTATTCTACTTTCAGAAAAAACTGGCATTGTTAATATATGTTGTATTGAAGTAACAGATGCAATAACCTAAGAGCAATCTTTTTCATACAAAAATTCAAAAAATTATTACTGATTTGATTCTTTTCAAGGCAATATTTTTGACATTTTCCTTCATATTCACTTCTGCAACATTCTGTCACAATGAACTGAGATGAATCATTGATAAACAATGAATTTTGACCTGTATAAAACACAGACAGTAAATGCATTTTAATGTCATAAATCAGATGCATTTTCAGTGTAATTTGATTTTCAATAGTAAATGGGCAGAATAGTCTCAATAAACATCTTTCATACACATTAAAAACTATTTCAAAGTTTTCTTGGCAAGCACTTATTACAAAAAAATATTTTGAATTACATAGTTGCAGTCAATTTCATAACAAGAATAAGCAGCAAAATTGATTTAAGATATTCACTGGAAAGTTAGTAAATTGGATCTTTCTTATCTTGTGTGTCTGGTATTTCTACTTGAAAAATTAAGAAATATACTTGATTCACCTGTAGGTGACACTGTTGGTCTTAGCCATACAACCATTCCTCTTAATGTATTTAGTTGCAGTCTGGAACAATGGTATTTCCAAACTACACAACTTTTTTTTTTCCTTTATATTTGTACACTAGTACTTTCAAGTTTCACTGTGTCATGGTTTAATTCCAGCCAGCACGTAGGCTCCCCAGAGCCACTTGCCCAGTCCCTTCTGGTGGGATGGGGGAGAAGAAAGGTAATCAGAAGGGTAAAAGTGAAGAAACTCGTGGATTGAGATAATAGAGTTTAACAAGTAAAGGAAAAGCTGCACACACAAGGAATTCAAAGCAGAAACAGGAATTCATTCACCACTTTTCACTGGCTGCAGGTGTTCAGCATCCCCAGGAAAGAAGGAATCCATCACGTGTAATGGTGACTTGGGAATATAAACGGTCACTCCGAATGTCCCCTCTATTCTTCTTCCTCTAGCTTTATATCCTGAGCATGACACCATATGGTGTGGGATATCCCTGTGGTCATTGGGGGTCAGTTGTCCCAGCTGTGTCTCCTCCCAACTCCCTGTGCACTCCCAGCCTCCTCTGTAGTGGGATTGGATGTGAGGCAGGAAAGGCCTTGACACTTGGAAGTGACAAAAACACCCCTGTGTCATTAACACTATTTCCACCACAAATCCACAACACAGCCCATACTAGCTGCTAGGAAACAAATTAACTCTATCCCAGCCAAAACCAGCACACATTTTAATATCAAACCTCTGCAGAGACAGCGATTTATATAAGTGCATCAAGTACAGATATATTAAAACGGAATATACTCTGATAAAGCCTCAAGCAAGTGAAAAAAATGTTTACACTAGAGAGGAAATGGAGTACCTATTTATAGCAACAGCTCTTCATCCAAATTTAGTATTTTTATTTTTTCATTTAAGTGCTGAAGTTCAATGCCAAATAGTTCATCATTTATAGGGGGGGAAAAAAAACACTCAAAACTTTGTTTTCAAAACAGTTTAGAAAAACTTGTTGTATTTACATCAGGCGTGAACATAATTACTTCAAATAAAAGGGAACACACTAGCAAGAATGCAATTAAAAAAAAAACAAAAAAGGATACTTTAACTACAGAATACAGAGAGCAAACTTCTTCCTGTTGTTCAAAATTACTGTAATTTTATCTGGCATCATTTCAACTAGATTTTACTGCTAACCCAAAAATTAACTCCCACCTTCCCACCCAATCTAAATAGAGATTTTAGCCAAGTGAGTCATAGCAAAGAATGCCAGTCAATTACACATTTTATGTATGTGGCATTTGATTATTAATCACAAAGTGGGTTACTCAAAGCCTGTACTAAAATTCTACAGATTATGCAATTACAGCAAGCAAGTAGGCATGTTAGCAAAATAAACAACTATATCTGTCTATTTCAAAACTAAATGATTTCAAATAAAACATAAATTAATGCCTTAAGAGGAGCAATTCTAATTTCTGAAGCATGAAAGACTGATTTTTAGTAAACACTGTCATAAAGTGAGAAATTAACTTAGGGCACAGATAGCATCTTCAGTTCCTTATAAGGGACTACTGTTTTTTATTAAACTGCTACTGTTTGATGATGTATAAGTATTTTGCTCCCTTGGCAAAATCTTAGTTGACACAGGTGCATATATTAATGGGAGAGCCACAAATCAGAAGGGCTTCCAAAAATTTCACTAGGATATTGGAAGACATGCTAAAAAAAAAAGGAAGTACAATGCTGAAGGCACGGAATGATAACATCCTGAGAAAGCAATGTAGCTGTTCCAGCAACAAAAACAGTGGAAAGAATGCAGACAACATTTCAACTAAGCAACAAGCTTATTAACTGGACCCACCGGAAAATTATCCAGAAATCTCTTATACAAGACAGACTTCATTTGTTTCCTAATAGATTTTACCATCAGAGAAAACCAGGAGTCCTACAAGTGATGTCACAGAGTTTACTGCCTTTATTTCTGAGGGTTAAAGTTCAGTCAAAGAACTAACGTCACAGGCCCCAAGTTACTGCTCTGCTGTATAACATCAGGTTTTTTTTGCACCTGCTTTACTATTTCCCCAAGTTGGTAAAATGAAAGAAGAAAACTGTGGGAACACCATAGGCTACAAAAAAATGGCGCCCAAGGAAAAATTCCCTCCTGGTGTCTAAAGGGTCATGAGACAGCACTACATGTTAAAAAATTGAATACTTGTTCCTGAGGTGAGCATACTAACATTACAGAAGTGTGCCCATCCATGAAAGAAGAGGGCTTCAAGTAGTTTTTCCAGTTTCAGATTCTAGTCAGGTTCCCCTAATCCAGATTATGTCATCATTTCCCTTTTGTTATTCCCTATTTTGGATCTCTGAAAACAGTAACTTTAGGAAAAAGACTAGCCTTTCTTCCTTCTGCTCATCTATCAAAATGCTTTCAGGATTCCACCCTCTGCCTCCAAAAGCTGAGGAGAATGAATTTAGCTCAGTTGAGGACTTAAGCATTACTGGTCACACACTTGAGTGTGACTACTGTCAGCTGGTGAAACTGATACACTGCTTACTGGAGAGAAGACTGACAAGATCAGAACCTTGAAAAACCCACAGTATTTAAAGTCTTGCATAGGTAGAAAGACACATCTCTTCTGATTTTATTTTAACAATCTTGCTTTCAGAACTAAACACTGATTAAGAAACACATTTATTTACAGAAAAAAAAGAATATGGAAAAGTCTATGGTGTGCCATCAAGGCTCATTGCCTCAAAGATACTCCGGATTTTTTAAACATAGTTTGCCCTGAAGATAGCATGAACAATGAAGCAGGGAGCAATATTTTATTTTTCACACTGTGAGAAGTTCTGAAACAAAGGAAATCCATAAGGAAACAACAATGTGAAGTGGAGATGACTCTGGCATAAAGAAATCCTACTGTATAAAAAGATTTTGATCTTTCTTGACTCAGACATACACTTCAGCAAGCATTTCTGTTCTAAACATTTTAGAATATTTCTCTCACTTGAAGGGTAAGGTTTTAACCTCATTTAAAGGAAGAAAGACTCTTATTTTAACTAGTACACAACTTTGAAAACTCAGAAGAAAGGAAGTTTTCTTTCAGCAAGTTTGTACCACTGAGGAATATTCAGGACATACTCTCAGAAAGAGAGGCATGTCCCTTCCTCCTTTTTTTTTGTATTACATTTTAATATCTTCCTGTCCTAGTCCAAATGCTGATCAAAAGAGGATATTCTGTGCCTGAAACCATGGGTGTGCATAGAATCCAGCACTACTTTACATTCTAGGCATACTGGAAGAGGGAGTATTAATCAGGTTCAATTCTGGTTTTGAAATGAACAACTTGAAAAGAGTTTTTCAGTATCTCTGAGCTTTATAATCTCTGGATCACTTCTGAAGGCCACTCCATGAAAGTTTAACTTCTTGTATGAAAAGAGACATGTAGATTTTATGCATCTAAAGGATCCAAAGTTTCTAGAGCAAAGAACCACTTTGTTCCTGGAAGGAAACAGACTGGCATCTAAAGTCATCAGTAACACAGGAGTTTGCAACAACTGCAAGCAAAAACCAATGGCATGTAATAGGAGTTGAAGGCCACTTACAGAAGACTAACATCAGAGTAAGTGCTTACAGGGATGGACAAAATACACTGGATAAGAAAAACTATTAGACAGTGATGAAGCACCAAGAGATGGGAAAATAAAATAGTACTGCCTTGCTTCAAAGCACTTTAGATTGTATATTATATGCAGTTTTACAGCATAAGTTCTTCATATAATTTTCACAAAATGTTACGGTAACATGAATGGAATAACAATTGACAATGCCAATCTTATAAAGAGTGTTCTAGAGTTGATTTCTGTTAAAATGCAGTTCAATACAATAGCCTGTGAATTATTATTATGGGAGAAGAGCTGTCGACATTCTGAATTAAAAACATTCATAATTCTTGGTCACATATTGAAACATTTTTGTATGGTGTGGTGATATGTATAACTGTAAAGAGTCACTATCTCACGTACTTACTATACACAAAAGGAAAGTTACTATATATGTATATTCAGCTCTAACAGTGGGCTTTCTATATGCATCAAATGAGAAGCACATACATAGCAGAATATCATAGAACACAATGCTACAAAAATTCATAAAATGTATGTAATTACATTTTCATAGGAAAAGTAGTAGGAATCAACTTCACTATTTGCTCTTACTTAGAAACACCTCTGTACCCTACTAAAGTGCAGGAAATGAGAAACAGTGTATGAGAAAAATAAAGCTGTAGCTGAAATAGCAAGCACCACAACTTTATAGCCCTCTTTTGCTTCAAATAGTTTCGGACTTGATTAGTTTTACATTGCAGGTAAGAACTTGAGAAAAAAGCATTATTTCATTTTATTAGTATCAGATTTCAGTAGGGAATAAAGCCTTCATGACTTAGTATCAGACTCTATTGGCTGACAGAATCTATCAGAGTGATCATCCATATTACTCAGAGGTCCTGATGCCATTTGTCGTTCTCAGAACTACTTGCCCTATTCAGCTCTGATGCTTTTGTGGTCTCTGCTTCGCTTCTCACTTCTGCTTTGCCCTCACAAGTACAATTAATCAGCTAATCTCTGAGATGTCAAAATACATTTGGTCCTTCAGGCTATTTCCTCTCGTCAAGAAAAGCATTCTGTTCAATAATCAGGCAAATGTATTTGCCAATGCAAATGCAGCTTACACAAATTCTCTTTTCATTTACAACACAACTGTTTTCTAAAATACCATCAGTACTGTTGTATTACTCATGCTTTGCAATAAAAATTGCCCTTTTGTTCTAAACTACTCTTATTTCCAGTATAAAGAGCTAGCTAAAGCTAAATAGAAAAATAACCAGCTAATAAAATTTGCAATAAACAAAATTCTCTCAGATTTTAAATACCAAAAGTAAAATGTCAATGACAGCAGTAACTTTATTTAAAAAAAAAAAATCAAAAAACTAACTGATAGGTTAGTTTTGTAGGCTGACCTTAGTAGATGTCAGATGCCCAACCACTCACTCTCTCACTTCCCCTCCTTACCTGGACAGGGGCAGAAAATAAGGTGGAAAAGCTCCTGGCTCAAGATGAAGGCTGGAAGGTCATTTACAAACTATTGTCAAAACAGACTTGACTCAAGGAAAATTAACTTGAGTTATTGCAAATTAAAAAGAGCACAACAGTGAGGAAACAAAGACAAAACCTAACCACCCCTCCCTTCCTGCTAGTCCCCCTTTTCATTAGGCTCAACTTCACTGCTTTGTTCCCAAGTCTAGCTCTGAGGGATGGGGGTATCGTCAGTCCATAACTCTTGGTCTTGGCCATTCCTTACTCACACTTTTTTCCCACTCCAGTCTGAGGTCCCTATCACAGGATAGA
This sequence comes from Sclerurus mexicanus, assembly GCA_013396755.1. Lineage (NCBI taxonomy): Eukaryota > Metazoa > Chordata > Aves > Passeriformes > Furnariidae > Sclerurus > Sclerurus mexicanus. Next base: position 669,993 of record VWZF01003613.1, on the reverse strand, counting down.
CCTTAAAAAATTACTCCAACATGGGTCCTTTCCATGGGCACAGATCCTGCCAGCAGCCTGGTCCTGCATGAGCTCTCCATGGGCCATCTTTTCCTTTTAGGGCACCATCCATCTGCTGCAGTGTGGGCGTCTCCCAGGGCTGCAATGCAGTCATCAACTCCACTACGGCCCCTTCAACGGGCTGTGAGGCAATCTCTGTTACAGTACCTGGAGCACCTTCTCCCCTCCTTCTGCTCTGACCTGGGTGCCCAAAAAATCATTTACATTTTTAAGCTGCTTAACATGTTTGGCACTTAGAAAATGAAAGCGGTATCACTTCTCAAACCTAAACCTTTGAAGGATGGTTTCTTAGCAAAATGCTAAGATAGTTTTTATATAAACTGTAAGCAACATTAAGAGTCAGCTCTGAAAGCAATGTGATTTCAGTTTATACAGGTTAATGAGCAGAGAACAAATATGACAGCCAGCTGCCTGTTTTCTAAATGACAATGCAAGTCAAGTTTAGCTGGACTTGACAGCAAACAAATTTAAGCTTTGAATTTGATTTATTTGAACATCTTGGAATTTCTTAGAATTCATAAAGAAGGCAGGGTTTTTTTGGTTTGTTTGGGGTTTTCTTATTTTTATTTTATTTTATTGGTCAATGCTACTATAGGTTTCCCACTTCCCACCTTCATTAATGTTAGGTTGAAAGCAGACTAAGGTCAGATACAGTATTTGGTTCCAATACTCCTTTCTTTAGTTGGACATGTAATTAATTTTTATCAAATCCATGACAGAAAAAAGACAGAGATATGTGGAGGCCTGCAGAAACCTAAAAGCTTTAGAAATGTCTTTCTGCAAAGTCTGTCAGGCCGATGTTAACAGCCACAGCCCTGCAGTTCAGTAAACATATACAACTCTTTCTGTGGGACTTGAAGTACCTGAGTACCATGTAAACATGACAGAAAATCCAATACTATCTTTTAAAATAATATCCTTGCATTCCATATAATTTTTTTTATCAAGAAGAACAATAACAAAAATAAAATGCTTTCCTTTAAAAAAAAAAATCTATATTCCTAAACAGTTAAAAAAAAGTATTCAGTAGTTCAGAAGTGGCAGAATCAGGACTATTCACACAAGCATAGCTTCATTCATTTTCTCATTTATATAAAACACAATAAATTTCCTTTTCCTGCTCTCTGAATCCCTTTAACTCCAAGACTATGAGAATGAAGGAAAAGAGATTTACAGAGGTTTACAGGTTGGGAAAATCAGCCTGCTTTCAAAATTTGACTAGATTTGTTTCCAACTGCTACCTAATTTTAGTAACAGAGAAAGCTCTTATAATCTGGCCTTAAAACCATTACATATCTGTAGCAAGCAAGACTCATGACAGTGTGAAGGTCTTCAAGGCAAAGGAAGAGATCTAAGACCAATAAAAAAGTTTGTCTTATAACTGTAGGTTTGAGGCACAACATAAAGCTAAAACATTACAGGAAACTTATTTCAACTTTAAAATGCTAGTCTCACTTTCATGTACTTATCTGATTTAGAATGCAGGCTGTTGACAAGGACTGTATCGAAACTGCTGACTTACTAGTTTAAGGGTGAGAAATATTCACATTAACTGAACGTGCAATATAGCAGTAAAATAACTTGAAAAGAAAATATAATTAAAAGGGTAATTTTTAAAAACTATTTTTAAAGTTCATTTAAGTGGAAGAATTTTGATAAGTTTTTACTATGTTATGCCAAAAATCTTAAATTTGTTTCACGTTGTGCGTATAAAAAATTAAGAAGAAATTATCTTCTTCATGTTTTTGAGGCCCATTAACTTTTTGTTAAGGCTAGAAGGCATTTCTGCACTCTCTAGAGGCTATCACCGTTTTGCACAAGTTCAGGCATCAGCTTATAATACACTCTGCCCAGTGCAGGGCACTGCTTTTAGACTTTACATTACAAATTACATTATAAATCTGTACCGCTCCAATCTCAGTATTATTCTCCAAACTTTCAAAAGATAACTATAACTACTACATTTGTTGCAAACACAAGGTCAAAGATAACTGAAAGCCCACAAGTTCATTTGAGAATTTTGTTATATCACTTTCTAGACTGTGTAAAGCAAAGCCTGAGTAATGTTGCCTATGCACATTGCCTATGCCAAGAAAGTCTGTGAAGAAGATCACCCAAATAATCCATCGCCTTCCAACAAAACACTCCATATTATCTTGAAAGCTACCCAGCAAAATACATAAGTTATTACTTGTGAATACTTTCCATTTAAATATTAACATACCAAAACCAACATACCAAACAAGAGATTATGGCTAAAGTATGCTTAATATCATTGTGGTTTAAGTGATGTCTAAGGCAATAGTCTGTATAAGGCAATATGAACATGCTTAGATCATAGTAGGTCAGTATGGACCTGTTAGAAAAAGTATAGGGAGGACCACAAAAATGATCAGAGGGCTGGAGCACCTCTTCTCTGAAGACAGGTTGAGAGGGCGGGGGTTGTTCAGGCTGGAGAAGAGAAGGCTTCAAGGGAGATCTCACTGTGAGGCATTCCAATACCTTAAGGGGGCTTATATAAACAAGGGAGAGAGATTGTTTATATGGGCAGATAGTGTCAGGACAAGGAACAATGGTTTTAAACTGGAAGAGGGCAGGTTTAGATTGGATGACCCATTCCTGGAAGTGTTCAAAGACAGGTTGGATGGGGTCCTGAGCAGCCTGATCTACTTGGTGGCATCCCATGACAGGGATGTTGGAACCAGATAAAGACTCTTCCAACCCAAACCATTCTATGTTTCTATGATTCTATGAAGGGAAATTGTCTTAGAGTTTCAACACACATCCTACATGTTAAACTTAAATACGTAGTAACTGTGGCTTTCACTGCACAAGATGTGGGGAACAGGTTAGAAGACTTACTGAAGAGTCGATAAAAATTAATTTTTCTTTTATGACAATTTAATTATTGGTAAAAAATATGGAAATAACTTCTCTTAAAAGCTTGGCTTCTGAAATGTGTGTTGGAACCACAGTAATGTTAATAAGTATTCAATGATAACAAGGATGCAAAATCATCTTGTGTAAGACTATAAAAGTATGGAGCAGCAAGAAATATGCACACCTGGATGAATATAAGTGACAGCATGGAAAACATAGAGGGAGTTTTTGCTGAAAAATTGTGCTATAGACCTTTTTAATTGGAATATCTTTCACAAACATTTAAAGGACTATATTCCACAATAAAAAAGAATGAAAATTTAAACACCTTGTTACTTTTTCTAGCTAGTACTTAAAAATATTTTTATAAAAAGTAACAAAGGCAGGTCCCACTGTGCATTAAGGGTGGATTCCTGAGAAGGGAGACAGTTAACAATTTGTCAGCTAAAGTAATTTTTCCTCGTGAGAATAAGCGTAACAGGTACATCTAATAACTTACAAAATACACATCTTTAAATACACACAGGCAAAGGATGAAGCAAGCAGGGTGGAAAGGAAGGAGAAAATTTTGAGGACTGTCACTGAAGTGCTGCTTCTAATACCTGACAATCACCTTACTTTCACAGCTTTCATTATGACTGATTTGATTCACCTGGCAACAAAAATAAAGATGGTGAAAATGCAACTGCTCAGAAAAGAGGCAGAAGACAATTGTCACAGAGGATATATATCAGACCTTCAGCTGCCTAGAAGAATCAGCTGAGATCTGTTGAAACAGTGATCCAATCTGAAATACAAGCATCTACTTCAGCTGATGATCCTACTCCCTTGCCTTTTATCCCCCATATGATACACACCATCCCTGTGCATATAAATTGTGTGCATACATCTACCTGCTGTAACATTAATTCTTTCAGGAAAAAACTGCTTTACTGTTAAACAAAGGCACTTCATTACTTAAATTACTAAAGGCTAGAAAACAGAGCAATGACTGACAAAGCAACTCTGAAACAATAAATAAAGAGGCAATGCCTATCAGAGTATTCCTGCCTCAGAAATGTACACATTAGAGAGGCTGACAGGTAAAATGAAGTTTTGAAGCAAGAATCAATTTAATATAGGGTGAAGAGCAATGAAAGAAGACTGCTTGGATGAAGTGGGCTTAAGTGCCTAGTTGATCAAAGAAAGTTCAAGAGTTTTCATAGAAAACAATATATGCAAATAACAATAAGCAAGATTCAGCACAAGCAAATGCCCTTTCCTCAATTTATAATAAGGTTACATATTTTCTGTGCACTTTGATATGCAGCAAAAAAACATTGCACACTAATGGGCTCCAGAATCTGCAAGAGCAGCAGAAGCTGTTGTGGTAACTGGTAATTCTTGGATTGGCATTATCTCTCATCCTCACCTCCTACCATTCTGACTAATCATAAGACTGACTAGCTACAACAATCAAAAGGAAACAAAAAATTATTATTTCACTGTCCCAGAATTTTTTGCCTTTATTTTTTTTCTTTTTAACCTTCCCAGTGTTTCAAAGAACAGACATAAAACTGAGCAAAAGCAAAAACTTAAATTAATCAATACTTTAATTATAGTTTCTTTGAAACCTAGGACCTAAATTTTCAATCACAAATAACATAATGATTTCCAAATTTTTCCTCTTCTGCAAGCTACTTTTCTTCCACCTACACTCTCCCCAAAAGTTTAGAAACCACAAATACACTGCACTTCAGAGTAGTCCTTCTATCCAATGACATACATAGGAAACTGCAGAAATCCCTTGAGGGTTTTAGCTAAAAAAAAAAAAATAATAATTTCAAAGCAATGAGATGAGTCCATGACAGGAAAGAAATATTTTCACCCAGGTTCTCCCTTTTTCATTTCTTCTTGATTTTTATACATAAATCTACTTTAGCCTCTTCCCCACACACACACAAAAAGAATTGCTCTAGTAGTTGAAATAAAAGAGCATGATGAAGCAGACAGTCTGCCTACACTTAAGTTACTATGTTGCCCTAAATTAATGCTTTGTATATCTTAATAATTTCCTATTAGTAGAGTAATGGAATTTCAACCATGTAAACTTTTCCCCATACACATTTTTTAATATTGCCTGAAATATTTTTTGGGTTTTTTTTCTTTCCTTACTTTTTTGCTGGATGTAATCAGAGTTTTAGTAATGAGGTGCGATTTTATGAATTATGTTGTAAACTAGGAGAGCAAGAGAAAATAGCACTTTCCCATTCTATATTTTATTCATCAAACTTTGTACTTACATTCAGAGCAGGCTTTGCCACATGCTCTTTCTCTCTCTCTTTTAAAACCCTCACCTACTTGATCATGTGCCCTAGATGAAAAGTATTGTGAAAACAAGAAGTAATTTAAAATGGCAATATGTTGTATGTGAATAATTTCAATTATTAAAAGTTCCTATCAAAAGGGTTTTTATTTTGTAAACCAAAATTCTGGGTAGGTGGTGTTGCAAAGTCACTCAAAGCACCAGTGATATTGCTGTCACTCATTGATATTGGTTTGTTATTTATTGGTTACTCCAGCATTGTGACTGCAAGTGACAATAGGTATGCATATACAACTTCTAATTGCTACTCATGACTTCATACTGGATTATTGCAGTGGTCTTCCTAACTACTAATTACATATAGACATCTTTTATTGACATGTGAAGAGTTTTCTCTCCTCTTACCAAAGAAAGGTAAAATACATCAAAGCTAAGACTGCCACAACAATTAATCTGAACAATAATTATTACAAGTTACATTTATAAATGATCTTAGTGATAACATAACCAAGTCTTTTTCCTATTTCTTGGACCATGCAGAAGGAGAAAGGGTAATTACATAGAACTGTATGCAAGAATGCGTATAGAAGTATCTCAACATTTTTGAAAAATGCTGTTTCACTGACACAAACAGCATTTGCCTGAAATAAATGTGACAAGAACTATCTGCTAAAACAGAATAATCTCCATCTATGCAATTGTATTTAAGGGCTTAAAAACATAAATCTTATTCATTTCTACGAAACCTCAAATGTTCAGCCTAGTGATGTCTTATACTTTCTCTTATTAAGGACAAATGAAGAAAAGATCAGCCATTAACAAGCACCTACAGTTTTGATTTTTTTTTTATAAAATAGAAGGTAGGTATTATTTTGACAAATTTGTAAAAACATTGTTACAGCATTTCAATTTTATTTGGGACTTATAATTTGCAGTCCAAACGATCAACTTTTCAAAGATGGTTAATAGGGAAGACTTCTGAACTTAGATTAATGTTAGGTTCTTGCAGACACACACACGTACAACATTTGGGTTACGAACACTAGGGACATAAGCAAACTAGGTTCACAATCTGGAAATAGGTAAGATTTTATACAAAGTCCTATTACACAGACTTGGAGCACCATAGTAGTAAGACTAAATGGGAAAAACCAAAAAGCTTAATGATCTTATTGTATAAGATATTTCAGATGTATTACTGTTTTCATCTCTGAATCAAAAGTCACATTTTGGAACACAATCAATGTGATAACAGACTTAATAATAACACTTCGTGCCTCACCAGTACTGTTACAAGGAGTTTGAAAGAAAGACCAGAGTACCTACAAAGAGGTATGAATACATCGGCAGAACAGTGTTTTAAAATACTATGCGTACCTGTGTTCGCAGAATTTCACCTTTTGACAGTTGCATATCACCAGTCAGCTCTTTCACAGTAATGCCTAGTGGTTCCAGACGCTTGCTGAAGTAATTTGTCATTTCAGCTGCCAAAGCCTTCATAGGAGCAACATACACAATCTGCACCAAAAGAACACTCACTTGATAAATGAGCAAACCCCACAACGCTGTTTGTTTCATGGCAACCATTACAAATCAGAATTTATTGTGAAATATGATGCCAGGCGCTTACAGTGAAAAATCTTAATAGTGATATATGAAAAGTAGTTATCTTTGCTGGATAAGTGTGCAGCTGTTTAAAGGACAATGGATTTTGTTTATACAGCCTCATCGCTTTGAAAATTGGTTCTGCATCAAAGCTAAATGCATTTTCATAGCTTTTTACTCACATAATAAGATTTTTAGAACACAAATAAGAATAGCTTTAAGAATAATAAAGTAAATCAAAACTAGCCTTATCTTTAACTTGGAAAAACATATCCTTGAAAACTTCCTGATTTCACATTCCATGTATAACATATAATGGGCTTTACCTTACAAGTTAAAAAGCTGTTATTTGGCTCATTAAACTCCTACCTTAAACTCATCCTTTTTGATAACACCATGCTGGACATGCTGGCGAATTTCATGAAGGATTGTCAGCATGGCAATGTTAGTCTTCCCAGCTCCAGTGGGGGCACAGATCAGCATGTTCTCATTTGTATTGTAGGCAGTCTCAAAAACTATAGACTGGATTCGGTTCAGTCTTTTCATGCCTTTAAAAGCAAGTTGTCCAATCTGTTAAAACAACACGTATATTTTAGATTTTTCATACATGTATGCATATGAGTGTGTATGTATCTATACATATATTATTCATAAGAGCACATAGAAACAAAACTTAGGATACCTGTTGTAATCTATGTATCATTCCAAGTGTTTTTATTCTGAGGCTTCCGCTTCTACCCAACCCTCAAATATCAAATCCATAAGAAAAACAAAATACAGTAGGATAACATAGGCTAAAATTAAGCAAAATCTTTAGCCTTATACTAGCTCACTATTTGCTTCTTTTAGTCAAGAGTTTGATAAAAACTCATATAGAGTAAAATAATGACCTATTAATAAACATCAGTAAAATGGAATTAATAAGAATAGCTCAACATATATCTCTAAATCTAAGATGACAAAACATGATTACTCTAATAGAAGGAGGCAGCATTACACAGGAACATGCTGAAGAAATTGACTGTTAAAAAACTACCTATTATTAATTTTTCACAATAAAATTCAATTTTGCAAACACAAACACACAAATTCAATACCGACTTTCCCTTGCTTCTGAGGAAATCTCCCTTGTGCAACTGTTCATGTTCAGACCTTTCTCCAACAATATTTACAACAAGCTGCAGCCACCAAAAGGAACATAAAACTTGTATGAGGAGTCCCAAACAGGCTTTAAAAATGTTTAAAAAAACTAAATTATAGATCTAATACAGGAAATTATGGTTATTACAGTTTAATGCATGTTTAAATCTTCAAAAGTACAAATCGTCAATTTTGCTCCTCTTGGTCTCTCTGAAAAAATCATATTTTCACCAGGAAAGAACCACTGTAGATAGTTACAATTTCTGCATTTGAAGATTATAAAACCTTTGGAACTGAAGAACAGACCCTTAAGATATAAAATTAATTTTCTAATAAACTTACTTTTTCTTAGTTACTTTTCACAGATTTTTAAAATAGACTGCAGAACATGCAATTATTTTCTTTCCACAGATTTAATTACCTGCACTGCTTCTAGTACAAAGCATGAAAAGTATCTTATTGATATTTTTGATTATTATAATTTTTACTTTAATTGAGGAAACCACAGAAGTACAGTAAAGAACAGACCTGAAAGCATCTGAAAAATCTCCCTTTCCATTATTCTGGGTGCTTCATTTAATTTGCACTCATTTTCTATGGTAATAGCCTCTCCATTACCAAATATTCTTTCCACTGCCTTCCAATACTAAGCAAATTATTTGGGCAGGACTTAATTTATTACTCCTTTAAGTAATGTAAGCTTAGGAATTAAGGTTTCATCAGCTATTTAAATCAAATACTTGATTTAATTTTGTGGCAAACAACACCAGGTCTATCATTTTACTGCAGTTTCCCAGTAGTAGCCTCATATGAGAGGCTGAGATACAAAATATAAATTTAGGTTAACACACCATTTTCACAATACTTGACAACTCTTCACTTTTAAATTTATAGGAATGATGTACTTAATGACTAGCTAATTGTAGTTTTATTCTAGATGACTTTGAACACAAAAAAGCAACATTCATTAACATAGAAGTGAATGAAAATGCTATGCAACCAACACATTATTCTTTTTGAAAAATGTGCTTTTCAGCTTAACAGTATCTTTTTCTTAGCAAAGCTTTTGGGTTGAAAACTTCTTGTGCCACATGGAAAAAGCAAGTACTATTCAAATTATGAATTCCGTTTGTATTGATAGGATTGACAAATCTCAAATATATTTAAATATCTATTTTAAACTGGTAAGCATCTTCAGTGAAGAAAAGAAGTATCTAATGTAAGTACTTCATGTACACTTAATCAAGTTTCTTCAATTTTTAGTGGCTGAATTTCAGGATTACAAGAGTTTTCGCTGTTAATGTTCTTGCACAGTTTATGCTACTTGTCAAACTGCAGGAGGAAAGCTTATTTGTTTTGAGCAAAGTTGTGTATACATAATGTTCTAATGTGTACTTAGTGTGTCATCTTCAAAATTAATTTCATCTTCATGAATGAGACTATTATAAAGTGTTAATGGTTTTCCTGGAGACATGCTGATTATGTTGGTGCTATCAGGGCTCAATCAGCTCTTTTTATGACCTTCTTAGTCATTTTAGGTTTCTAATTTGCCAGTTATTTTATTTTGAGATTTCTTGCCAGGTCTTTGTAATTGGTTATATTTGTCCTTTTCCCTCCCATTCCCTCTAGTTAGTTTTAGAAGCTATTATAAACACCATATGAAGTTCACACTGATGAACAGCATTTATAATAAAAGATCTATGGAGAGAAATTCACAAATACAACTGGTGATTACAGAACTGAACTAACAAAACACTACATTGCACAATATGTGTATTATTTAAAAAAGGCTTTAAATAAAAGCAGAAACATTGCTGTCTAAATTAAGTCCCGTGTAAGTATCTTCAGAACTGAATGACAGAAATTTTTCATAGTTAGATATTTGAATATATATGGCTTTACACATACAGGTCACCTAATAGTAGTGTGAATTTTAATACCCTTAAATATGTCTTTATGTTATCTTAAACTACTGCATGTAGGAATATATTGTTACAGCTTCTCTTAAACTTTAAATGTGCAGTGTAAAACTTCTTTTTCCTCTACATTTGTCAGAAATCACATATATAATAGCCCTAGGACCTGCAACTGTAAGCATAAATAAATAAATATTTAGAAAAATAAAAATAATTTCCTGTTCTCTTTTCCTATTGCAAAATACTAACACCGGGGATCAAGACTGACGTGGTAAGTAGCAATAAACAAACACACTTTGCAGAAGAACCCAAGGAAGCTGTGTAACAAGCTAGAAAAATGGACCTCGGCTTGTTTTCTGGAAAGATGCTAAGCCTGATGAAATAGGAACAGTAAGAGTGGAATAAAGATTAATAAAAAAAAATCATAAAAACTTGGTTAAGAAATAAAAATAATTTTAAAATAATAGTATTCTGACCAGAATCTAGACTTTCATTCAACACACTATTAATTTTCAAGCAGGCACTGACAAATCAATACACAACATTCAAAATCACAATACAGTCAATGCATAATATTCTTTGAAAGTTGACTCTGCAGGAACACATTTAGGATTAAAAAAGCTACAAGAGAAAGGAATTCCAGAGGAAAAGAGTATCCTAAGATTTCTTGAAACCAGCTCCTCATTTGGTTGAAAAAATATTAAAGAATACCTTTCCTCTAAATTGCATTTTATTTCAAACAGTAAGTATAAGTGCCTAATCCAAACCCAGGAGTTTTTCCCTGAAATATGAGTAAGGTAAGACAGAAATGTAACAGTATGCACAGAAGTCCACAGTTTTACAAAGGTACTAGAAGATTTGCTTTTTTTAATCTGTCATTTGCAGAAACTACCTACTTTGAAAGCTGAAAACAATTTTTCCCCCCTCTGGCATATTAACATCAAGACTTCCACACACCAATTCTCTTTCAGACAAACCAGTGCAATCCCTTTCTTCCTAAAGAACAGGTAGCCACTGGATGGCAGAATGTGTTTTTCACTGAAAGTGAACGAGATGCAATATTCTTCAGCTTTTTATCGCAAAACTGATTTATCCCTAGAATTCAACACAAACCATAGAACATTTAAGCAGAATACAATCTAAGTGCTACTCTCAAAAAACAGAATTACAAGCCTAAGATGATACCATTTTTACATAAGCACAAATCAACGTGTAAGATCGCCAAGAGACAACTCTTTATACAAACCAGATGATACTCAAGACAGCTCCAATGTGAATGCAGAAAATCCCTATTTTTACTTCAATAAGCCTTCCGATTCTTTCTCACGGAATTTATTGTGACAACTAATGCATTTAGCAACACAATAGTGACAGTATCTGCTCTAAATAGGACAGGCCATCAGCACTTTAGACATAAGTTTTAGTCATGCAACTCTTCAGTCAGATCTTGTAGTTCTACAGAGTTCAATAAATATTACACAGAAGATACTAATTTTTTTCACAAGACCCACCTGTGAAACCTGCTGTGGTCTCTCTATGGTCTATAGCACTCTCCTTCACCCAAACAAAAGGGTGCTAATTACAAGTTCCACTAAAAGCTGAGATCTTTCACTCTCTGGATCACTTTATGCATTAACACTTGTTGACAGAATCAGCTTGGCAGGTGCAATAAACCTCAGTATAACAAGTTTTCACTTTGTGCCCCAATGTGCTCTTAAGTCAACTTCAAGGTACAATGCCAGCGTTTTAGCAGCAGCTTCCATATTCAGTATGGGTGTGCACAGACAGAACATAGTATCTCTTATCTAATATCCCAGAGCAACTCTAGAAAAAATATAACCATGTTTAATTAGCAATTTATCCAGAACATACATTTGGATGTTATGTCCCTTCGAATTATGAGGTATCTACAGGACATTCTCTTCATATTTCTCAATCCAAAAGAAATTTTGTCACGTCCACATTAATTTTTCCAGTTCTAGTAATACTAGACAAAGTTTCTCATTGTCTGAAATAAAGGAATGTTAGCCATCTATCCTAATTTTCATAGCATAAGACCACCTAAACCAAATGTGCTATAATGATGACTTTTTCTGTCATACTGTAACAAAGTAATAAGATTACTACCCATTTATCTTAAAGATCATCCATTGCACTCATAAACCAAGGTCAAGCTTTCAGCATTTTCTGTGCTCATTGGCTTGATTTTAATGTAGATGTATTTTATTCAAAGTACCTTATATATCTCAGGTACAATAAATCCCATTCTGCAGTCAGCTGTTCTATTGCACTTTCAGCTACAAAGATAATTGATCTAATTATGAATAGCATGACTAATTCATGCTTTTTTGCAGAAAAAAACCCCATGAAATTCAGGATATAAAGTTCTGATGTCCCTTGTTCTTACACATAAATAATCTATAGGTCACATTTCCTCTTTGCTGTACTTTGGAGTGTCATTGGTTAAAACACATAGCTATGCACATATACTCATATACACACAGAGAAATATATGTTTTTATATGTATGTTTATACACATACATATTTTAATAAATACATTCCCACTACCCTTATGAACATTTAATAGTCACCTCTGCTTTCTAATTATGCATCTATACACTTAAAGCACTTTTATGCCAGTGAAATGCCTATTTTGTTACTGAAGGCACACTCAGATATAAACATAGATGTTATACCTGGGCCTTCCACAGCTTCCCTCTTCTGGTGATACTTTTCATATTCTGCTACTTCCATGAAAAAGTGGTAGCTCATGAGATTTAGGAAAAAAAAAGTAACTATACAACTAGTATAAAGGTTAAATTATTTTTTATTATCTTTGGAGGACTATTTGAGAATATAATTGCCTACCTGCCTACCCTGTCTGAAATGTGTTCTTTCAAAAGTGCATAAATACATTTTAAGCAAAGGCTCATAACATGTAAAAAAAAACCTGCATGATGTTTGGATCCTAAACATCCACTGGTCTGATTATGTGACAAATGTGTCTGTCCTTGAACAGGCAGAGATCACCAGCATTGAGGCCATGCTGCTGAAAATGCAGCTGCGCTGGGGAGGGCACATCTCCAGGATGGAGGATCACTGTCTCCCTAAGATTGTGTTCTATGGGGAACTTGCCACCAGTTGCCACAAAAGAGGAGCTCCGAAGAGGCGATACAAGGATTCCCTGAAACAACACCTCAGCCTTGGCCATATTGACCACCATCAATGGTCCATTCTGGCCTCCAATTGGGAGAAATGGAGACACACCATCCATAACACTGCTGCTTCCTTTGAGAGCACACACAGAATCAGTCTTGAGGAAAAAAGACAACGTAGGAAGAACCGTGCCTCACCATCAATGCTGCCGATGGAGACTTTCCACTGTGCCTTTTGCGATCGGACTTGCCTATCTCGCATTGGCCTTTTTAGCCACCAGTGTGCTTGTAGCAAGCGTGGGTAGAGCCCTTGCAAATCTTCGCTTGCGAAGCCTAGCCATGATGATATACATTTTAAGCAAAGGCTCATAACACATAAAAGAAAAACTGCATGATGTTTGGATCTGCTCCATTTAGCACCAAATAATATCAGGGAGATTTTATTGGACTTAGGGGGACAATTTTTGCAGGAACAAGTAGCATACATAAAGATATGAAAATTATACAAGCATACCAAACTTACAACTGGCTTTGGGCCATAATCAGCATTAAAATTTCTTCAAGTAAGTACAAATTATGTCTCATCTAAAGTGTAGTACCTGAAGAGTTATGTGCTATAAAGGAAGCTTGGAGTAAAACACATTAGAAGCAAGTAACAAAAGGCACCAGAGAACCAGCAGCTGGTTTCAAAGCTGTATGTGCTACCAGTGACTAGACTAGAAATAAAAGCAGTTCTTGCATGGTATGGGCTACCCGTGTCATGATCAGTGGCATTCACAGAATCATTTACTTTGGAGATCATCTACTTCACCCCCTCCCCGCCACTCAAAGCAGGATCACCTACACCTGGGCAGCAACTAGCAACAAGGATGGAGACTCTTTCTGGGCAAGGCATACCAGTGTTCCACCACCTCACAGTAAAGAATTAATTTCCTCTGTTCAGATGAAATTTCACATGTTTCAATTTGTGCCCACTGTCCCTGGTGCTCTCACTGTGCACCACTGAGGAGAGACTGGCTCCCTCTTTGTTAATCATTTGCCTATCAGGTATTTATATACACTTGTCAGATTTCCCCAAACCCTCCTCTTCTGCAGCTCTCTCAGACTCTCCTCACATGAAAGATGCTTCAGTCCCTCAATTAGATTAAGAAGCCAGAAGAAATTCCTAGAAATGACAGATAATGAACTACAAGGGTAAAATTATACTCTGACATTCTATAGAACACAAAATCACAGCCCACATAAGACTCATTTGAATATTTTAATTTGAATTAAACATAACCTTTTAGAAAACTATGGAATCTTTGTTTTAAAATTATCACCCCATTTACTGGTTAATACAGTGGATATTTAAGTAGCAGCAGCCATCAGAAACCAGGGAAATTTCCATACTTTCAAGTTATCTTAATGTCATTAAACTCAAAACAAACACTGCAAAATTCTCCTACATTCTGATAGCATACACAAATGTTAAAAAGTATCCTGGGGGAAAAAGTATATAAATTATATATGTGTGTATATGTATACATATATATATATGAAAGAATCAGAACTCTGCTTGAAGTTACCATAAAAATCTATGAAAATGAATGCAATTTTACTTTATTTGGAATGCTTTTTCTAAATAATCCTGGATAAACATTTCCTCTCCAGATATTCAGACTTCATGTTTGCCAAAACACTGAAACAGTTATTCAGTTACTTTACTGACTTACTCAGTTCTCAGAAATGTCAAAATTCTGGACAAGTTACAACAATGAGTGCTCTTCCGCAAACAAATTTTCATTAAAGAAGAACCAGACTCCAGAGAAGTCCAGCATAATTCCATTAAAAAAAAAAATGCAGTAAAATCTGATAGTCTAATAGTCTTTTACCAATTAGTCACTTGAAAAAAACATCCAGTAAAAAAAAATAAAATCAATCAATAAAAAACCTCTGGGTTGTTTTTTTTTTTCTTTGTTTGGGTTTTTTTCCAAATTCTAAGTCCTACCTTCAGGTCTCTTGAAGAAAGAAGAAGGACCTATTCAAAATCAAGAGTTTTTAGGGAAAATATTTACCTTCATATATGACAGATTAGAGTTTACATGCCTGAAGCAATTTCATCAAAAATCCTTTTAAGTCCATAGATATGGTGTCACCAACTTTAGTGCAAGTTATTCTCTTGAATGACACTATACAAACAACTGCAGCAGTTGTATCTTTTCTATAGACTTCTGAATTCTTGAACCACTTATTGTTGTATTAAAAATGCAACTCTGAGAAACACTCATTCAATGTATAGATTAAACTCAAAGATTTCTGCACGTATAGACCTCAAATCTGTTTGATGGAAATGACAGGAAAGCACTATAGCTCCAAGCTTTCACTGCTCTGAGTTAGAACACTGAAACAGCTTGGGGGATCTCCTCCCCTCACTGAGAGGATTGTTTTGTGTTCATCAGCCTAGCTATAATATGACAAAAGATTATAGACAGAGCAATTATACCCTCTGGTGACTTGATTTGAGGAAATGGATATCAAAGTGTTTCAGAAAGATTTTTCCATAAAAGCAACTACTTCTACAGCACAACAAATGTACATGAATTTTGGCATCCAAATAGACACACAGGCAGGATTCTGATTTCAGTGACACTATTTTAAACTCCAGAGTATCTGATGTCAAGAGAATTATTCTAGATTATAGCAATGGAATGGAGATCAGAATATAGCCTCTTTTTACAGCTTTCTGATGCCATTTGTGAATTACACACAAAAATTACCTTGAACTAATGCAGCTGAAGGAAAATTGGCAACAGTTCTGCCATTTCCTAATAACCTCAGAAAGTAAAAATCTTATGAGGATAGACGGATTTAATTTGATCACATTTTATCCACATTAAATGTAACCAAGGTAAAAAAGCATTTGTTCCTCATAAAATTTAAAAATATCTGAATGCTGTGCAAAGCTAAGACCATGTGAGACTGAAATACAAAAATCTCTGCAAATTTGAAAACATTTTAAATGTTCTGGACTGCTGTGTATTGACATCTCCACTATCTCCATGACTTTTCTAGATGGAGCATTGAGGAAACTCATGTTTATATGCCACAGCATATTATTCTTCAGAGTGTAGTGTTTGTGTTGGTTTGTGTTTTTTTGTTTTTTTGGGTTTTTTTTCCTTCAATTCAGAAAATGCTCTCATATTTTTTTACATTTGTATTCAACTATAACAGATTCCTAGCTCTGCTGATGGCATACTGATCTTGTAAGTTATTCCCCTTGGAAAACACAGTGTGTCTCTAAGAGGAAAAAAAAATCACTGTTAGATGGACAGTGACTCAAAAAAACTGTAATAAAAAAGTTAATACAGTTAATAGAGTTAAAACCCTGTCCCAGTTCAAGAACATAGACACTGCAGGACAAAGGGAGAAACACAACAAATAATATGGAAAGACAAGGACGTTGAGAAAGAAACTACCTAAGTTCTGGCCATTGAAGTTAGTCTACTAACATGAAGCATAAACACTGAAGCCTGTTTTTATAACCAATATAAAATGGTTTTAGCCAACTTTTCCCAAGTAAAGAGTTTATGATGTGATATTACACAGAAACTGCTTTTTCAAAGTTGAATTCTTGTACGGATTGCCGTTTCTGAACTGGTTGGAATAATTTTGAGACAACTGCATCATATCAAGAGAGATTTATTTTTTTCCTTCCATATTCTTGCTGTAGTTTTGAAAGAATATGTCATTGTTAACATAAAAAAACTATTTCTAAGCAGTAAGTTGTGTTGATGAGGTCATTCAACTCAAAAAATGTGTGGCTACTGTGGACTAGCCTGGACAGATAACTGAAATATTTAGTAGAGATAGAGAATACTGACAGAAGAGAGCAGACAGTTTTTGGCCAAACCTCAAAAATAGTGAAAATGCGGAAGAGACACACCATCAGACAAAATGGATCAAAGTCCTAACCCTCCTATTTCACACAGACTCCTGTGAATGACCAAGGTATGGCTCAGAAAAAAGGCACAAAACTTTCTGAAGCATGCATCTGTGCATTTGTATTCAGCAGTTCTCAGGATTTAGATTAATGGAAAATTAAGACACTGAAAACTACAGAATCAAAAAAATGTAAAAGCTGATGAAGATAATTCTTACCTTGCAAACAGCACTAGAGATTTAACAAAGCTTTCACACGTACTTTGAAAAGGATATCTGCTGAGGTTACACCTTGACCAGACGTTTTGTTTCCACCGAATCACATTATCACAGAATGGGTAAGGTTGGAAGGGACCATGCTGGGTCATCTGGCCCAACTTCTCTGCTCCAGCAGAGCTGTCCTAGAGCACACTGCACATTTAAAACTACGTGGTGGTTTCTAACTCAATCCCTTAATTAATCATCTCAGTCTCATTTCTATCACTGAAAGACACAGAAAATTCTTATCTAGCATAAGCGATTCATGGGGTATATGGAAACTTGCGCTAATCAAAGACAAATTTTAAAATCAGACAAACTATAACATGCCTGAAATATTTAGAGGGTGAGTTAATCTTTTAAATGTGTCAGCATATCAGAATTAGCATACACCTCTCTCATCTTTGAAAATTCTCGCTTTGAGATTTCATTTCTTAAAAATGAAAAACAATTTTGGTTTTCAGTGTAATTTCAATTAGACTTTAAAATACTATCCTGTATTTCACTTTAACTGAAGACTGAATACTCCCAAGAACGAAAGCCTGCCTTCAGGTATGCTATCAAAGTAAAGCAGACTACTGCATTCTTCCACACTCATACTATGAAATTCCACAGAGAAATGGCTATTCCCTGAGCAGGATGCAGCAGAAGCACATAATTCACTTTCCAGTCTTAATTATCAAAATGACTAAAACTACTTTGAGATGTTTTAATTAAAACTTTACAGATCTCTGCATGTCCTTTATACCAAAAGTTTATATTCAATGACATAAATGTGACTCCTTAAAGAACAAAAAATTAACACAAGTTGTTTTCTCAGTTTAAATATTTCACTTATTATGATCACTTAATGAGGCCAAAAAACATAACAGCTGCAAAGTCACCAGGTAGATATAATTGGATTTCAAATATTACAATGATTAAGTACAAGAGGGAAAGAATGCTGTGAGCCAGAAAGCTGGATTTATTTTTTTTTTGAGCTACATGCAGCTGCACAGTGGTAGAACATATCTACCTGAAATGCTTCTTGGATTCTTATTGGTCATTGGGTTTACTCTACAAAATTTAATACATGTAAGTCACCCAATTTGCAATCAGTTGAACGTCACAATTTGGAACGTAAATATTATCTTCTTGTGAAAGCAATTGAAGCCTCTTTTTAAGAGCACGGTAACAATATTTCACATTATTGTATAGTTTTGAAGCACAGATATCTTTCAGTATTTTTTTTTTAAATGACCCCTAATTAATCCAGTACTAATTTACGCACCCAAAACCATCAGATCTAATTGCTCACGTAGAAACAAGCATTTAATCTGTTAACATAGAAGCCACTTCAGGATAATGTTTTCAAACTATTTACATTAGCTTGCCCTTAACACATAACAAACTATTGCTTTCTATAAAACCTAAAAAAGAAAAAAACCTTACAGAATGCTCTGAAAGGTAATTATAGTTTAAATTAGAAATAATTTTAACACATCAAGTAAAAATGAAAGAATGGCAAACAGAATAATATTCCCACAGGAATAACTACTGCTGTCATAATCTTTCTAACAGCTCAATTTTATTCTCTATTTCAGTTAATTTCACACTTCTGCTCTCCAAGAAGGCAGTACCATTTTACAATATAGATGTTAAATGACTTTTTCCTAAATTTTACAAGGGAAGACCACAAACACAGTTGGTATTTCTTTCTACAAGAACACAGCTATTTTGTTCTACCAAATTCCAGCTAAACCAGCAGCCTTCACAGACATTTTCCTACCACAGGAAAATACAGCATAGGTGAGGGATGATGAACTTGTGTGGTAAGTTCACCAATATGTGAGAACAATGAAAGCTTAAGTATCAAAAGACAAAAAGTACAGCAGTTGAAAAAAAAATTTGGAATATTTGTTTAATTACTTCTGATTTTAAAACTTATTTTTATTTGTGCATTACCATCAACAACGAATCAAGTATGCTACAGTGAAAAAGAAGAAACATATACTCTCACAAACCCCCCTGAGATCCATCTCTCAAACTAAGCCAAACAAAAATTGAAAACACGCTCTCTGGTAGAATAATCTCTTTCTGACTGGCTACATGTTTTAGTAACACACTACACATAGTGTAACTGAGACTTCTAGCTGCCATATCTGGGTTTGTTTTTTATTAAACCAAAATCCTAAAACAGTTATGAGAATGAGAAGGCTGTTCAGAAGTGGTGCTTTTCTGTACAAAAGAAACCCAAACAAACCAGCCTTTTTTTTTTTTTTTTCCTTTAGGTATTCAGAACTAGTTTCATTGGATGAATCTTTACACAAATTAAAATCGTGACAGGTAAAAGCAGGTACTTTGTTAGATTACTTCTAGGTACAGGCAGATGCATCAACTCCCACAGTGGCTCAGCAGGTGTTTTTCAGCAGCTGGTGCCCTTTACTGGTTTGCCTTTTTAAGTGTTCCCATCAGATTTTGAACCATTTCAGAGGCAGTACTACACAATATACACACACTTGGCAGCTGTGTAGAAAATGAAACATGCTTAATGTTTTATTCAAATCAGATCCAGTCAGTTTTACCTCATGTTAATATTAAAAAGTGCATTTCCCTATTCATATTTACTACTTGCACAAAAAGGGGCAACCCAAGTAACTGTAAGAATATATAACTCTCACATCGCAGTATCTACTAAACATTTTAAAGTAATTTTTCCTTAGTATATCATAGACAGTCATGCTGGTTTAAAGAACAGACTAAAAGAAATGAAGGTCGCTATACTCCCCAGTACAGATAATGTCACTATTAGACTTTAACCCATATTTCTATTAATTGTTCTTTTTAAACTTATACTGCTTCAGAAGAGATAATTCAGATTTTACTGCACTCTTTTCAATTAAAAGAAGGTTGTACATTACTAACACTTAGAATAAACAGAGTCTCTAAATAAGATCTGTTTAAGTTTCAATTACAACTTCACTAATGAAAGGACATTTGAAAACACTATTTTATATTCACATGGATTTTTTTTCTTGCTTTATGTACATTTATCAGTGGGTTTTTTTGCATGTAGTCATTAATAATAAGCCCTTGAAAATAAAAATGCACCTGGACTGACACAACAAGGAGCATATTTACCAGTTTCTTACAGCATCCTTGCCACACTCAACATCTTCAGTGTCTTAAATATGGCTTGTTCATGTAACACAACCATCAAATTTTTAAGGACAAAGGAAACTTAAAGAACAAATTACCAGATTGTATTCTAAGCATTGAATTTAAAGACACTATAAAACAGTGAAAGGCATTAGATTACAACTGGAAAGCAAGGAGAAGCCTATTGACAAAAAAACCCCCATACTTTTTTACCTCTGTGAAAAGTCATCTGAAAAACTTGTGTAGATGAGCTAAGGCAACACATAGTGCAGAGGAAACCTTCACTCAGCCTGATCATAAAAGGATCAAACTTGCCCAGTGTCCAATCAAAGCAAATAAACCTGATGTCAGCCTACTTAAAGGACAGGTTTATGACACAGGTAGAGAAAGAACACTATTTTGGAATAAGAAAAAAGTTACATTGCAAATTGCTGTGTTGGTTGCTTCTTTCAGTCAGGGACACATTAGACAATATAAAAATGTGGGTGCAAGTGGTTAAACAATAATGTAAAAAGTAAAGCAAATGTAAAGTAAAGCAAATATAAAGTAAAGCAAATAATGTAAAGTAAAGCAAATCCAATTTCTCCAATGATCCTGGTAAACCAAAATTTTAAGAAAGTATCTGCAATACTTCCCCATTCTTACGGGACAATAATAAAAGCCTGTTTTCATAATACTTCTCTGGAGAATATTCTTCCACGTTGTAAACAAATAATCTGCTTTTAAATGGTCATGTTACAGTGCTTTAATCCACAGCATCATACTAAAAATGAAAGCCACATCATATAAATAGACCAAGAAGGATGTAGTTTGAGCAGATACAGGCTTACATCTGATCAATTATATAGTTCCTAGATTCAAAACTCATGTGAGACATGATGTATTTGCTTCCTTTACCTTAATTCCTCCCCATCCCAAAAGAGGTGAACTATGGCATTACTTCCACAATGGTGGATTGACACACATTGCTTCAGTATGTATGGGCTGCTGCTCAGTGAAAGTCGCCTTTCACTCTTCATAGAATCTGACATAAAATCATGTTTCGCTTCTCATCTCTCTCCAATTATTCATCATCCCCCCCTCTTTTTTGCATCCTACATACATCTCTATAAGAATCATAGATTGGTTTGACTGCCTTTTTTGCACACAGATCTTTTTTTTTGTTGTTGTTTAAAAATAACATAGTAAAAATCTGGCAAGCTGAGGGAGGCAAAAAGAAGGATATATAAAATAGTGGTCTGCTAAAACTGATACTGTCTTTTTTATGTCTACGGTAATCTTGGACTGCGAATGGATGAGGCAAAGATTCCAGAGAAGTCACACCTGCCTAACATAGAGATGCTTCAGAGAAAATAATTCAATTTCTCATCCTGTGTAAAGAGCCAGGTCCTCTCAAAGACTATAACAGTATCAACCACGTCCTTTTGCTGCGTCAAAAATCGCAGTTTTCAAGTTCTAAGGGTGCTACCAGGCACCACTGCATTTCAAAATACTATGTTCAAATAATGATACAAAGTAACAAAAAATAAAATGCTCTGGGGGAAACACATGAAATTGCTAAAAGATTAACATATCCAATACTATGTTCAGCTCTTAAAATCTAGCACATACCAGGGATGTGTATCTCAGGAAAAGAAGATGACTTACAAGTTTTGTCAGAGAACAAAATGTCAATCTCTATTTCCTGCTTTCTTATTTTTAGAACAACCTTGATATCACTATCCCTGAGGACACTTCCATTTCTTTTTGTTATTTACCATCACTGCTTTTGTTATTTACCATCACTTAAAAAAGAAAATCATTATCCTCAGTATACCTCTTCTGAGAGAGTTCATTTTTTTTCTCTCATTTCAGCACTAACAAGCTTTTATTCTGATGTTCTAGGAAATCTACTTTACATATTTTGATACAGACTTCAGAGACGCAAAAACACTCTTCTATCAGGAGGAAGCAGATAAAGGTGGAACCATGTTTGGAGCAATAATCTCAGATTATTGAAAAAAATTATGTGTCTGTAAAGTACTTTTTTATTCTTTTTTATCTACCTACTTAATCTTCCCTGTTGATGCTAAGTTTTCAACTTCTCAAACTCATGGTAATTTGAGAGTGGTAATAACTGCTGATCCTCCCAAGCTGTGCTCCTAAGAACTCTGCCTCACTGAAGCTGGAACACCTGTGTGCCATGTTAAATTAAGGAATTCAAACTTCCACATTTCATTACAGAATTAATTAAAAGGTGTACTATAACATTCATAAAGCCTTGCTATCACTGCAGTGTATCTGTATTTTAAATGCCATACCAAATCTATTTGACATTATTGTAGAAAGTTTCTTTCTCTACTGAAATTATTTAGACATGTTTTTTGTTTTAAAGGTGTTGCCCAAAATAAATCAGGTTAATAATCTGGCATGCAATAAAATCAGTGACACTATTCAACAAAAACAAGCATCTCACTGGCAAGGGAATATTAGAATAATAGAAAGGTTTTATGAAGCCAGAAAAATGTTATGGTACCGTTTGTAGTATTAAAGGCTAAACCGATAAAGTAAGAATATTTTTCAAAATACTTTTCAGAGATTTATCATAATGGGAAGATGTTGTCATTGTTGAAAGAAAAAAGAATTTCTTAGCATTCAGGAAATCATATAGTGATATCTATCTGCAGTAAAAGCTGCAGTCAAGTGAGGTACATGGTTTAAAACTGTTACATCCAATGAATTATATTCAACTAAAGCCACTGTCTTCCAAAAGAGCACAAGTTTGCATTTCTACAACATGAGATTACAGGTAAATTTTAAAAGCAGAATACCACTTTACAGCTTGCACATCATAGCAACAGAACTTTTTTATGAAGAGTTAATAAACTATTTCTACTAAGAAACAGGATTTTCTGAATTGAAAAGATGATGGTTTTTTATAAGACAGATGATAAACTACTGGATTGGCACGAAGCACATATTTTTACACACTTTTAGTCAAAGCAGTAGAATTTTTTCCTACAATTTAAATGAAACAATGCACAAAAGCCTCAGCTAAGGGTCAGGTAATCGAACAATTTTCTGCAGAAATTTTAAATATTGCACCTGAAATTCTAAAATAATGATGAATACTCAGTAACTTACCTACTGAAGAAAATTAAGGCAGAGCTTTTAGGTTTTAAGGTTAACATCAGCGCTGAATCTTAACTCCAGTATTTTTGCTCACCTGTTACTGTACATTTTTTACCTTCTTTGGACACCAACCCTCATGAAATACAAAGACAGACTGCAATTCCCAATATCCATTACCAGCCATTAAAACAATTGTACCCTGACCTATGTGGTTTTCCTTGTCTTAAGTTGGAACTAATGATTACAGAACTTGTAAACTTTCCTCTGAGCAAATTTCAAGTATAATTCATTGGATAAATGACAAGATTTCAATAAAATTAAAAACCTTTTGTTAAATTACTCCTTTCAGTCCAACCATCAATTGCTGTTTGGAAAACATGCAACTGAAATATACACTAAGATCGAGTTTGGCATTAATGATCCAATATTTTGGATCTGAAAAATGTAATTTATGCAAAAATATCCATACATCTATTCAGAAGATTTACCTTGTACAATTCTAAGAACAAGAAAACATTACAGGAAAAGAGGGAATATTGATTTTGTAATAATTCCTTCCCACAACACAGAGAGAAAAAAATAGATTACTTATTTAGATCATTAAGCAGTGCTCGTAAAAGAAAACTGAAAAAACATGAAAGGAAGAAATAAATCCTACCTTGAATACACACTTTAGGTAAAAAGATGAAGTAATTTTTCACCAACATCAATTTGTTAGATAAAACATGTTTTCACAATCTTGAAGAGGAACTTTCCCTGACCTGAGTTTATGACTTTAAAGGTACATTTATATGGCAAAAAAACAGGCACAAAACCACCTTTATAATAAGTACAAAAAATATATTTCACTAATGGTCAAGCTGCATGTCAAGCGAGCAAAGATAATAAATCTAAGTTTGCACTTACTTCATTTTTTAAATTCTCATTATTGAAACAACCTAGCTGGCATGTCACTTTTACAAGTAGCAGAACCAGAATACTTCAGATTAAATTGGTGTGACCGATCAACTACTTATGAACCACCTGTGCTTGTACTGTACTTGTATGCTGAAAACATGGCTCTCCAAATAATAATAAATGCCAAGAAAAACAGCTATCGACAAAGGGAGCTGGAGGCGGGCTTTGCTGCCTTGCAACTCCTTTGCCCCTCTGCAACTCCTTTCACCAGACACAGTGCACAGTGCACCCTTCTACCACTGAACATCGAGCAGCAGCACAGCATTCTCCATGCCACTAGCTCCTGCTCCCAACCCAACAGGGATAGGAAATAAAGAATATGACATGGCACAGGTGGAGTGAGACCGCGGGAGGAGGTAAAGCAGCAGTTCAGATCATAATGTAGAAAGGTAGGAGTAACAAAGCAGAAAAAGGAACAACACAGATAGCAGGAGAGTGCCAATGACAGCAGTTTGATATGCTTTTCTGGCTTCTAAATTGTGAAACACTGGACTCTCTTGATCTCATATTGCAGTGCATAAGTAGGTAGGAATGGTAGCTACAAAAATTTGGATCTTTGTCAGTTTACCTCATGAGTTTTGTCTTAGCATCTGCATTCTTTCTGGCAGTGCTTTCATTACACTTGAAAAATCCGTCTGTGGAATAAATCAACTAATAATGAAGTTAAACCTTTTAGGTAGGAAAGCTCTGATCCTTTGCAAGGAGGCTCTAACTAAACTAAATACTTAGTTTGAAAATACTGGCCTTAAGAGTTCAGGTAATATATTACCAAAACTAGCTTAAATATGCTATTTCTTTATTCTGGAGTGCAGCAGAAGACACATCCTGACTACATTGCCAACCCTAGAAATAAGAACTTCATATTAATATCTGTACTAGTTTAAGCATTGATGCTCCCTTTGCTGTTGGTTCATAGAGGTTTTCTCGTTTTGTCTTTTATTCATACATTAGAAACAAAAAAAAAATAAGCCTATACATGTTTAAAATATGGTTAAAATGTAGTTTGTTAGAATTAGCATCTAGAGGAATATATTTCTTTCATCTCTTCTCAAACTGTGTTTATATCAGGTTATGGAAATGAGAAAATCTAAATCTTAACTAATACTTAAAAACATTTAAAATGCAAGATTATTTCAACTTACATGTTCCAGAGGTTTAACTTTTGGCTAACAGTTCAAAATATAAATGAACCCCTTATGACCTCAGCTCTGACTCAAAGAGCTTTGAAGATTAAATTTAATGGTATATTTTGCAATACACGTTATTTGGTCAAATATTCTAAACAATCTGATGACAATGTGATCAAAATCACACAGCTCATGAGTTTACTTTTGTGCAAGTGAAAATGTAGACTAAAAAGAGAATGAAAATTAATATTTATAATTTTAAAACCATGAGGATTTCTCCATAGAACAGCAAGTGCTTAGAGAGCTCAATATATAATACTCAAAAAAACAGCAACAACAGGTGGCTTGGTTGTTCTGTGTTGGTTTTTTTTTCCTGTGGTTTCCATGAAAACCCATGGGTTTCATGTATATTGACTCATTAAACAGAATTAGTACATTAATCTATATGCCTAGACTAACTCAATGTCATACAACAAAGCCCCACTACTAATGTTGTAGTAGTCAATAGCAGCAAAACTCTCAACTTCCTCATGATGCCTTTAGAAGCTCCTAGCTAGGAACTATCTACACCTATATTTACTGTCATGTCTACTCTTTGCCCACCTGTTAATATTTTAGATAATCCTGCAAACATATCTATACACAGATATAAAAGAGCTGTTTTATAAGAATCCTAGGGAGACAACTAAAAATATTTGGCTGCTTTTGCTTACACTAATCAACCAAACATAAAATGTTTTGACAGAAAATCTTCATGCTCTTTAACTGACCCCGGTTAATTGGCAAAAAAATAAGCATCAACCAAGATTTTTTCTCAGCTCAGAGATCTAAAACTGCTATACAGAGAAAACAAAAAAAAATAAAACTGCCCTAATCAAAATACTTACATCTTGACTAGGTACCTCTTAAACAACTCAGGCATTGGCGATTTCAGCCTCTTTTAACTCACTGATAAAAAAGTGCTATTCAACAGGTTTCAAATCTGTGAGTCTCACTAAAGGAAGCAGGAAGCTGACAAGTCCTGCAGTTCAACAAACTTCATAAATTTGTCATCTATTGTTCCAAACTGATATTAAACTTGAGGGCAGGAATTACACACTTAGGTGTTCAAACATTCAAAATTGTATTTGTTGCTGACACTTCTACTTGATCTCATGTAAGAAGAATCATATCAAAGAGTAAAGTTCTAAAGAAGATTCCTTCTATTTCAAAATTTCACTATAAAACTGAAAAAAACCCCTCTTGATGGTACACAATCTACAAAGGAGAGTTACTTGTGAAATTTGTATAACTGATGCATTTTTCAACATTTATTTTAAACATTAAATGTGTAAAAATCTGCAAACTACTAATTTTAGATAGTTATTTTTCTGTCTGAACCATATTTTTTCTGAAACCAATTACTGCTAATTGCAATATTCGTACTTGCAAAAAACATTTACAGATTAGCAGGTACTATTTAGCTCAAGAGAAAGACATTTCATTGCAAAAAGCTGTCATGTTGAATACTGTCATATAACATGTTGCATTCTGTAGTTGCAGTGACTTCATTTTTCTATCTTGTTAAGCTGTCATTCAATTCATAAAACAGCATTAGGTACGATCACCTAAGCAGAAAAGAATAGACACAGATCCTAAAAGTTAAACTGTCTTCTGTTTTGAAAGAGTTAAAACTTTATGTATTAAAATCTTTTACTCAGAGTCCCTATAAAGTGCTCTGGGTATATCCTTTTTTTCCAGTTTTCCCACAAAGTGGAAAAATCTGTCTCCATGTTATATGCTGAAGAACTACGAAACATAAAACCTTCTCCATAAGTACACATTGCTTGCTCTTTTTATCTCTGTTCAAATCAAATCTTCAATTTTTCAATAGATTTGACATATACAATCAGGAGTAAACAGGTGCATGTGAGGAGTACTGCAAGTTCTAGACTGTAAATAACTAACAACAACTTAAGTTCCCTTACCTCAGCTTTTTCACCATTTTAAATCAGTAGAAGTTAAAACCTTTTGTTTTACTTGCATTTTTCCTCTCTGCCTTTACTTTCTATCATCAAAGTTTTACTAATGATGATTTGCCTTTTTCTGTTTAAAGAAGAACCACTTGAGAAGACTTTGCACCCCATATAGTCTGTAACACCATACTCAGCACCCCGGAACTGCATCAGGCTGTAAGATCAGTGTAAAATAATGCTGTGCAGTCATGAGCCAACCTGTACAAGTCAAGGTACAGAAGCTCAGGTTCACTTCTTCATGTGATCTTCAGAAAGAGAACAGAATCACTGTAATACTTCAATTTCATTTTAGTGATTCAGATCACAGCTCAAAACCATAAATAACTGAACAGGTAATGCCAAAGGAATTGAGAACTGCAACTCATGAACAAGTAGTTCAGAACAGGAATTCCCCCAGCTTGAGTCAACACGAAAGGGATTATTTCACTGGACTACATTACCCAATAAATATTCTCCAAATTAGCAGTAAAGAAATTAAATGCCTGCATTTACATATCACATATCACTGAAAAAATTGATAATTTTTTGATTTTTTTTAATAATACAAAGTAAAAGTTAATTTAATATCTTTGAAATTGTATACTCACCTCATCCAAATCTTTAATAAAAACAATTTTCTCTTCAATACCAATAGGCATTGGTTCACTGTGAGGGATCTTCACCTCTTCATACATTTTATTGTTTTCTCTCTCAACTGATTCTGGTAAAAACACCTAAAACAGTAATACAGGAAAATTAAAGTAAAAAAACACAAAGTGTCACTATGTACAACTCTCTTTGAATGATGCCTTATCACTTTCCTTCAAAACATGAATCCAAAACAAAAGCAAGTCTCACTGATTCATTTTATAGATATCTCTGAACCCTCCAAATGGAAAATAATCTGTTTTGCTACTGAGAAAATTGTTCTAAAAAAAAGATAACTCTATTTTATTAAATTTCAGAAGCCATTAAGTGGAGAATTTCATAAAGCATTCATTTTGTTAAAGTCAATTCAAAGGTATCCAAAAGATAGACAGACAAAAATAGTATTTTATTGACTTAAGTGACCCTAGAAATAAAAGCAAATACGTTAGTTGAGAATGAGATTATTTCTTTGAGAGTCAAAATAAAAACGGAATACATGGAAGTGTTTAATACCCTCTGCAAAGAAGGACTGCTTCATACATTGAACTGTGATAAGGGGGAGACTAAGGGAACGAAGAGAACCCTGCTGCACATTATTCACTGGGAAAGATGTACTGTTCAAGAAGGGTCATGTACTCAACACATACCTTTGCACCCCCAATGAATGCTGATGTTTTCATAGCTTCAGCTCGGGAATCATAAACATGTGGATAATGAATTTTTTCAAAGCTCATCTCTCTCTGTCTGCCTAGGACTGGCATACTTCGAGCATTCAAAAGTGCTAGTTCTCTGTAAGGAGAAAAGTAAACTGCAACAATTCTGCCCATTTTAGGCTTCCATCACAAAAACTGAACATAGTATATTAAAGCCAGAGTAACAGTTGTGGAAATTTAAGAAAAAAAATGTTGCATAAAACAATCAACAAGAAATTTTACAGTGTTATTCTCTGGCAGAAGTTAAACTAAATCCTTATAACAGATTGTTTAGATAAAATTCAGAATTGCAATCCAACAAGTGCAAGGCTTCTCTTTTTAAGCAATACAACATGATTTCACAGTTAGATACCAGTCCCACTATATTTTTCTCAGTACAAAACACAACAGCTTATTTGCTCCTTATCCTCTCCCTCCTCTACTCCTCCCACTACATTCTAGCTGACAACACGGAAAATAGTACCCATTAATCTTAAGAGAAAAAAAGAAAGAGTTCTGATAGATTTAGTACAGACTTCATAAATCTTAAGCAAGTAGTGTGCAGAGAGGAACTAAGAAAGATAGCCTACCCCTCTAATCTGCATTGCCAGCCCACATAGATGAGATCAAGAAGATTCTCATTAAGCAGATCACTGCTTTTTTCCTGAAAATTAGGTTTTCATATTAAAAAAAAAACCTCTACATTTGTAATAAAATGTGACTTGAAGTCAGAATCACCTAATAACCAAAGCAAACAAAAAGAAAATAAACTATTATGATAAATTGAAGTGGCAATTACAACAAAGGCATTTTTCAACTTTTGCGATTTATTACCTTTGCATCCGCAGTTCTTTGGGATCAAAGCACATTTGTCCTTCTCCAGAAACTTCTCCATCTTCTCCAGCTTGTTTTTCTTTTCTGGCATTTCGTTTTTCTTCTCGACGATACTGTTTCATTAACAACTTTTCTTGTTCAGACTGAATTGTAACTTGACAACCATAATTGGGCTTAACATTTTCTCCTAAAAACTTCTTGCACTGTTCTGCAATAAGTTAACAGGCATGCATTTCTGTAAGTACTGGATTCCATCTTTTTTCCCCAGTTTTATTCTAAATGTTTGCTTTTTGATGCTTGGTTGGGGTTTCATGCTTGTTTAGGGGAGGTTTTTCTGTGTGTGTACATGGATTGTGTGTTTAAAAATAGTTGAGCTTTATGAAGACTGCAGCAGTTGGCCTGAAGAAATCGAAAAGTACCACCAGCACATGTCCCAAAGGTAGGACATTTAAAATAAAACACACTTCTTCATCCCAAAGCAAAAGGATGGGCTAGCAGCAAAGGGAAATGCCACTTTGCCACTTATCGTTCCTCTTATAGATATAAACTGACAAGTAGAATGGCGTGAAAACAGATTAGACAGGGTGATTTAGGTTTTTTAAACAGCTTCTTCACATAACAATATACTAGATAACATGATTGTATTGAAAGCAAACTCACAGTGCAATTTCCCTAAATAAGTGAGAACATCTCTCCTATTCCATACAACCACAAGAACTTCCCCATAAGTGGCTAAGCAGCAGGGCTGAACCAAGAAGAATCAGAAACAGAGAACAATTACAGTAAACAATAGGGGAGCAGGGAACCTGAAAAAGTCCAGTCACATTCACCCTTCCAAAGCCAGTACTGGCCAAATCCAAAGACACAACCAAGTCTTTTACACATAACAAGCTAGTTGTTTTGTTTTCTTTTTAACTCTATTGGTGGGTTTAAACTTCTATTTTCAGAATTCTGCAGATTATTAGTTTATGTAGGTTTGACTGAATATTATATACCTAACTCAGTTATGTTTCATATGTACTTTTGCAGCCCAACTCTGAAGCCAAAAACTTGAAAACCTCTTTTTCACCAAATAAACCCACTTGACTACTAACATTTTGAGCAATTTGTGCTGCTTAGTTTGAACCTACAACAACAGTGAAACTCCTACCTCTCACAGCATTCATACTGGATAAGGTGACAGCAACTTGTTAAACAGCATTGAAAAACCTCTAATAAACTGTCAAAATGTCCACATTAATATCATCATGTTTTTAGCTTTAACTCTCTCTCTTGTATTAAAAGGGGACAAAAATGAATGCAATTTCCTGACTAAATTTAATTCAGACCGAACACACCAGGGCAAAGAAATGTTACTTGATTTGTCTGATAAGCACAACAATCACCTTTACTGCCATGAAAATAAATTACATAAGAAATAGTCAAATAATACAGCATTGTACAAAAATGCAGTACATGTATAGTTCCTTGACTTGTGCTTATTTTCTCAAGGCACAAATTACTTAAAGTTGACTAAACTTCTGCAGACAGAAATGATTCTCTTGCCCAAATGCAATTTTGGAAAGATAAGACTTCAATTCCCATTAGAAACACCATTTTGATCAACTCAAAAAGCCAAAAGCCTTATTAAAATTAATAGACTGAATTCAGAGCATCTTCAGTCTCAGAGAGGATACTCAAATATCATTCACTTCTTTAGCACAATGAAAGAAGGGTTCTCTCATCAGTGAAAAATGCATAGAATCAGTTATGCTCTTCTATTGTCTGAAAAGCATAACATTGAAAATATTCTTACTCCACATTCTAGCAGAAATTACTGTGATAGATTTTACTGATGGCATAATGAAGAATAATTTCATAAAACCTTCCAAAATACTGCTTCTGCTAAGTGAGAAGAAAATCTTCATGTAACTAAAATCTATACATAGGAGAAAGCTATAAGAATTCCATTTCTACTGAATGTATTTTTAATTTTTTGGTATTTGATTACATGAGAAGGGAAAAATAACAGGACACAAAACCTTGTTATATAGCAAGAAATTCCCTTTTGAAATCATTAGCAGGTAAAACAAATGTTTGTTCTGATGAGTTTAGACTAACCATCAGCACAATAAGAGAGGTCCTTCTAAGCAATTGCTTATATAACAGTTCATTGAAGACAAATATATTAAAAAGGAGTAATTTGCATTTTTAAATTGTGAGGATACATAAGTCCACCATTACTAGTTCTATTTACATTTTTCTAACTCTATATACTATGAACATGCAATGGGCTGCATAGTGCTATGTCCATGTAACTCATTAAAACAGAAAAAGTGCAACTGCTAATATTTGCAAAATTTGCACATGCCCATAGGCAGTTGAAAAGTATATAAACATATGCAATCTGTATTTGTTTATTCTGTATAATCAGACCACAATTTCTTCACTTAAGCCTGTAAATACATTCATCCCTTTTACCCTGGCTTTTTTTTTTCGCTTGCTTTTTAAATATACATAGATATTTTTACTATTCAAAATACACTGAACAGTTAGAAAACTACTTTTTAATCTCGTTTCGAATAAAAATTTTTTAGTCACTCACCTTGCAGGGCCTGGAACCTGTTATCATTTGGACAAGCCAAAGATCTTTCCAGAATCAGAGATCTGTTCTGTAGGAGCTTCTCTATGAGTTCAAAACCTTCAGGGCCTAGCAGTTCAAATAACTACAAAAAAAACAAAGTCATTAGTCAAATAAATTAGTAAATTTATAAATCGGACTGCAATACTTCCATTCCTGGAAACATCATATCTGTTGATAGCAACAAATATTTAACAAATTAATGAATGTAAACTAGTAAGGGTATAATTTCTAATATTCAACCAGGTTCTCTATTACAAAAAATTACAGAAACGTTTCAGCATTTAAAAATCTGTGAATTTTATTAAGTAAAACTCAATTTGTCTTCAAGATTCCTGTATAAAATTTACGTCTTCTCAAGACTAAACTTTATGTGTCCTTCTTTATGGTTAGTTACATATTCTGCAAATTTACTCTTCCCTGACCTATGCAGCTACATCAAGAGAACCAATGCTTCTTCACTGAAGTCAGATAACTAGGAAGTTATTCTCATTTCAGTGAACAAGAAATATAGTCTACTGCATTTTCACAGTCACATCCTACAAAAAGAAAACTAAAAATTAAAGACATTGAGTACAGCAGAAATATGAAGACAGCTAAGAAGACACTAGTATTGACTTCAGTGTATAATACTTGTACATACAATCTTAGGTGCAAGTGTGTGCAATTCGAACACATAATGTAGCTGATGTACACCAGAACAGAACTCCGTACCAGTAAGTGCTGTTTTGGCTCAATGATTTTCTTCCTCAAATGATTCTCTTGTTAGATAAACACAGTTCCCTATTTAAAGGTCCATTTTCCACATAATGCTGGTTTTTAAAGGAAAAAAAACCCACCCAAAACATTAAAAGCACTTCCATCTGCATCTTATCTATAATTATTTTGTCAAAAAAATCAAAGCATTACAGTAGAGCAATAAGTTACTCAAAACCCACTCACGATTTTTAATACTGCTTAAAACAAATTTTCTCCATTTTTTTAAATTTCCAAAAATGAAACCAGGGCAGTTTCTCCTTAGTGCTCTTTGAGTTTGCTGCTAATATTATTCATATGACTTCAGGAATAAGGTAAGAATACAAGTTATGATGTACTTTGATGTGATGTTC
The DNA here is from genome assembly GCA_013396755.1 of Sclerurus mexicanus. Taxonomy (NCBI): domain Eukaryota; kingdom Metazoa; phylum Chordata; class Aves; order Passeriformes; family Furnariidae; genus Sclerurus; species Sclerurus mexicanus. The sequence goes on along the minus strand of VWZF01003613.1, from coordinate 636,522 downwards.
TATAAAAGAATAAGAGTTTGGCACTGTAGGATACAAATATTTCTGTTCTAACTATAAGAAGGAGAGAGAAGTCCCTTACTGTCCTGTATTTAATTTGCCAACTCCTTAACAAAGGCTTTTTCTGTGGCTCTCTGCGACTACTGCCCTCTGGGAACATCTTGAAATAACTTTATGCTGCCTCTTCATATATTTGCAAAATTCTGAACAGTGCCAATGGCATCAGATCAATGATCCCTTTTTTTCAGGCCAATCTGTACTTCATAACACAAGCTGTCACTTAAAAATAAGGGAGGGAAAAAAAAAAAAGGTGTCACTCCTGGTCCTCAGGGGTTTCCATGAAAAACATAAGGTTTGTGCAAATTAGTACAGTAATGGTGGAGTTTGCAGAGACTGTGAAATAACAGCTCTGAAACATATAGTCTTGTATTTCTTTCATTAGAGTAACCAATGATAAATTGGAGAAGCAGTCTGCAAAAAAAAGTAAGATAAGAGAATGCAATAAATGTGGACAAATAGAAAATTCTCAGATAGAACGAGCAAACTACAAAAATATAGAACAGGGAACCACTCGTTAGACATCAATTCTGCTGCCAGGGATCTCAAGCTATGATGGATTTCTTTTTATCTAACCTTCACTAGCACAGATCATTAATTCTTCTATTTTGCACAACTATTCACTGTCACTTTACAGGCACATTTTTGCTAATATTATCCAAAGACATAGGACAACTTTGTTGTTATATTTAAAAAGAAAGTGGAAAACTAGTACTGGTAAATTTCAGTAGAGATTTTACAAGGGAAACGCCTAAGGCAGGGAGAGAAAAATAATTACAAAAGCAACAAGAAAAAAAGTGTATTTGAAATTGTTTAATTGTATAAAGAACTGAATACAAACTTGTCTTAACTTTGCTAATGATATGTTGACTGTGCAATACCAGCAACACAAGGAAATGAAATGCTTTCAAATCAAGCAGATCGGGGCTCAACAACTAATTTCTCATCACGGCAGCAGATACAATGTAAGCACATTCAGACTTACCATGCTGCTCCCCAAAAACACCCAAACACACAATACCACCCCATCACCACCAGAAGGCAAATAACACATTAGCCCTAAAACATCCAGTGTAGACCTTCAGCTCTACAGAGGACTACATATCTCTCACTGGAATTGTTAAGAACAAGATAGAAAAGCATCACAGAAAAGATGGTGCTTGCTGGGGAAATAGATAACACCATTATTTGGAACAGGAAGATATTTTTCCCTTCCTGTTTTCCCAGTATATTCTGAAACAAAAAACATCTGTATCAAAATTATTTCAACCAATTAGAACAGCTGAACCTTGCAAAGAAGCAGCAATGTATTACACAAGGCATTCTACTTCATGGTCAGAGGTTATGAAGCAAAAACAGTCTCACTCCACCCCCAGCGAGCAAGGGGGCTCACCAGAAGAGTACCAAGGTGATAAATATCCTACTCTCCAGACATCCTACCAATCAGAGAGAACCAAACCTATACACTCTTACACAGGACAGACTCTACAACACTCATGAGGTAAAAGTCACTCCACTTTTGCCTTCTTGATGGGTGAACAGATATTCATTTGCTACCCGCAGTCTCAGAACTGTCTAGGTTGCTTAAATAATCTTGCAGCTGTCTGAAAAGGAAGAAGGCTTTCAGAACATTTTAAACAGCTAAGACAGAACTGAGCTCCTTGCTCAAGAATGAGAGGAAAAAGCATAAGAATACAGACTAGAACCAATGATCAGTTCTTATTGACAAGATGTCTCCCACGCTCACCAGAAGCCTGCCAGAGCTCAGGGGTGGAAAACAACCACTGAGAGCTAAACCAAGACAAGCAGAAGTGCTGAGAGATAGAGGATAAGTTAAAGAGCAAGATCTCTCACCACCTAACACTGATGGTAGAAATAGTGTCAATACTAGAAAAAGTTTGCAAAGAGCAGAAATAACTAAACTGGAGGATTTGCAAGATGAAAATGGTATTAATAATCACATTCCTTCATACTATAGGAGTAATCCATTACTTCCTAATTAAGGTATTAATAACTACCACAGGATGCTGCTGTTTCAAAGTACAATTCTTTATCTTCTCATATTTTGAGACTTATGAAAACACATCAGGGTCCACGAAGAAGGATTTCTACCATTTCAGAGGAACTGTCACTTTCATGGGAGGTTTTAGGCCCAATTTTCAAAGTAATCAATAAATTAAATGACCACCTGAACGTCTCTAATGATGGACAACAGTAAAGATCTAAGCAGCAACTGCACCCTATCATAACTCATGAAAACCAGTATGAGTTGGAGAGAAAACACAACTTATTGGCATCCAACTCCAAAGGAGCGAATGCTGTCTGACCTCTTGAAAAATAGCACAAAAGAAAAAAAAACCCTTCCCATTTTAAGAATTACATTTTTAGCAAGAATAATGACACTATCCAAGTAATCCTGATCAATAGAGTATACATGACTTAAACCAAAACCCTACATAGTTTTATCAAAGGAGAAAGAGATGCCAAAGTGTGCACAAAGTAGCCATCTAGCACTATTGCTATCAATCTTACACTGGAAAGCGCTTACACTTCATAGTGACAGGTTGACTGTATAAATCAAAGAGCAGGGAAGAGAAAATTAGGAGCTGTGTTGAACTGTCTTAAGCCTACTAAAAGAAATGAAGCCCCGAGGTATAGGAAACAGTTGACTAAGAAACAAAGCAGGCTTCTTTTGCCAGGACATATCTTTTCTATAGCGGTTTTACTTTTTGATTATATAAATTTACATAGACTGGAGTGGCTGAAGCAGCTGTAAAAGAGCAAAATTCACAACACCCTCCAGTACCTACTAAAAGCTCATGCTGTCCTGACCACCACAATTCAGCCTCATGCCAGGATGTTTAGCCAGAGGCACAATGCTCAAATGACTGTTTCCTCAAGTTGCTTTGCATGTTGATTCACAAAATACAAATGTATTATTTGGCACAGAAAGGTGTGTCATTTTCTAATGCACAGAACAGAGTTCTTCATGATGCTTAAGGTAACTGCCCTACTACTCCATAGACCTCGTCCATACATAATCAAACTCCATGAAGAGAGGTGAAAGAAAAACAAAATAATTTACATAGAATTGAAAGTTTAAGAAAGTTATGAGGCAAGCTGTCAATCCTACATACTCTTAAGCATCTCAAAGTGATGAAGCACTAACCCTCAATAAGCAGCATTGCTCTCTTAGACAAATATCTAGTGTCAGCTGCACAGAAATTCCTAATATCCACTACAGAAAAAGAAAACTTCAGAGGTTTTACACCATTGAGAAAAAAACTTTGGGCACAATATCTTGCCGTGAAATATTCTTCTTCCTCTTCTAAAGAAGAAAAGGCAAACTAAAAAAACCCAAATGCTCACCTAGCAATTTATGTAGCTTAAGAGACTAATTATTATGTGTCATTCCAAATGCAATGCTTCCTATTAACCAAAACCAGGAGTTGACAGGGTTAGAGCCAATCCAACGGTCTGCAAGATGAAATTCAAGCATTTAAATGCCAACTAGAAGCAACAGATCTTAGAAGGACAGTAATGCTGGGGACCATGTTGATGACAGCCTAATAGTAACTTCTAATGCAGAAATTTCCAGAGCAGCATAAGTTCATGGAAATATTTTCAACAGTTTTGTAGCATCATACTTATTTCTCACATACTGAGCTTCCGCCACTCATCTCAACTGCTCATTCTAACAAGGGGGCAACATGGAAATTTATGCTTGAAATAAAGATAGTTAGGTCTGAATGGCAGATGTGTTCCTAGCACTTGAGCCTGTAATTTGCATGCTGTTAACGACTTCACATGATTGACAGAAAAACATTAAACAATGTATAACACTGCATGAAACAACAAAAATAACCCCAGACAGATTCTCAGACCAATAGGTACTCAGATCATGACCCTGTCACGACAGGCTGATAGGAAAAAACACTTTGTTTACAAAATCCGTGAGGGTTCTGACACAGAAAGTGGCACAGGGGCATAATTCTGTGTTCAAGGTAGGTGCTAGTAATTCAGATTTGATGTGTTATATATTCTGGCCTGAAAAGTAAACACCCAAGACCCTGAGAGCAGACAAAGGAATGTGGTTCATAGATGACTTTCTGTTAAATTATGAGATAAACTCGACAGCAGACAAGAGTTGGAGACGCTGTGTGCCAATCAGCAGTTTCTTGAATCCCAGCCAATTTATTACACTCCTTGAAGTCAGCAACAGATTATGTCCAAAAGGCAACCCTGACTGCCTTTGTTAACAAAGGTCCCAGATGACTTCAGCCACTACTCTGTAACCATAAAGACATAGATGAGTGAGATATATGGTCACTCCTATTTGTTTGAGTGATTTTTACATTTCATTTTTATGTGCATAGCCTTAATATCTGGAAGAAAGTGTATTGAGTAATCAATCTAGGAACAAAAGGACAAGATGTCTCACACTGCATTAGAAAAGTGATGCAGGGTCCCCATGCTAATGAGTTCTACTGAATATATTCTCGTTCTATGGAAAAGGCAAGGAGGCACAGACAACAGTCTTGCATATAGACAGCAGTCTATCTGCCAGAGCAGGTACAAGAAAGAAGCTGAACCCCAATGAGATACAGCAAATTTTTTCAAGTAAGGCTCAGCCATAAAAAAGTACATCTTTATTGCTGAACTCTGAAAGTTTAAGATTGAAACAAGATTTTATTCTGAATGTTAAATAGCTAATATTCACTTCTCAATTCCATAAAACACAATTTACAAGATGCTTTGGAGGTCCTTAGCATGACCTCAAATATGAGGCACAGAACTGTGAGCATTACTTTGACATAATAAGCTGTCTGCCATCACAAGGGTATTTTCTTGATTTCTTTCCGGAGTTGGGAGAGGATCCTACAGATTGTCCTCTGTATCACTTTACTTTTATAGACTAACAGCTGGTCTTGGTTACAGAGTGCCAGCTAGACAACTAGTTGTTATCCCTCCGCTCTGTGGCTTGTTTGCAGATGATACTGCTTTACAAGGCATAGTTTTCAAACAGCTGTGGAAGAATCATTTCCATAGAATGATCTGAGGTTTCTTCTGTCCTAGTAGCTCTTAAGCAAGTGAAAGAATTGCTTCATTAAAAAAATTGTAGGGAAAATAGAACACTTTTCTTGGGCTACAGGTTTAATGCAAAAGCTGTCTGGATACAGTACCTAGGACACTGCCTAAAAAAGATTAAAAAACAAACACATTGAAGATAAAGGGAGTTTTTTGTGCGAAAAATTCAACACAAACTTCATGGATATAATATATACACTGATTGATTATTAATACTGTGCTGAAAAGCAAGAGACTATCACCAACTCTAACAACTAGAGATTATAGAAGAACTCTTTGTTTAAAACCAAATCTCAGATATTTTGTCTTTTCATATTTCTTAAAGGTTGTTTAAAATGAGATTAACCAGACAAAGCATAATTTCTTACAATTGTATTAATAACTGATATTAGGTGAGAAAGCCATTCACCTCTCAGATCTGCTTTTCTTTTTCTCAGACTAGGCTTTTTTGAATAAGAAGCCCATCACCATAAGCCCACCTATGCAGAAATGATATTTCAACTCTAGAAACCACTTCTACCCAGGAGGCTAGGCATGGAGACTTAGCAAACTGAGCTTAACTGCACCTGTCTCAGAACAGTAGCCAGGCACTTCACACCCTTTTAAGACAAGTTGCTGATAAAACAGGTGTACGCACAAAGCTTTTTTGATGACTGTTCCTTGATACAGGGGCTGGAGGACTCTCACATTGCAATCTCACTAATCATATGGATCAGATAGGACAGAACAACATGCCTCAATGCAAGCATTCTAATGGCACAAGGGAAGCTCAGGCAACCTGCAGTGGAATGAAGTTTCATAAGGGGAAATGAGAAGTTACTACTTTTCATCAGAGAGGTCTTAAAGGTCTGTCCCTGAAATTAGTCAGCTTTGAATTTTCGGATTTTATTACCAGTTGGCAATTAGAAGAAAATTATTAACTAAATAAACATTTAAAAATAAGCAGATCAAAGAAAAGCAGCAAAATTCAAGGAATTCCCCTAACAAAAACTTTGAATTTTACTCAGATGATAGAAAAAGGCTGAGTAAGGAGCTGATGGAAAAGTCTTTGGGAAAGATATTTGCATAAAGATAATGAACTCACAACAAATTCTTACTCAACATTCTCCTTTTGTTCACTTTTCTGATTACTGCATTCACAGTAGAACAAGAAATGCTGGAAATCTGGTCTTCAGTATGGGATACAATTTTAGTCCAGAAGTATTAGTACAAGTACAATAAAGACATGGCCAATTATTCTTTTTTAATACCATCTCTCCTCAGTACAATGGGATTATGCTCTACTCTTATGTATTTCCATATCCACAGATGACTATACAACTTCAACTACACCCTAGTAAAAATGGAAAACTCCAAAAATAGGATTAAAACATGAAAACAAATTTCTTAGACAACGCAGCCTACAGGTACCAGGCAAGACTTCTTTTAAATCAAACTGAAATCTATAGTTAAAACACCGAAATTGATCAGTTACTGGGAAAAAAACAATACTTAAAAAACAGACTATCAAATTGAAAGCGTACGTAAATACTCCTCAGTAGGCCTAAGCCCATTACTTGAGCCATTTAATTTGCTATCAGTTTTGATTACAGGTATCTCTTTAGTATTTGTCTTGTATTACAAAAATAGCATAATCTCCCACAGCATAATCCTAAAATACTTGTTGAAAATCTTCCTCCAGCTCCTTGTGCAAATCCATACTAAAACTGCCTACCTTATCTAAAAAAGAGACAAACACAAAATCACAAACCTTAGCAAATTTTTGTAATATTTTACATGTAAATAAGTAGACTGGAGAGATCACTAACATCATCAATGTTTTAAGTCACTAATTAGAAACTTAGATACACTAATTTTGAAAATTTCAAATATATAGCTATAAGGCAACTTCTACAAGCTCATTTAGCCTGAAGACTTCAGCAATTAGAAATAATGTCATATAGCAGATACAAACATCAGACAACTGATTTGCCTTATGAAATGAAAGGCCTGAAGACAAATATAAATGTAGAAAAACTCACTGTTATATGATTCCTTAAACTAGCATTTATCTTCATAAGTATTCTGGGATCAGCGCTTAATGATTTTTGAAGGAAAAAAAAATAAATCCTGAAATTAGCTAATCACTGCATTTGCAACTTTTCTTACCTGTAAATACAAGGCTAAGAAATCCTGACTTTACCCAGCAGAAAACATACATTTATAGAATTGATTGAGCAGAGGGAAGATTTTTAGCCTAGCTTTCCAAGGAAATCGGGCTGACCACATCACTGTGCAGTTTGTGAACTAACAAGCATTATGCCCCTTCAGTAGCTTCCAGATTTGACAGAGACAGAAGTGTTCATGGCCAGTAGCAGAGATCGATCCAAATTCCTGCTCTTTGTGCCTGCTGCTTTTCTCCTCTGGGAGGCTGCAGTGTGAGCACAGCAGCATCAGCACCCACCAGTGAGCCCACCAGCACTGCAGCCCTCGCGCTGCCACAGACACAGTGGAACAGGGACCAGGCAACACCAAGTTCTGCAGGAAACACGGCCTTGTCACTTCTGCGGCTCAGTCAGCTGTGGGTTTGGGATTTCCCCCCTTCCTGCCTTGTGTAAAATGATTTCAAGGAAAGTGATTTTGTGCCTAGTTAATGAGAGCCTTAATATTTCAGCTGCCATCTGACTGCATTTCTTGGGGAACTTGTAGCTCCTTATGTCTCCACATGGATGTGAAAAGAACTCAGCATCAAAGAAAATAAAAAGGCAAAAGTTCCACCAGCTACAGACTGCCTTGCTCTAAAAAAAAGATTTCATTAAGTTTAATGATCTATTGAAACTGATTCAAAAGTTATCATTAATAGATCAAGCCTCATACCAACTCAAAGATGCAACATGTTTTTTCTCGGAACAAAACTAAAGCAAAGGAGTTGACAGGAGAGAGGAAAAGTTCCTGACAGGAAGGACAGCGACCAGCTCTCAGCACCAGGACAAAGCCTACCATCTCTTGACTCTCCCTGTGGCTCTTTGGTAATTTCTTAAGTTCTGTCCCCAAAAAACAGCACTCAAATGCCATTCAATTTGGTTTCTTATAAAAGGAGACAGCGTTGTTCTGTTTTCACAAAAAGACAAAGTTTCCTGTCATCCGTGGGGTTTCAACAGTCCTTGGACAACAACAAAGCAGTATACTTCCAATTAAGGCCACAACCAAAAAAGGAGAAAAATGTATCAAAAATAACAGGATTATTTTCTCTACATGAAAGGGGAAGCAGATAAGCTCCATGGTCAAGAATAATGAGACCCAAGCTTTGTATTGTCTGCATATAAAACTCTTGGTAATTTTAATAAAATTACAAAGAAAATATGTGCTTGAAAAGCCAGTCTCATGCCAAGTTAGAAGCTTTGATGATAAGATAAAACACCACAGGAGTGATCCACATACGCCTGTACTTTCCCAAAATGGATGCTGCTTTTATGAACTAGGTAATGCGGAATAAGCTTTGTGATATGTTAATTTGTTAGGGCTAGAAAGTCATTTTACTGAACAAAAGGAAGCGCTATTTTGATATTTAAAACCAAACATGTTTTATGAGACAAGTTGCTTTGACTTGAAAATATCTGTCATGCGAGGGTACACACACAAAAAACTAAAAGCTAATGTTATAATTTCATGGTACATTAGGAAAAATGAAGATTAATTAACATCAACATAGTATCATATGCAAAGTTTTCATGTGGTGTTCCATATTACATAGCACTGAAGATTAAATTAGCTGGTTTTAAGTCAAAATGGATGCTAAACTGTAGTTTTTTGAACTGTTCTCTCAAAGGAGCCTCATGACAAGAGTTACCCCACCTCCTTATTGATTTTAACCAAGAAAGAATTACTAAGGACAGCTTGAATTTTTAGTATGCAAAGAACTTCCTATAGTAAAGTTGTGTGTGATAGTTATTAAGAGAAAAACCTAACAAATTAACTTTTCAGTAAACAGTTACATGAAATTAATACAATTGCAACAGGAATTCAGTCTGACCTTAGGCAAAAGTCTTCTAAATCGTCCAGAGGCTAGAGAAGCGACACTGCCTTCAGAGAGGTTTGGAGATGAAATTTTGGATGACTTCAGGAAGAATATAAGCAAAAAATGACAGAATATCAAGTGTTAAAAAAAAATAAATTATCCTGGCTATGAGCACTTCCTCTTCTTTGTTATGATCCAGATACTTGGAAAAAAACCCCACATATTGCTCTTCCATGTTTTCTAGCAAGCTATTAACTCTGATACTGAAGCTAGGGATTCATAACCATTTGTAAACATTCATACAAGGATCCTAGATAAGTTTCCTAAATTTATAGCTAACTTTATGATCACTGGTAGATTAGTAACAACCACTATTAGGGCTGGCTGAAGAGTTCTCCAGGAGCAAATTATGAACATTTCTGGAAGTCAGATAAGTACTTTTATTTCTTTCCAAAAGTAAGCCATTTATAACTTTTCAAGTGCCTTATATGGTTTTCAGATAACATTTTAATTATTCAGGCTTTTTTCAATAGTGCAAAAACAAGATACAAGTGAACAGTTGTTCAATAATAATGAAAAAATACTACCAGTAGTACAAAATATATAACAAGTACAGAGATATGCCACCTGTGACAATTTCCATTACTAAAGAGCACTACTGGTCTGATAGTTATGGCCTACATAAAACTGGATATTGAATATTTATTGAAATAATAGTGATCTACTTCTGATTCTCTGTGGCTGCCTAAAGCCCTTACAGGCAACTGAATATCCATGTCCAAATGGAGCAATTACGTAACTTAAAATGTCCTGAAGAATGTCTCACAAGGAGTAGACAACTGCACCATGTGTAACAGTTCCGAGAGTTGATGCTCATGCACATTTCTTTGGTTACTGCAAAAGCTATGCTAGAACTGGAAACTGACTTGCCTAGAATCTCAAAGTTAACTGAAACACTTGGTGAGATTGTTCCTTGCTAAGATGAACAGCCAATATTTACAAAACGTTTGTTTTATACTGCCAGTCTATTGCTCCTTCCCTCCCTCCCTCTGAGTGCCTTTTCCTGCAAGCCACAGTCCGCTGGTGCACTCCTCCCACACTAAATATGTTTGAACTCCTGCTACTTCTTTCATCAAGCCAGACAGGCAATTATTTTTTCATATTTCATTCCTCAGTTTTCCATGCTTTATTTCACATGCTACCTTCTACACTATGGACCTCCTGTGAACTCTTTTCCAATTATTTTTAATACATTCTATATATAGTAATGACGAAGTCATCCTCTGAAACTGCTTTCCCTATTAGTAGGCATTCTGTTTGAACACATTCTTCACTTAAGATCAACTAAGAAATGTAGTTATAATATTGAAAGTATGTAGCAGTGCTTACAATAAGGATCTTGAATGTCTTTAGAATTAGATATTTAAAGATGTTGATGTCTTTGAAGTATGTTCAGTCACAATAAAATTCACTCTGATTCTGGCTCTTTTGTTGTTTTTTCTTTTTAATTTTAACATCTACCTACTTGGATGAATATTTCTAAGTTTTCAGGACCTGCATTTTTATAAATAATGGCAATTTAAGTAGCATGTCAAGATATTTAACATTTAATTTGATTACTTAAGAGTAAGAAGAGCCAGTGGACTCTTCATTCTAGAATTCTAGAAATCTAATGAACTTAACATCAATAATGAAAGGTTTAATGATGACTTCTACGTAACAAAATAAACTACCATGACTTTTTGCTATTCCTACAGGTAGCATCCACAAACCAAATCTTCACAAACTTAGAGCTTCAATAAACATTGCTGAGCAATACAAGATAGTCATACATAACTACATATATCATATACAGGATTCATACAGTATTCAATATAAGTAATAGTACATAGTAATACAAGATGTTGAAGCACAGAATGCTTTTCTTGCCTTTCTGCAGAGTCCATGTCTACCTCCAGCATGGTACTAACATGCTAAATTTAGAGGCCAGGAAAACTTGTGCAACATGACAAAAATATACTCCTGAGACACTCACTTTTGACATCAAATATCCAAGATTTTCCCTGTATTAAAGCATATTCGAAATCTGTTTCCCAACCTCTCTTATCTCTTTATAAATAACTAAAGTAATAAATACAATAGCTTATAAAAAATAGCTTATGCTCTAAACCAAGCTGTTTAGGCAAATTTTTTATTACAAGCCCCCTGTAATGTTATCTATTTTGCATTTTGAAAAACCTTGCACTATGACTACTCTTGATTCACACAAGTACTCAGTGTTTGTTAAATGGTTTATGTAGTTATTACTACATCTGCTTATATCAGTTGTTCAAGACTATTTTATTAGCAGTGTAAAACTCAGCAGATAACTACTCTTTACTATTTTGAGTAGCTTAACCTGTGAGTGTGTAACCAGATACCCAGTTCCTCTGTGGGAAAGTCTCATAAAAATGCCACAGCACCATAACATCTTCTAAGCAGAAAAAATTTCCCAAGCAACATAGAAATACATGTTAGTGCAATCCTATTTCGTAACAGTGCTATTTTGCTTGCCATGCATGTAAAATATCAGCTATACGTGGTTCAGAAATAACCTCTTTAACGGGAGTTAAAAACATAAGGACAGACTAACATAAGTAGTTAAAAAAGGCAACGAAAAAAACCCAACTTTTGAAATCAAGGAAAAATCCCCAACTGATTTTAAAAATTCCAGTATTTTATCCTAGAGGTTTTGTCTTTGTGCTTACATATATTTAATTATTATTTAAAAATATATTCAGTTTGCCTATTTCTTCCACTTTGGACAATCACATCAGCCATTTCAGTACTGACTTCAGTTTCTGGCCAATTTAACTTTCTCATTCCCTAACAATCTGTATTGTTTACTTATACCTCAGTACATTAAGCTATTTATTATACTTCAAAAAGTGCTTCCCACTAAATTTTCTAAAAACTGTATATTGAGTCTACTTATATTGGCCTCAAGTTCTGCCAAATTGTACTTTGACATCAAAGTTGTCTTTCTCCACCTAACAGTGGCTTAACGAAAACTGTGCAGGGAAAAGAGCAGCCTTGTGCTGGGGGTCTCAGAGCACCTTTGATTCTGCTTCAGATGAATTAGAAAAGCTGCAGCTGGGAGTCCTACGCCTGAAGAGAACAGCAGCAGCTTATAGAGAAAAGCCAAGCTTTGGCTTTGACAGGGAATAGAAAACCCTCTGGGAGCAATGAAACACACGCAATTAGACTCATGTACTGAGCTAGTGACACGTAAAACTGAGTTTCCAATGGCAGAGCATTCCTCTCTGGTATTTGGAGGAGTCAAGCTTTTGCAAAGCCCAGTATTCGGCATTCTAAAAAGCAGCAAGAAACTGACACTTCAGATCCTATTTTGCTTAAGGAAAGCAAAGTAAATATCTACTTTTACACCTGCACACTGCACTTTTCTGATGGTGAAGGTCAGTTTGTAGCTAGGGGAATGGCTACACAGAACATGCAAACAAGCTCCACTTGCCCTCTCAGCCAAGCAAGAACATTAGTCAAATATTGAGCCAATTGCACCACATACAGACAGTGCAGCCCGTTTCTTGAAAGCACCTGTGTTTTGAATCTGCACAGTATGTCAGAAGAATGATCTCAAAACTAGCACCTGAGTGCCACACAAGTCTGCAAAGAAATGAAATGCTGAAGTACTTTTCACAGTCAGTACTATAATGTGAACTGTAAGGAGTTCAGAGCCCTTACATATTTAGACTGTTCAGGGAATCACTCTCAATCTAGACCTGAGAATTATTAAACTGAATTCAGGTTTAGAAATGTAAGCTAAGTATTTCTAGGGTCATTGAATGTTTAGATATTAAGAGTTAGAACATAGTGGTTTTATTTGTAAACGTTACACCAAAGTTCTGACTACTCTTGAAAGCAATGAGCAAGAAGTAAACAGAGAATAGCGTCTGCAGTGTTTGCTACTGGCAAACAGCATGCTAAGCCACTAACAGGAAATAAAATCTACACACACTTTCTTAGTCTTATTCTAAAATAGCCTGATGTGCAATGTTGTATATGCTCTTCCATTCCTTTACCAGAAGGAATGAATAAGTGTGTGTAGTCTGTAGCAATTAAAAAATTCTTTTCTAGCTAGGTTGCATTGTGAGTTCTAAAATACACTCTTTCTTGTTGAACTGTATTTCAATGCCATTTCACAGTGTTAGGTTTATCTTAGCCTACACATAGAAAATATTTTTAATGTTCACATAAATAATGCAGGCTTTTAAAGGGTATTAGAAATTTGGTCATGTGAACTAAGACTTTACGTAATTTTCTCTTAAAAGAATAATGACCATTACAGATTCCAGTTTAATGCAGGAAATTAAATTAATTATTTCTCTGTACAACAAATGTCTGTTATTCAGATAGATACTTAATTTAGGAGACCAATTTAACACATCTGAAATTGAGGTCACTTTAAAATCTAATTGACATTACTTGCAACACAAGGACTATTTATTTCCTGTATACCATAATTCATTAATTAAGTTACACATAAGGTTAAAATTTAAGTACTTAAAATGCACATTCCACTTACTTATTATGAGATTCTACTAACAACAAACTTATTACAAAAAAAAAGAAGCTTTTTAACTAAAAAAGAACATATTAGAGTAAGAGACTGATTTTATTGTAAGAAATCCTTAAGGGAAAACAAAGACTTGTGTTAGTACAGAATTAGGAGTAAATATAGCGGAAGAATTTTCTCCAGTTACTTCTATTTTTCAATTAAAATTACAGAAGCACAGAATGGCTGAGGTTGAAAGAAACTTCTGGAAATTGTCCAGTCTCCACTGTGGGAAATCCCACAACATCTTGAGCAAACTGCTCTGACCACCCTCACAGTGACACAAAATTTTATGTTTACATGGAACATTATATAATCCTATATACAGTCCACTGCCTGTAGTCCTGCCTTTTGGGTATAACCAAAAAGAGTCTGGCTCCATTTTCTGCACTTCCTCACCACCACATCTGATCAGATTCTGAAAATTTCTCTTCTCCAGGCTCAATAACCCCAGCACTCTCAGTCTCTTCTTGTATGTCAGATGCTCCAGTCCCCTCATCATCCCAGTGGCCCTTCACTGGACTCAGTCCAATAGGCTTATAGCTTATACTGGACACCAATCTCCACCTTTCAGACTTTATTCATTCATTTTACTGCTCAAAGCAGAGCAATAAAATGCATAACAGTGTGATGTTAGCTAAGAAAGCTTAATGTTTAAGTTGTAACTACAGATTAAGTTTTTGTAGCTTTTCTTTGTGTTTGCTCTCCACTTTGTAAGCAAACTGAACGAGGTATACCTATCAATAGAATACCATTACCAATAAAGTGAAATGAAACAAGATTGCATATATTTTCCAGGTTAAGTGGCAAGTACTGATCAAAGCCAGTCCAGACACACCTTTTGTCATGATGAGACTATCATGTGAAATATAACAACTTTTTTTAATTAAAACTTTTTCAAATTCAGGGTGTGTACATTTATTGTTCAAATAAGAGGGGACAGAATCAGACAAAGTTAGTCATGGTAATGTAGAGACCGTGGGGCTTTTTGAAAGATAATTTTGATAGGGGAAGGTGTTATTTATCCAGCTGCACAACATACACTTTTTTCTTGCAAGCACTGTGAAATATCAAGTTTTCCTCACAAAAAAATCAGCAAACATAACAGTGAACATTATGCAGGAAAATTTAAGGGGTCTTACCTCGTTTATCAACCCATCAGTTTTTAGATTAACATACTACTGAATATTTATATGTATGTCAGAAATTAAATCAGCAGTCAATATTAAAAAAAATCCAAAAAACAAACAAAAAACAACACAGAGACTTTCTGTGTTTAAAATAATATGCATCATATACATCATGGATACTATAGAAAGATAAAAAGCTTTCTGGGGAAAAAAAAGGCCAACTGTAACTGAAGGGCAGAAGGACTGTAACAGTATTATCTGTTGACTGTCGAACTCTGTAGTTTCTATTCTGATCAGAATTAACAATACTGACCATTCCCAGTTTACTCTGAATTATCTGCCTTGTGACTTGCAAGCTGCAGTATAAAGCTGCTACTTTATGCAGCATTATGTCCATTATGTTTTGGCTTCGACATCAAGAAATTCTATAAAAAACAAGTCGTTGCTGCAGGTTGAAGAGTACACAGTTTAAGAAATACAACTTAATTTTCAAACATCAACAAAACATACTGAAATCCAAGAAACTTACTAAGTACAACAAGGACAAGTGTAGTCCAGGAGCGCAGTACAGGCTGGGATCTATCTGTCTGGGGAGCAGATCTGTGGAAAGGGAGCTGGGGGTCCTGATGAACAACAAGCTCAATGAGTGAACAGTGTGCTGCTGTGGCAAAGAAAGGCAATGGGATGTTGGGTTGCATCAACAAGGGCATCACCAGCAGACAAAATGAAGTCAGTTTCCCACTCTACTCAGTGCTTGTCAGGCCACGCCTGAAATACTGTGTTCAGATTTGGTCCCCTGTACACAAAAAAGATGCAGGCAGGCTGGAAAGGGTCCAGAGAAAGGCCACAAAGATGATCCAAGGACTGGGAAGCCTGCCAAGTGAGGAAAGGCTGAGAGAAATGGTTTGTAGAGCCTTGAGAAATAAGGCCTAGGGGATACCTTATCATCATGTTCTAGCATTTAACGGGTGCTTTGCAAAGAAGATAAGAGACTGCCTCTTTAGAAGGAGTCACCTGGAAAAGACAGGGCAATAGGTACAAGTTACTGCTGGGGAGATTTTGCTTGGACACAAGAGGAAAAACGTTCACAATGAAAACAATCAGTCATTGGAATAATCTTTCCAGGGATGTGGTGGATTCCTCAACATGGGACTCAAGATTCCCTTGGGCAGGGTGATAAGCCATCTTGTCTAGACCATGCTTTTGCCATGAAAGGTTGAACCAAATGATTCTTGAGGTCCCTTCCAACCTCGTATTCTCTGATTCCATTTACTGGCCCTAGATCAGGAAACTATTTTAGTGTCTTTTTCTTTGAAAGTATCCAGGCATGTGTTCCATTTTGAGTTCCACGGACCAGATGATTTCACTATCTAGGTCCCTTATTGCAGCACAAAGTTCCCTTTTGAAAGGAAAGTTTTGCCTCTTCAAAGTTACTGACAATATTTTAACTCAGTTTAATAGTAAAATTCAAATTTTTCTATGGTTAAAAAAATTATTTTGGATATGAGGATAAAGCAGTTAAAGAGGAAAGAGCATGGATGCAAAAATGATCACATCAAAGCTAGGAACCAAATTCAGAGTTCACTGTTCATGCAGATTGAATGCAATGTAATCTTTCATAAATCTTCAGAAACTGACACATGAAATTGTAGGTCTACAAGTGCAATAACACTGTGGATAAGAAAAATATCAATATAACTGCAGATGAGTCAAAAGGATTATTTTGAAAATAATCAAAAATACACCCAGGTATAAATATAGCATGGGTTTACTAACGATACATCACTTGGTCTAACAGCCCATTAATCTAGAAAATTAATAAATAGCAGTTGTCTCACATCTGGAATTCATTTAAAACACTGCAATTTTCCACATGAGGACTTGTTAAATTTGTGAAGATGAGTGGTAATAGAAGAATTAAAAGTTGGCAAGGAACTACCCAAAGGGTAAATGAAAAGAAAGGCAGTGTTTAAAAGGCATAGCATCATCTGGAAAAGAAGTTACAAGCATAGTTCTTTGATGCTCATTTTTGAAACTGCTTTGTGGGAAAAAAAAAAAAAGGACAACTGTAGCACAGGAAAAGTCATCATAAAACCAGCCCTGAATAAATCAAAAAAGCAGAAAACAAGAGTTCATTTTAAACACTCAGGCCACAAGATTGGAGCAGTCTTCAGGGGAGAAGTTGGGACAAATTCTCCCACATTCTTTTATTAATGAGTCTTCCTCAGTTTAAGATATTGTACCACTGGCAGAAAAGGTCCCTTCTAGATTCTGTGAAAGTTTAAACAGATTTTGCTTTCCTTTACTCTTCTGCACTTCTTTTGCAAGAAGGCTAGTGGCAGACACAGAGGAGCTTCCTGTCAGTTCATTGAATTGACAAATTAGTTAAGTTCCCCTTGCTCTTGATCCCATGAGCACTTAGAGGTTTGACTAACAAAGCATATTGGCAGACATTTGTGGTGGGATTAAGATAAGGCAACAGAAACAATGTACATGAACTCATGTGGAAAAAAAAAATCATTATCTTGCTAGCAGGGACAAAGGCAGCTAAAGAAAAGTTACAGGCAGAAGCCTGAGAGACAACAGAGCTCCACTTAGAAGAGACTGGGGAAAACTGCTTAGAAGTCTTGCTACATCATGCGTTCAGAGGCACACAAACACTACACTGAAAAAAAGAAAGCATACTTAATGAAACAACAAAACTGTTAACTTCCATGCTGAAATAAGTATGAAAATAACTGAATTTCAGTAATAAAGCAATAACCTTTTGGCTCTAATGATGAGTATATTACTGGATGGATCTAATAAGGAATACACACAGGAAGAAGTGCTGCCTAACTCATGACCTCTTTTTTTTTCATCATACAAAACCTATATTCTACAACTTGGACTTTTTTGATTTCAGGTCTACTTTGATTTGAAATGAATGTTTTTCACCCTTGAAGGAAGGACCAAGGACCTTCAAAGTCCACCTCAGTACCCTTTGGTACCAGTTTGTGATACAGCTGGATTGTCTTTAACTGATAGAAGCTCTGGATGCTATAGTTCAAAGTACATGTATATGTTAACCTTTTAATGCAGAGAGATGGAAAACAGTCACAACTATAAAGCAGACAAAAAAAGCCTACACACTAAATGCCTTGTGTCTTATTATACAGGCAAATAAATGTATCAGTGTACAGATAAGTAAACATACGTACTATTACATAATACTGAAACATACTTACAATGTAATTTTCTTGAAACGGTTCTGCTGTTTCACATCTTAGTCTAGCGTTATTCTAGTCATTTACACATCATTTAAAATTATTTTGTCAGGGAAACACCATTTAATCTAATACATTGAATTGCATTAATATTCTTAACTTTTTTGAGGCAAAGTTCTTTCCTTGTCTCAAGATGAAAAGAATACACCATTTTTCATAATGTATGCTGTATTAATTAGATCTTAACACAATTCTGATTGCATTTCCATTTTTCCCTCTAGTTACTTTATTGGAAATGTCTTCCTCACTTGTTATGATAAAGGGACAATGTACCTCTGCCTTAGTGTAAAAATAGACAGATATTCACAAAATAAAATTCGGAAAAATTTTGCAGATAAACTATGACAAGAGTTCACAGAAGAAAGCGACATGCCCTCTAAGAATAGCATTGTGTAATCAAAGAGGAACTAAACTCTTCCCACTTTTTCCTAGTTACCCTGGGAGGTGATAGATGGAAAAGCTGCTAAAATGCCCTCAGATGGCTCCACTCTTCTGAAAAGCCTCATATATTAGAAACTGAGTGCTTGACTTGAGGAATGCACTGCATACTTAGTTTTGATCAAAAATAATAACAAAAAACCACACGAGTTAATGGCCAAACTCTGTAGTTGTCCATCCATTTTTTCTTTCAGTTTTTAAATAATAGTCTTGTTACAGCATCATTACCATCTTGTACTCAACAAAATCTGACACACTGTGAAAAGTGTGCAGCTGTCATTTAGCTTTACTAGACTTGATGTCCCCAATGAAAAGCACAAGTCCTAAACACTTAGAAAATAAGTTATAACTCCCATATCACTTCAATCATAAGAATTTTCCTCTAATTAAGAGTCACCAGTGAAATGCCAGATAAACAAACTGTCTCAAAGGAAGAGTAAAATGTTCTTAAATGTTTGAAAACAAAGAACAAAGTATTTCTTCTACCTTACCAATCGCTTTAAACATAAGCTATATGGTGCTGGAGAAAGAAACTAATTTCAATTCCTTGTAGAGTTCATCAGTAGACAAAAACCTAAATACTATACACGTGTGCCTATACATACACTAAAAAAATCCACCCCCCAAAAAAAGCCCCAAAACACCAATCAGGATGCCACTCCCGAAATTATCTAAAATGCTCGTATTATTAATGTGATCTGAAATCTCAGTAAAGTTTGCTTAAGGATCACGTGAAATTGTCTTACAGAAGTCCACAACCAATATCCTCATTACCAACATATTCTTTTCTTGTTTAATAATAAAGAGACAGAGGTATCTTCCTGTTTTAAACTATAAATTATGTTTTACAGATGTGGATTTTTATTTACAAAGAATTATCCTTTCATATCAATAGTTCTCTTTTTTTTTGGTTTTGTTCATAAAAGAGCATAGACACTTAAGCATGTATACATCCCCCAAGTAATGTAAGATTTTCAGTATGCATGATCAATCACATACTTGTTATACCATCTCATATGGCAAACCTGTGGCCTAGTTCTAGAAATGGGTTATGTTCAGGTTTAAAAGCACCATCTGCTCTTAATGATGGCACCAGCAAAATTGCCATAATAAAAAAAAAAAATCCCTAAGTGATACTAAAATCCAAAGCCCAGAAGAAATTTTCAAGCCATGACTGCTTACAGAGAGCACAATACAAATGCCAGCTAGCTTTTAACAAAAGGTGATCAGGTTCAAATTTGTCTTACTCCTTCCTTGACCCCCACATTGTGCAATGAACAATGAAATATGACTGTTGAAAGGAGAGGCAACACGGGGGCTGAAATAAGGAGAATGGGGAAATCTTTTTTTTCTTTTTTTTCTAAGAGTTTTTAAAAATCCAAAATAAGATACAATTTTCAGACACTCAAAGGAAAGAATACTACTTCTTTCTAGTGACACAAACAAAAGAAACTACTCTTGCTGAATAATCTTCAGTTTGCTGGAAAACAATTTTTTCATATTATCAAATTAAAAATGTAAAGCCATAGAAAGAGAAGTTTTGCCAAGAATTCTTTGTTCAAAAACTAATGGAAAGGAGGTCTTTATTGGTGCCCTGCATAAAAACTGATAGTATGAACTTTCTGCCAATTGATTTAGCAATCCATTATGATCATAAAGTTGCAAAATAAAAATAATGTTATTTATTCTTGCTTCAAGTGAAAAGTTTTGAGCACTTCCTTTAAAATTTTACAAATTAAACTTAGGCATTAAGTGGGCATTACGCTGAAGTATAGAATGATAAACTTCAGGTGCCTATGACAAATGAAGATACTCTGTTTTGTGTTTCATTTGACATGTAAGTTTCTTTATCTAATCTCCTTATCCAAGATCTGTTCAGTCTTCTATTTTCACGCATCTTCCCTCATTATGACCACACAAGACATGAAACCGTTTGCAGACATGCACTGAAGTGTTATTTTTCAAATATATTTCAATGCAGTAGAAATTAGATCAGCTGCCATTAATACATAGGATCTCAAATTAGAAGAAGTCTGTAAGAAAATATTCATATGCAGAAAAAAAGCTCAAAGGACAGCCAAAATTTGGTCTACTGATTACCAAACAAAACAGTAATATGGCTTCAGCAACTATATCATTAAGTATTAGATATAAATACTTAGTTATTTAAACCTAAAATGAAATATTCAGGTTGTCTTCTCTTTCACTTAAAGTTTTTGTAAGAAGAAAAAAATCTGCAACTGTAATGGCAAAATTTCTGAAAATTTTCAGTATGCTTTTCACAGGATTGTCTATTCCTACCATCAGTTGTATTCTGTAGCAATTTTTCAAATTTAAAGTCTTTGAAAAAACAGTTTGAGAATTTAAGGACTGGATGATTCCAAGGAAAGAAAGCAGGGCAAGTTAGGAAAAATAAAGTAAATGCAACAGAAAGCACAAAGCAAAAAGAAAATTAGTGAATTGCATGAATTCTTTCCCAACCCCATTCAAAACCAGTTCTCTCTTGCCAAGATTATCTTATGCACACACCTGGAAAACCTCTGCACCAGCCTTTAATCATGCTTTTTCCCCTTTCTACTACTATGCTTATCCTTCAGCTCCAGTAACTGTTCCCTCTCCCTCAAGCCTTCTCTGCTCTTCTTGTAACAGACCCAGCCATTCCCTTTTCTCATTAAAGAAATAGACTTGATATGACAAAGTTTTTGAGTAACACCAGCCACGCAGCCTTCCAGCAACAGGGAGGCTCTGAAACTAGAGATGAAACCTGCCCAAGGAAGTTAACTTCATTTTGTCTTAGCAAGTTTCTCACACTTTTACAGGCAGACTAAACTGGACTCCACTTAAAAGGAAAGTAGGGAGAAGCTGAGCAAATGACGACAAAAAACAAACAAAAAAACCCCAGCCTGTCTGTTATGGAGGAAAAGGAGACCATTCACATAAAACTCATGCTGTATCCATCTTCTGCCTGATGTTGCCATGTGATTTCTCTCAAGACAAGTTTAAAAACAAAACAAAACCAGAGACGACATTTGGATAAAGTATATTGGCATTAACTAATACAATTGTATATTTCTGTAGTATTCAAATATACGCAGTATGGTTAATATGCTACTGTACCTCATTTTGAAGTTCATCTCCACTTTTGGTAGAAGAAAGGATCTCATACAAAGTACAGCAGAGGTCTTCTGTTGTTGGCCCTCCAGGGCTACCCCCTTGAGATTCCTTCAGGTACTTTCCAACTTCATACCATAAAAAAGAATCATCTACTTTTTCCAAAGACTTGAGATCAGATTTCTCATTACAGCAATTCTGTAAGTTATTCAGCTGGTTATTCAGAAATTTGTTATAATCTAAGCTTATATTTTTATGTGCATCAGCCTCACCATTCACAGGCAGCTCTTCAGAGTGATCCAAATCATGCATGTCAAATGAAAACACTATATTTTTACCAAAGAACACTCTGTTATCACTATTTTTCTCTTCAGCCATCTGTATGAGGGCCGTAACCTGTTCTTCAGTGAAGTGAGAAGCAATCCGAGATGTGGCATTACAAGCTGCAGTAGCAGATGATGATGGAAATGGCCCAAACATCTGCTTGATCACCTTTGTCTCATCATGCCCAACACATTCTTTCCCGTGAAATATCTTAAAGAGAAAAACAGCTCCACTCTCAATTGCTTCTTGTCCATTTTCAGCTCCAACTGTTAAAAAAACCAAATGTAACTTTATACACTTCATACTAATACTTTTGCAGTACCTATAACATAACTGTATTCAATTTCTTGCTGCAAGTCTCATCAACAGAGATATCAAAGGAAGACCATAAAAACTAACAATTGTTGCAAGCTACTGAATTGTAAAAGGTATATGATAATAAAGCATCTGTCTTCATTTTCTATGTACTAAAAATTTATATTAAGAATTACCAAAGCTTTCTCATTTTTCTAAACTAAAGAAAAATCTTGCCAGAGGTCTTAAACTCACAATAGTATATTTATGAGCTCTTTAATGATAACAAATTTCCACTTTGTCTCACTGTTTATTCACTACCTAATCTGAATATTCATAACAGACTAAATATACAGAACTCAGCTGGGAATTACTGAATTCTTGTAGTAATTCCCAGTAGAATTACTACAGAATGTGTGTTAGTTAGAAAAATTGCTCAAAATAATTAAAGCAAATAAATGCATGAATTTAGAGTTCCATCATATTATGCAAATAAATATATTATTAGATAAAAACATAAATTTACTTCTTACACAAATATTCACTCAAGGAAAACATAAGCAAAACCTCCATATGATGAACCAAAATGTGACTACTAAACAAAATTTTAAAAGTTGTCAAGCATAAACTAAACTAGCCAGCATATTGTTGGTTTGTTTATTTTACATTATAGAAACACACTGAATTTTTTTACTTGTCACTTGATTCAACTTAGGTTAGGTTTGACCCCAGGAAAAGCAAGGGTTTTCATCCCCACAATGTAAAAGAAAAGAGCAAAGAAAATCCAGCCTAAGCAAATGGAACAAGACTGAGTAACGAAAAACATTATCTATATAAATGGAGGCACCTAAAAATCAATATTTAGCTTGTATTTCCCTGTAATGCACTTTGAAAAGCTGAAAAGTTCATGGAGAGGACTGGAGGTAATATTTACAAGATAATTAGATAGCTACATATGGAAGATATTACATATTTATACATCTCAGAGGAAAAAGGTGATTCAGCCACTCCCTTTCAGCATTAGCTATATAGGAATCACAGGAAACAAACCCTCCACATTAAAAAACTTGTAGTCCTAAGTTTGGGTGCATGAAGCTCACTTTTATATTCCTAACATACAAATACATATTACTATTTAAAGTCATTTGTGTTGGAACAGAAGTACAAGAGCTTCAGCCATGTGCTCAGTTTAAGAGCTAATGAAGTTAAATTCTGACAAAAGCAAAAGCTGACTTAGGTTTAGTCTGCCAGTCAAAAACTAAGTTTCCAAGCAAAACTACATTTTCAAACTTTCTTTGCCAAAATGTATTTCAGTTTTAAATGTTTAATTCCAGAAGAGTGAGATTTATTATTTATTTCTCTCCTCAACACCAAACATTTAAAACAGAAAACATTTCCTATATTTTTATCTACATATGCAGCAGTCCAATTTTTCATGACACCAATTATGTGGAACTAAAGCAAACAATACCAAGATTGTTCTTTTCTCAGAGTACTGTCATTCCAAGTGAATCTGTTATTTTCGCTTAGCAACCGTTGATCACAAACCACATCACACAATGCAATACAATACTATCAAAAAAGCAAAAATATCCACATAACAATGGAATAATAAAATAAAACACAAAAACAAATTATGCATATTAGATTAACTGGAGTTTCAAAGATATTTCAAGGTAGAAACTGGTGCCAAGGTAGATCTAAAACTATACCCATATGTAAAGTATGCAGGCAGAAAGCAGCTTGAACCTATCCCCAAATAAAACAGTGTTTTATTAGACTACTAGAGAATGAAAACATACCTATTTGTTTTGCAGCTTGTAATATAGTTTTTAAATCACCATTTACAGTTTGGTGTTCTTTTTTGTCCAAATTGTCATCAATAAATTTTATTATCTTCTTCCAAGTAAGATCAGACTTCAGCAACTCTGCATGTAGTTTGGACCTTTTAGTCTGAAAATACAAAATATTTAGGCTTTTTTATTTATTTCAAATTACCATATGAAGGTTCCTTTAAAATTAAACACCAGACAAAAGCACATCCTTCCAATTGCATTCAGTCAGTACATAGCAATGATTGCTAGCAGTTTTCCTGCTACCTTTTCTAGACTCCTCCCCAAGTGGAAGGAAGAACAATACAAAACCACACACACGCTCTCTCACTGCTTGACTCTTTCCAAAGCAAAATTCTCTATAAAGCCAAATTCTTGCAACTTGAAGAGACTTACAGCTCCCAAGATTCAAAACTCATTTCACATTACAGGTTCCCACAAAGCATCTACTGCTTTGATGCATTATTTCTTGGGATACTAAAAAAGTACCTAAGTTCAGTGAACTTAATATTATAACAGGAAATGTTTGGCTTCCCAGCTCTACATAAGCTTGGAGCTAAAAGCACACCAGCCACGCCCAATGTCCTGAAAGATGGGCTGTACCAACACTGCCAAGCAACCCTATCCATATGGCACATCATGATTGTAAGGGCCTAGTACAAATCACAAAGCTACATCAAATGTGACTTTGAGCGAGAACACTATGAAGGAACGCACAAGAAACTATACATGCTCTGCCCAGTCTTGCTTGCCTACTCTTATAAAATAGCAATGCAAATGAAGAAAGCAAACAATTCTTACTATAATTATGTTTGGTAAAAGGAAAAAAAGCTTTACCGCTAAGTCAGCTAATTCTTCATTGTAATCCTCATGTTTAGTGACATTTGAAAAGGAGCGTAAAGCGCCTGTAAGACGAGGCAAGGCCATCTGTTACTCATTCAGTGATCCATAGGATGAGAAATCAAATCCCAATTCAAGCACCTAGATGAGAACAAAACAAATAACATGACTTTATTAATGCTATAAATAAAAAGTCACATCACAAACTCGAAAGACCTTTTTGAGCAAGCAGAACTTGGCTTGAACTTCAATTAAACCAGTTTAAAAAAAAAATCTCAAAATGCTGATAATCAAGATTCAATAAAGGAAGGTGAAAGGCACAGAGAACGGGCATGGTAACATGCAGAGGTCACTCAGCAGGTGGTTCTTCTCTCTCCTCCTGAAATAAAAGTTACCAGCAATGAGGCAAAATGGAAATTTTTCATTTAGCACCACTAACACATGTATTATAGTGAAACCCATGTAACTGAACTTTAGCTCCCAATAGCAGTAAGTGATTACAACCGATGGGGAGACTTTCTCTGAGCAAGCCCACGCTGGGAGCTTTCAGGTCATTAACAGCCTCAGGCACTGATGCAGAAAAAGGCACCCTTCTTGACAAGTGCTTAGCCATTTTTAACCAGCAAAACAAGGCAAGAACATTATGACAGGAAAAAAAGATTATCATAGGCACAGCACTGAACTACTACAAGAGGTCAAGAGAATAAAAGGGCTACCAGAAAACTGAAAAAAGTACGCCTCAGGATGTTTTCATCTCACAACTGGGAGTGCACACACACACTTATCACAGAGCAGGACTCTCTTCAGGGCTACAGCCTATTTCTGCAGTCTTATTTCCTCTGTGAAACAAGCTCATATCTCCACACTGAAACACAGCTGTTTTCCATCTGAAATTGTACCTGTTCCAAGCTTTTTACTGAAATTATTCTCAAAGTTATTTAATTTCAGAAGGTGCCCACAGCTGAATTGTTTAATGAACCCTAACACACAGCTACAGTTTCTGATGGTAGCAGATAAGATACAGTTTAGATTATTTTTAAAACAATGATACCATTACAAACGTAATGATCTGCATGATTCCTACCATGCCTGAAGACCAACGACCATCCAGAATTTAAGGAACTTGAAGTTAATAAAATTACTTCCACCCCCTAGTCATATAGTGTACAGAACTCTCTGCTTTCATACAATTACCCTTGAAGTTTTTCTTTATTTAAAGACTGCATTTGTATTTTAGCTATGAGCTTTGCAATACAGCACAGAAGCAAATCCAGACACAGTGTTCCAGTCACAAACAGAGAAATGTCACTGACTTGTCAGGTCTGCTTGTTTTCACACCTCGCATTAAGATGCTTTTTGAGAAAAGCTATCACAACAGTTGATATCTTGGAGACAAATGTTATAATGATGAAGCAAAAAATATAAAATCTTTAACTGTGAAGGGGACAGAGAAGATATGTTCAAGGCTAGAAGCAGACAGAGCCAAACAACACTGCGGTTTTTGAGATATTCAGTGAATACATGACATACAATTCATACCAGCATTGCTCCCAATGAAATCAGTCTGTGAATATTACAGCCCCCATTACAGAGGGGAAGTAAGATGTCCAAACTTTGAGGGAATCTAACCCGACAAATCTAACCCAACAAAAAAAGTACATCACTCTCATACTGTTCCAATGACAGAATTGTCATTGGCTATTAAGACTACTCCATTTTGCCTATTTATTTTATACTTACGCTCAAATACTTTTTCTATAGAGTTACAGTCCTTTATAAAAACATACAACAACATAATTATCTTAATTGTCCTCTCTGAAATAACATGCACAGCAATTTTTAAAAGTTTGAACCTAGTTATGAAAAGTTCACTTTTTATAGACAATTTTAGGAGATTTTAAAGTGTCTCCAGCAGGCTCATTTCTTAGGAAACTGAATTTTAAAGAAGTGTTTCTTTCATTAGTTCATCAAGTTATTAATACTCCCTGAAACAGAAAACCTGTATCCCCTGAGGACAAGGGCCCACTGCCCTGACCACAAGCATAACCAAAGAGCCAAATCCAGCCCTGAAGACCTACAGTCATCTCAAACAGCTCTACAAATGCAGCTCTACACTTCTCTATATGCTTTCAGAACTTGCTGGTTCCTGAGAAGGCAAACTTCACACATATCCTTCACTTCTGGTCCACGACACCCACTCTTAGCAGGGCACCACAACAAAAACAGCTAGGAAATAGAAACTAAGGGACAGAATCACAGAATACACTGAGGTGGCATGGACCCACAATGATCATGGAGTCCAACTCCTGGCACTGCACAGAACAGGTGCAATTACTCCACTGTTAACATAAAAAACAAGGTAATGTTTATGAACTTGGGCTATTAGTCCACACTGTACTAGAGTCAGGTCAAAAAGTACCAATCTCTTCACTCTCAGGACCAGTGACAGGACTCGAGGAAACAACACGAAGGTGAGTCAGGGGAAGTTTGGGTTGGGTATCAGGAAAAGGTTTTTCACCCACAGGGTGGTGAAACAGCCTAGAACAGGCTCCCCAGGGCAGTAGTTACATCACCAAGCCTGTCTGAGTTCAGTAAGCATTTGGATAACCCTCTCACCTACATGGTGTGATTCTTGGGGTGTCCTGCACAGGGTCAGGAGTTGGACTGATAATCCTGAAGGGTTCCTTCCAAAGCAGCACATGCTATGATTCTATGACAAAAATTATGTGACCATCTGAGATGCAGCATAAATTTACACTTGTTTTTTTTTTTTTTTAAAAATACATTACTTGCCTTCACATAAAGCCTGCTGATATAGATATCTGCCTGCATCAACTGCCTTTAGAAGAGATCATCTACTTTTTGTCTTCACACAGCCACCATAAGAGTTAACTCATTCCTTTAGATTTGAGAGAAATATATCTGTTTGCTCACAGCTTGATCTGAAATATCTGTACTACCAAATGATCCTGCTAAGATCTGCCGGTTTTGGAACAAGGACCTAAAAGGCAGCAGCAATTAAATCCTATTTCTAGGGTCCGCATACAGAAGATGAATTTTTGTCATTATTCTGCTCATTACCCCTGAAGAAAAGCATTAGATAGGTACCATCTTAAGTCATGTTTGTAGAAGGACAACTGGAATGGGAATTCAGCCTTCAAATTAGTGCAACTTTACATGATAAATATCTTCTCCTCCCCTATGCCCAATCACATAAGGGCAACTTGGGGCCATTCTGCTAATGATTCCTAGAACTATCTCAGATTTCCTGCCTCTCTTAAATAACCCTTCATCTTCCACCAAGCCTCTAAAAAAGCAGTATCCACCCATCTAGAGCATTGTGAAGATGAGAGGCAGTAGCTTTTATAGCCTATTTTACTTCTTTTAAAAGCAAGTGTGATCTTAAGTTGAAACTCTTTATTAGAGAAAGTAAAACAAACACAGCTTATACTCAGAGTTCAGGTAAGAAACCATTCAAAATTTATTGTTTTAAAGTAAACATGAATCATAATCTCAGTAGGTTTTTATTCATTAAAGTGAAACATTAAAAAAATGCTAGCAATATCACAAAGGTAACAAACACTACTAGAGAAGTTTTCCACCTCATATTTTCAACAACTACTTAATTCTCCTCCAGCTCCTGACCTTTTTATATTTTCAATATAATTGAATAACAGAACCATCACTTTCTCTTCTTCACTGAAATGTTACAGAGATTATGGTCATATATCCTTTTGAAATTTACTTTATTATTACACCATCTAACAAATCAAGCCAACTGCTCAGTAAGGCTATGAAAAGGTGACTGCTCAGATCTGGTATCTCAATGTTCAAGAGGAACAGAAATCTTCCTTTACTTAAAAATGATGGAATAACAGAGCATTAACAAAATCACAGGTAAAATCTGCAGTTCACTATCCTGAAGTAGCAGCTTCTGTAGTCTCTAATATTTGACTTGTTAAATGTTCCTTAAACCTCACGGCAGTCATTTTTTTTAAACTACTTAAGGAATATTAAGCCATGTTACCACGTTTTGTGTATATTGCCTATAATTCTTTAAACTATTAACAAGTTTCTTGCTGTCTATATAAACTTCTCACTTATAAAACTTGAAGAAGGTATTACTAATAAGTAATCTAATCAAAGAATGTTAAAAAAAAAAGGCTTTAGACGTTGGCAATGAATAGCAGATTGCTATTGATCACAATGTATTTGGATCAAACCGCATTTTCACTTTCACTTGACAAAGTGGAAACATTTCAAATGAAAAGGGAACTAAAAAGGCAAGAGGTATCCAAGCCAGACAGCCATACAAAAAGCAAAGAGACAGTGCACTAACTTTTTACATTTTAAATATATATACAACAAACACAAAAGCAACTAGACCATAAGCATGCATTAAGCCATTTTAAATATATCCACACAGAATATTTTACTTCTCTATACTGTTATGCAAAAGGAATAAAAATAAATTCCAAAGCAGTAAATTTTAGTAACATTTTAGAATAGCTACAATTAATTTTAGCAGCTTCATTAACAAAAAGGTAAACTTTTTATTTTATTAACAAATAAGACTCAATATTTATAAACACTGCCCCATTCTATTTGGTGTGTACCCTTTCCACATTGTACACACCAAAGGAAAAAATACTTTAAAGAAAACATTTTAATGGAAAAAAAACCAAAAAACAAAGTTATTTTACACCAATGAGAACATTTGTATTAGATTCACTTAAATCTCTTATCCAAGCATGTTGGATGCAAACAGTACACATACAGCACCTAGAATTGAAGTTGACAGCCAAAGATAATAGTGGTTTAATGATGTCTGGGACATTAATCATAAACAGCAGGCCAAAGCAAGATACTACAACAATAGCATTTTCCAACTTTGTATTTTGCACCTTCAAAGCAGTGCTTGCTATATGATGTAGTAACAATTGTATGATTTCAGACACCTCATTTTCCACAAAAGGCCCAGAGACCACAGTGGAATTCTGTCAAGTTGTCTGGGTCAATTATTGCTATCTCCAGTCAAGACCGGGTCGGTCTTTGAAAAGGTGATGGCAAGATTAAGGAATATGTACTCAGGAAGAAATAGTGGTTTCCTGACACACAATATTCATCTCAGCAAATACAAGAATTCAAACAAATGCTTCAGCATAACGAGGAGGCATAACAGTGCCTCCGCGTGCCAGCATTCACATGAGACAATTTCAGGATTTTAATTATGTAATTAATTAAACAAAAGAAAAAAAAAGCTTAAAAAAACATATAAGGTAATTACAAGCCATGCATTCAATAGAGTAGTAACCCTTTCCACATTCTCACAATCTTAGCCACACACATGGGATTAAACACCAGCTGCTTACCACTGTTCCTGCTTGCATCAGCTGGAAAGACATTTCAAGTGATTATGCCTGATAGTGTTTTGGTGTGATGCCAAACACATGGCTTGGCCCAATAACTTGTGTATTTTAGAAGTGCTTTGAGATTGTCACTAAGAGTAGCTGTTGTTTCTTAAGAAGAAAAAAAAAATAAATTTTGAAACAATCCCTTTTTTCAGAATAACTCATCCTTCTTTTTCAAGAATATAAGATGTAGTATGTTAGACTGAGAAATTGTCTGCATTTTTATGCCTTAACTTTTTAACTCCTTGCAGCAAGAGACAAACTGCATTCCAAACAACAGGAACTTAAAGACTTGCCTTACATATGGACATGTACTATAAGCAAATCTCCAACTTAAAAACACACAGTCATTTAAACACTAGGCATAAGCAACAAATGCAAGATGGGGGATGGGGGTGTCATTTGTTTAGTTTTGCTTTAAGCTTAACTGGGGAGCTCTGTGTCTCTGTTTTACACCATGCTGTCTACAGAGGTTGAAAACAACCTGAGGGGGTTCATTTTACTCAGTTCCAAAAAGGCTTGTTACTAAAGAAAAAGTGGGAGGTGCATGGAAGGCAAATAGCAATGTACGTATCCAAAGGAAGTAAAGTGAGGATGAAAAAGGGTGAGAGAAGGAAAAAGCCTTAATAACAGCTAAGTAGCACATCTCATAGGATGGCTGAGACAATGTGGGATGCACTTCAGCAAACATAACTGCTGTATTAAGACATGCATAATACATAATTGCATAACTGCTGTGATAAGGCATGCTAAAGCACCTGCTCAGATGGTAGTAAAAAAGTCTCTGGAACACACGCCTGTAGCGAACAGAAAGTACGCAAAAGGATAAAGCCCCCAGCCTTAATTACTGGCCACAGAAATGGCATTGAGAAGTTCTTTGCTACTCAGCTTCAGGACATAAAAGAATTGCTTCTAACAGTTGGTAAAGAGTCACAATAAAATTTTAATGGAATGAACAACTTGAGGTTACTGCAAAGGTACAACCTTCCATGAGGAAAGGTTAAGAGAATTAGGATTGTTCAGCCTGAAAAACAGAAGGTGCCAGGGTGAGACAATTACAGCCTTCCAGTACTTAAAGGAAGCCTACAAGAAAGATGGAGAGACACTTTTTACAAGGGCACATAATGATAGGACAAGGGGGAATGGCTTTGAACTGAAAGAGGATAGGTTTACATTGGATATTAGGAAGAAACTTACTATGAGGCACTGGAACAGGCTGCCCAAAGTAGTAGTGGATATCCCATTCCTGGAAGTACTCAAGGCCAGGTTGGATGGGGCTCTGAGCAACCTGGTCTAGTGGGAGTTGTCCCTGACAACAGCAGAGGGGTTGGAACCAGATGATCTTTAAGGTCCCTTCTAATACAAATCACTCTATGATTCCCACTCAGTTTGGTATTATTGGCAAACTTCATCATGGTACAGTTGATCCCATAATCCTTATCACTTATGAAGACATTAAGCAGAGTTGGGCTCAACAGTGATCCCTGGGGATCGATACCAGCTCTTCCCTCAGTGATGGCAGATCTGTGTTTGCACTTACCAGGAGTTTTGTTCCCAAGGCCACGGGCCCAACAGGGCTGGCAAAGACAGACATGAAAGTGTTGAGAACCTCTGTCTTTTCAGCATTGTTGGTGACTAATTTACCTCTCCTGGTAAACAGCAGGATATCTTCCTTCTGTTTGTTGCTTACATACTGGAAGAACCATTTCTTGCAGTTTTTGACATCTGTGGCTAGTTTCAATTCAAGCTGAGCTTTTGCTTTAATTGTACTTGCACAGTTGATTACCAAGCCAAAAACCACTAAAGGTCTAAAAACTTACCAAAATAAGCTTTTCTATTCTAGCACTGATTCTAAACCATGCCAGGGTCTCTTCAGTCATCCATCCTCTCACCTTCTCCCAGGAGAAGGTACATTAGCCCTTTCTGAACTTCAGAAGGTAGACTCCCTAAGACTTCAATTTAAAAATGAAATTGATCTGTGTGGGTGAACTGACATTATATAAAGGAAGAGAATGGATGTGTCTGTGTGTCAAAATCCTTCAGCAATCCAAGAAAACAAATAAATGGGGAGGGAAAGAAAAAAAAAGGTACTGAAAAACATTCCTGCAAAGATATAGCTTTTGGTATTAGACAAAGTATTTAAGTATGCAAGAGGTAAAAATTGTCACACTATAGCTCTTCTAGAAAGATTTATTATACAGTATCTATACAAACCTAGGTGAGCACCTTTATGCAACCAAGGCAGATCAATGTGAGGAATTACCAAGCAGAGTATCAATTTCAGCATGGAGTCAGGCCCATCTCTCATGGGTAACATACAGCTATGCCTGGACATAGACAATTATGATATACAGTGAAAATCCAATCATCTTTCTGAATTAGCTGGAACCATCCCATAAAAAGACATGGTGACTCAGACTAATACCACAAAAGTTAATAAACTGGACCTCTACATCAGCAGAGCAACAATATTACTTTAATTATTTTTATTAAGATATTTTTTTGTAACAAGAAAGCTATAAGAAAGTCACTTTTGGATAATACAAAATATCTTTAATCAACTGAAATGTCAATTCATACAATAGAAGCTACTGTTGGTGTACCAAAGGTGCAGAAAACAAGTGACGTTTACTAAATAATTAGCTACCAAAAGAAAAGATAAATTATGCATGGCTCATAAGCTGGATGTACAACTAAGATTAGGTACTCATTCTAATTTTGAGAAATGTTTATGCTTAGTACACACAGGAAAAATAAAAACAAAGTCCATGGGATTCTTCAAGAGAAATAGGACTAAAAGAAGGAAATCAATTCTGCTGTATCTTCTAGCTTCTTCAGAAGCATAAAATTAGTAAGACCAAAAGGAGACATTTATTTAATGGACGCATACCCGAAAAATCAGAATAGCAAACTGTAGATTTCATTACTAAATCTGAATATCTAAGTCATACTGTTCATGGTAGGTACATCTTAATTACAATTTAGTTAATTGTTTTGGAATTCTTCACTGAAGGAAATTACTAACTATATTTTTTTTATATTTCAAATCAAGCTTGATTAGCATAGGTTTACTTAAGAGAAGATACAAATTTAACTTCATTTAAATAACTTTCAGAAGATGCTACAGAAATAGTGGAGATACCATACAGCTTCTGTTCATTGTCAGTGAATGAGATTGAAAACTGTGCTTAAAAAACAGAACTTTTTTTCTCCTTTCCAATGCCCACTCCCACCTCCACTCTTACAGCACTAAAATATTCAGTCCTAAAATTACACCTTGGAATAGTCTGGAGCATATGACCAGTTCAAACTGAGGGCTGAAGAAAGGGCTTCTTCTGAAAACAACATTGATCCATCCCTGATGGAGGAAACCACTCCTGAAAGCTCAGCACTCACACTTGTCCTTGAACCTTAGGGAGGCAGTGAGAGGGAACTATATGTTTCTAATTCTGGTCCCTAAAGCGTAATTGGAGATACATACCCTTACAAGTTCTCCCAAAATTTGCCTACCTTGCCTAGACTAATCTTAAAAGTAATAAGCTTAAGGCTGCTTGTAGTCAGGTCTAAGGTCTTCTGCTCCATTACAGAATAAATTTGACAAATTGTTTATTAGAAGGTCTATTATTTTCATCTTGATTCCCAACACACATCCCAGTCATCTCACCAGGGAGTCTGTACAGGAAAATTTGCATTCTGAATACTGACCCCACGAACTCCATGAATTCATACCCATGTAACTCAAGTTACCATGTAACTTCACCTGTCTACCGTGATTTTGTTTACAACACACACATAGGCAGACACTACTGTGCTTATAGGCAGAGAAGTACCACACAAAGCCTACAGCCAATTTCTTTCAGGGCCTTTAGGCATGTGCATTGACATTCTTCTCTCCAAAGTCAGCTGTTATTTTGGATAGAAAACGAACAATGTGAAAACACTTCTGAAGACCTGTGAATCATGAAGATCCAAGCTTCTCTTATGGCAGACACCTATGTGGGACTTAGTCTCTAAACAGTATCTATTGGCCTTTAAGACCCTTTATAACAGCAAAGGTATTTGCATGGAACAGTATATGTGGCTCGGGCCCTATGAAATGCCCACATCCTCTGAAACAGTAGCTGAATAAAAGGTGTGATTCTGTGAGGTTTTTTGAATTGGTAACAGGGATGTGTTCAAGCACACAAATCACTTACCAGATTTATGGACAAGTAAACAAATGCCTCCAATACTGTATTAATGCCCAATTCTAAATAACTAGATGATTACTATCCATTCAGTACCATTACTACCCTCCTTAATTAACTCTGATTTCCTTCAAAACAGGGTTTCAATTGGCCTCAAGGTTGGAATTGAATTATTTTGTATCTGGAGAATTTCCCCAAATGCTTTTGAAGGAAACACAATTTATCCTTTAAACACAACCTAATTCAGCATTTAAGAAGGATCTCAAATGCAATAAAACAAAAGACTAAGCCAGGTACACTAATTTTTAAGACCCTGTCTGTATACTATTGCTCCAGTCACAAAGGAGAGATAGTATGAGTATGATGCTCTTAACTCATTAACTTTCTTCACAGCAAAGTCACTGGCAGTGTTCATATCACCTGGAAAGACAGGATATCAGTTCTGAAATAACTACTTTGCCAAGCATCCAGAGTCCTTCTTGAGGACTTCATTAATAATTAGTTATGGTTAATAAAATCACTGCATCTATCACACAACACACAGTAGCTGTATAAGCACAGTACAGCTTACACCAAGATACACATCTAATCTTAGAGAACAACTGTTCTATAAAAGCACTGAAGCAGGATTTCTCGTTTAGAGAAAACATTAATTTTTTTTTGTGTTAACTTTATTGGTAATACTGACAATAACAATGGTAATGATGGCAACTTGAAACAAAAAACCTGCAAGTACTTAAAAATAAACTAAAGAATTCTTTTTCAGAGCAGAAATATTTTGAGTTTTAGACCAGTTAAAACAGCCGTAGATTCTACAGTACTTCCAGTAACAGACAAGAAAACTAATCTGATTGTCATGTACTAGAAATATGGAAATGCTCTTCAAAAGAAACACAGGTTCTGGTCAGCTTTGGCTATCACTAAATGAAAAGTTCCCAAAACTATCAACTATAAATAAGCCAATCCCATTTCCAGCAGCTTTTGAGAGAGTCAGGCTTTTGATCAATGGTTGCAACAGATAATACAGAAATTTGTAGAAAATTACTCATTACATAAAAATAGGAACAACCAAATGTCATTATCCACACAAATGCATCCATTTCATTACAGTAATGCAAGTGTATTGTGCAATTTTAAGTGTTTGCTATATTTAGCAACATTCAGGCTTATTGTGTTTATTTAAGTTTTATATTAATGTTTGCATTGTTTTCTAAAAAATGTCCTTTATGCTTTTTCTACATTCATTATTTTGTTTGATATTTGTCATAGTTTTTGAGTAGGGAAGGAGTCAGAACGTCATGACAGAGTTTGAAAACTCCCTAGTTAGTATCTTCCCAATAATATACTGCAACAGGAAGCTGAAAGCCATACAGCTGCTTGCCCACCACTGCCTTCCCAGTGGAACATAGGAGAAAACAGGAAGAAGAAGAAGACCTTATGGGTTGAGATACATACATTTTAATAGAGAAGGAAAGACAAAATATCCCCCAAGTGAAGGAAAAAAAAGCTCACCACATCTGGCAGGCTGACCAGTGCCCCAAACTCCAGTTTGTCAATCCCCAAACAAGAGACACCTTGGAAGCAAAAGCACACCCTTTCTTCTTCCTCTACTTGTTTTTATTTGACATGACATGTTTTTATTTGGCATAAAAACACACAGTACTGCATATCCCACTGGTCAGTTTGGTTGTACTGTCCATGCTGTGTCCCCACACAACCCTTTGCCCACCCCGAGCCTACTCGCTGGATAGACAGTGTGAGAAGATAAGTTTTGATGCTGTGCAGGCCAGCAACAGCCAAAATATTGGTGTGTTATCAACATTGTTTTAGCCACATTTCTCAAGCACTATGACTATGATGAAAGTTATCTCCTATACTCAATATAGGAATGTACTTGTTTTGGCTTTGTGTAAATAGAGATGATCAAATTCCTCAGAGAGAGATGAGCATAAAGAATGCCCTGACTGTAGATCCCCTTAGGGATTGTGCTTGCAATAAACACAAAATTGCTCCTTTCTGTGATGTGATGAGGTATTTAGAAAGCAAGAATGGGTAAATATAAAATGACTGTCTATGGCTTATAATGCAGGAATAAGGAGGTACATGATCAAACTTAATAGTAAGGTGAAAATAGTATCAAACGGAATGCCTTTCTTTTGTAGAACATAATTAAATTTGGGAATTCACTGCCACAAGATGCCAAAATGACTAGAAGTTCAAGTATGCTTTGATGAATTAAGGGAAATCAAATACCTTGGTAGCTACTGAACTCAGCAGTTTAGAAGGAGATAATCAGGTATTTAAATCACTGACTACTAAAAGGTAATAGGAAAGTGAAGGTATAATTAGATTTGTTTCTCCTTTCTTTTCAGTACATCACCTAAGCACCTGCTACTGGCTGCTACAGAAGAGAGACACTAGACAAACATTTTGTTTGAAATCAGAGCTACAGGTGAGATGGCAACAGAGATTCTGAGAAATACAGTTTGGGATTTAGGAGTCTAATGTCTCTCAATATGTTTGTGGGTCCTACCCTTGTTTCTTTATCTTTTTAGTTCAGACATCAGTTATCATATTGCTAGCAAACTTCCAACTACACATTTTAGGTCATTTGTTAAACTGCTTTTGATTAGATAAGTTAGTCTAAACTAGAGAGTAGATTTTGAGTTCAGTTCTTTCTTCGACCATTAAAGCACAATTCATTTCAAGAAAATGTGTAGGCTGGAAAGTGCTCAACATCAACTTCAAACCAGGAAAACATTAAGCTGTTATTTAGAGTAATGAGGACTCAATTTTCTATGGGGAAATTTTGCAGGAGGGAAAAAGAAACCTGTTCAGCAGTCAAAACACTAATGTGCACTAGAACTAATTCCACCTCTAACAGCTTCAACTAAACCTTACATTGTAACCAACCAGCAAAAGACAACAAGCGTCTTCCCTTCCTCCAACCACCTCCACACCCCAGTAACAGCTCCTACAATTATGTAAGACAAGAGGAATGAAACATTCAGGAATAGCATGGACCAGCCTGACCTCAGTATTTATAAAGGATAATGTTTCTCAATAAGCACTGTAGCTCAACACAAGCCTGCAGAAACATACATTGGTACTTTATGAAGGATGAGTTTTCAATTAACTCTGTAAAAACAGATTTGTCAGCTATAAATGTTCTTCCTGAAAACAGAATTAACACTATATAAAGCTGTAAATGATACTAAAATGCAAGAGACTGCAACTATTTTAGGGACCAAATTATATATATCTTGAAAGAACCATATCCAACATGAACAGTGAAACATATAAGCAAGGTAAGACACCCAAAAAGAAAGGATACAAAGAAACAACACATCAGTTGCACTTTGCAGTCTCTACAAACTACTGCAAGTGACAATCATTACATCATTTGTAACAATGAAAACATGGACATGTAAAACCAGGAAATATTAATATTAAAATACAAGAGCGAGGTCCTAAAATATACCAAGTTGTTCTTTCCAGTAGTCAGTATTAAAGATTCCATTAGAATACTGTTGCCTTTGTTGTCCATCCTGTCTCTACGAAGACACATCCCAGTCTAGAAGGATGCAGTGGAGGATATCAAAAATTACCAACAATGTAATTACCAACAAGGAAACAGATTAAGAACTCATGTTAGATTGGTTATTGGGAGGATCTATTTCAAATGCATACACATTAGCTGCAGAAAGGAAAAAAACAAGAAGAAAACAAATGTGTGAAAAAGAGCAGTGTGTACTCCTCAAACAGAAAGCCTATCCAAGAATCAGAAAACCACAGAATGGGTAAGGTTGAAAGGTACACCAGTGGATCATCTGGTACAACCTATCTGCTCAAGCAGGGTTATCTTAGAACACATGGCACAGTGCAGACAGTTCTTGAATATCTCCAGTGAGGAAGACTCTACAACTTTTCTGCGCAATCTGTTCCAGTGCACGGTCACTTGCACAGTAAAGAAGTTTTCTCATGTACAGATGGAACTTCCTGGGTGACAGTTTCTGCGCCTCTTGTCCTATTGCCTGGCATCACTAAGTAAAACCTGGATCCATTCTCCTGACACCCTCCCTTGAGATACTTATAGACATTGATGAGGTCCCCTTTCAAGTCAACTCTTCTCGAGACTGAACACGCCCAACTCTCCCAGCCACTCCTTCCCCTTAACCATCTTCATAGCCCTCCAGTGGACCCACTCCAGGAGCTTCAGGTTTAGCTTCAAAGCATGTTCTGTAAACACAGAACTGTCAGAAAAAAAATATTGTCATTTGACAGTTTCTTGCTTTCTCTAATTCAGTGAAACCAGTGATGTCACCTCTTCCAAAGGTCATGCTAGCTTTTAGAGAAAACCAAGGTCTAACACTTAAACTACTTTATACAATGCATAAAGGCCCTAGTTGGGAGTTGGTATATAAATGAGACGAGGGTTTCTTCAAATATCCACATACATAATTCCAAGATGATGCAAGATTACTCTGCCGTGGCCAGAAGCAAGTCAGATTCAAAGGAAATTATTTTACTACAGCATCTGCTGAAAAGCAGCATGTGTTTAATCAGACTCACCACCTCACTGATATAATCAATGCCAGTTTCAGATGAAGGCCAGTTTACATGAACTGATGCTTCATTTGGTTTTCTTCCTCCTAAAAGTTTATCTCTGCAACCACCACATGGATATACATAACCTTTGTTGCACTTGCCCTGGAACTTCCAATATTTTTTCTACTCATTGACGAGACTCAAGCCAAGTCTATCCTCAGTAAAGTAACTAATCCTGACTATTAGATCTCTTCTAAGTAAAAATTAAGATTACTGGTTCAATTTCAGTAGTACTATTTTACAGTTAATTGTTTAAAAAGCCAGGGGACTGAAAGGGTCTGCACAGATGTTAGTCCATTAAAAACAGTAACAACATCTAAACTCAGAACTCACAAAAGGTTCTAAACAAAGATATTATCTGAATTCCAAAACGATACACGCTCCTGAAGCGGCTGTAGTGCCAGCCTTAGGACGCCAGAGATTGCCACGGTTCATGATCCCTTAAGCACAGCTGTCAGTTCACCACTACCCACCGAAACAGAGCACGCGAAAGAAACATTCTACGTGGCCACACGCTGCTTTTTTTCGTTCTTCACTTCTAGATCCCTACATCTATTAATACGAGCGGTAAGCACTGCTAAGTACGTTTCCCTCTCGGCCGCTCCTGCTTCCACGAGCACACCGAGCCCAGGACCCGAAGGCGCCCGGGGAGCTCCCGGCACCGGCCTCTCCGCACCGCCCTCGCGATGGGCTCGGGCACGGCGGGCCGGCCCGGGCACCCCGCGGGCCCGGAGAGCGGCCTGCCCGCGGGGCCCACTCCGCGGGCTCCACGACGGCCGCGGC
>VWZF01003613.1:507116-587871 GCA_013396755.1 Sclerurus mexicanus | reverse complement strand
GAATAGAATAGAATAGAATAGAATAGAATAGAATAGAATAGAATAGAATAGAATAGAATAGAATAGAACTGAACTGTTCGGAAGGGTTCTACATTGATCATCCAGTCCAACTGAGCAATTCAGGGCTGACCAAGCTAAAGCAAGTTATTAAGGGCATTGTCCAAATGCCTCTTAAACACTGAGGCTTGGGCATTGACCACCTCTCTATGATGCCTGCTTCAGTGTTTGACCACCCTCATGGTAAAGAAATGTTTCCTAATGTCCAGGCTAAACCCTCCTTGACACAGCTTTGACCTGTTCCCACATATCCTATCACTGAATCCCAGAGAGGAGAGCTCAGCACCTCTCTCTCCACTTCCCCTCCTCATTGAGAACAGTGAGGTCACCCCTCAGCCTCCTTTTCTCCAAACCAGGCAAGCCTGAAATCCTCAGCTGCTCATTGCAGGACATGCCTTCCATCCCTTGCACCAGCTTTGTTCCCCTCGTCTGGATACATTCAAGGACCTTCACATCTTTCTTAAGTTGTGGGGCCCAGAGCTGCAAACAGCACTACATGTGAGCCCACACCAACACTGAATACAGCAGGATAATCACATCTTCTCACAATCTGGTTGTACTGNAGAACTGAACTGTTCGGAAGGGTTCTACATTGATCATCCAGTCCAACTGAGCAATTCAGGGCTGACCAAGCTAAAGCAAGTTATTAAGGGCATTGTCCAAATGCCTCTTAAACACTGAGGCTTGGGCATTGACCACCTCTCTATGATGCCTGCTTCAGTGTTTGACCACCCTCATGGTAAAGAAATGTTTCCTAATGTCCAGGCTAAACCCTCCTTGACACAGCTTTGACCTGTTCCCACATATCCTATCACTGAATCCCAGAGAGGAGAGCTCAGCACCTCTCTCTCCACTTCCCCTCCTCATTGAGAACAGTGAGGTCACCCCTCAGCCTCCTTTTCTCCAAACCAGGCAAGCCTGAAATCCTCAGCTGCTCATTGCAGGACATGCCTTCCATCCCTTGCACCAGCTTTGTTCCCCTCGTCTGGATACATTCAAGGACCTTCACATCTTTCTTAAGTTGTGGGGCCCAGAGCTGCAAACAGCACTACATGTGAGCCCACACCAACACTGAATACAGCAGGATAATCACCTCTTCTCACCATCTGGTTGTACTGTGATTCATCCCAGGGTGCAATTTTCCATCCAGGATGCCAGGACCCACTGTTGCCTCATATCGAGCCTGCTGCTGGCCAGCACTGCTGGACTGGTCTCTAGCCATTCCTTTCCCCATTTATATTATTGGACAGAGTAAAACTTTGAAGAAAGACAGATGATGTTTGAAGCAGCCAAATTGTTGCCAGATTTTAGACTTGGTGAGAGATATTAACAGGTTTGAGAACTCATAACTTGCCTAAGTGTTGATATGACAGTATCTTGCAAGAGAGAGGTGATCTGTTGGATGATATTTTGGGTAAACACTCACGAAATACAGAACTATTAGAAACTATTAAACCCAGGGAGGAGGCTAGAACTGATCCACTGTTTCATAATTTGTTTATTTTTAAAATAATTTATAAGACAAAACCTATGTGTGTGTCATGAATGCGACCTGCTCAGAATTCAGAAAGAATCTATGTTGATCTGAGTATATAGATGGTGTCTTATTTCTTGCTTCTTCCTCATTCATTTGTTAGTGATTTTGAAAGAATGCGCATTAAATAATTCCTTTATATACATAATTTCAGTGTGGTGCTGAATCATCATGGTCAGCAAGCTGCACTTCATACACGTTTAGGCTGTATTGCTAATACAGTAGAATCAATTTTGGTACCTGGTGGGTGGACCTTACCTGTCATTTGTTTTCTTTGATCCTTCTTCATGTTTCTATATGCCCTGGTGGCACATAGAAAAAGTGTAGAAATGGTTCTCTCTCTCAATTGTACTACTGCAATGATTCATACTATTTGTATTTCCTTTGATAAGTTTGTCAAAGAAGAGCAGCTGAAAAAAGTCACTTGTTGAAGAATCAGTATCTTATCTCTAAATACTGGATAATGCTGAAGAAAATTGATTCACATGGTTTTGGGAAAAAAATACTAGAAAAAGGCCTCCTTTCCTTTTATCCATGACACTTCTTAGTTTTAAGCCAAGAATGCTTAGGTCTAGTCTCCGGTATTACTTATCTCAGAATATAAGCACTCTATGTTTCCAATATGATGTATTCCTCAAAAACAAGATGGTTGTAGTTTATGTGGTCTGAAGGTGATACTTCCTTAGACTAAATCAAATTCATCTAGAATTACCCCAAAATGCTAGTAAAATTTTCACAAGGAAGAAGGAAAAGGTTGCTCTTCTGGCCAGACACAAACAGAAAAATCCTCTTCTAATTTTAACTGATAATTGATGCTTTAAAGCAAGTTTTGAGTGCTCAAATATGGAGAAAAACAACAACATTCTTGCTAGATTATGAAACTGGGACATAATCAGAATTTGCTCAGTTGCAAATGTCATCTCAACTCTGTTTTCTGCTTACTTGTTCAAAGTCCCACAGCCTCACAGCAGGAGGCTGGATATCCTTGTGAGCTCTGCTGAAAGTGAAGCATCTTTTGCAATGTCAGTTGTTGTCAGTTAGGCTGCTAAGTGTTTGCCATGCTGGCT
This sequence comes from Sclerurus mexicanus, assembly GCA_013396755.1. Classification (NCBI taxonomy): domain Eukaryota; kingdom Metazoa; phylum Chordata; class Aves; order Passeriformes; family Furnariidae; genus Sclerurus; species Sclerurus mexicanus. The sequence continues at coordinate 585,213 of VWZF01003613.1, read as the reverse complement.
CATGTCACTGAGTGTAGTGCCCTGAAAAAAGAGGTTAGATTTTCATTAAGGGGTTTGTTTCAGAAATGAATATGTGAAAGGGATTGTAGCTGTTAGAAAGTGGCAAGGATCTGTTGTAGCTTGATGGTTCACTCCTTACACAAACTGCTGATGTATGTGTATGTAGCTAGACAAAGAGAGAAACTCAGAATTTTATACAAGTTTTCTTTCAAGAACTAATTTAGGGTTATATCCAGATTATTTTTCTGTACTTTTTTTTATATTGGGAGGTCTCTCAGAGGCTTACTAAGCACCAAAAGAAACCCAAAATATTATTATTGAAAGCTCTGTTGACACAAGATGGGATAGCACTATAGGGATTCATGTCACGTACACTGCAGGGAAGGAGGAGGCCACTTCTATCAGCAGCAAAGCAGAAGCGCCAAAGATATGATACAGTAATTTCTAGTTTGGATCATTTAAGTCCTGTTTAGTCACTGACTTGGAGAATGATTTCAGGCAAATAATTTCAAAAGATATTAAAAAAAAAATATGCCAACATATCTAATCAGACACAGATGTCAACATTGCCCTGTTTGGAAAGGGATTTGTCAATGAAAGGGAAAAACAGGGTTGGGAGACAGCAAAGTGCTGCTTGAGGACACTAAAGAACAGTTGTCCCAGTATGAGATGAGTAATATCTTCTGCTTTGTAAATGACATAAAGTAATCAATAAATAGAGTTTTGAACAGTAAGTCTTTTGTTATGGACACCACAGTTTTTCACGTATTTATTCAGGGGAATTCTATTAGCCAAAAGACTTTTTAAAGTACTTCTATTAAAAAAGATGTTGAGATGTTCTTACTGAGATTATTTCTTTGTTCCTCATAGAGGGTACATAAGAATTGTCCAGGTGTCCTTTAACACACATAAAAAGTGTGATTTTTTGATGTGATCATCTTTTGAAGACTATTCACAGAACCAATTACTTGTATTGGAGAGAACAATTGTCGAGTGATCTGAACAGTGAGACCCTTTAACAGAATAGTCTTATTTAAAATGTTAGCAATTAGTTTGACCGGAGGGATATGATTTTTTTTTGTCACATGGCTCACATGTTTCTGTTAGGTTATGTGACAGAAAGCTGGTCTGCACACAAAGAAAGCAGCACAGAGAGACAGCAGCAGGGGTAGTAGAATTATGGACTTGGAGGTTACCCTGACCAGGCCCCTGCCAGGGCATCCCAGATAAGCCTCTGCTATGGGCCAGGATGACACCCATCAGGAAGAGCCTCACAGCACCTTGCAGATGGAGGGGTTCACTGCACAGGGGTATTGGACACATTATGTGGTACAAGGGAAAGAGCATTTTGGAATTGCAGAAAACTTATAATGGGATATTTATGGAAGGAAAGAAGGCAGGGAAGAGATGAATCTAGGTGACTTGGGGAGGAGCAATCACAAGAAAATAGAAGGATAAGGAGATCAGAGGGACCAGTTGCAGGTAAACAAGGTTGGTACACTTGTCTGGCCATGACCTGTGCCTGTTGCCCTGTGCAATCTGTCTTATCTTACGAAAATCCATTTTCTAACCCTTTTCCTGGATAAGGGTCTCAATGTTACGCATGGATGTGTCTGCAGTGCCTGTGAATGTGTCAATACTAGTGAAGAGAAAGCTGGACTAGCCAGCAAATAAGTGCAATGGCCGAGGAGCCAGTTGTGCCTCTCAGTGACACTGAGGATAAGATCAGCACTGAGGACCATGAGGAGTTCCAGGAGAGTCCCAGCTGTCTGTGTGTATGTGTATCTGTGTGTGAGGGAGTCTGCATCAGCAGCTGGAGTGGGGCTGTGAACTCTGTTGCCAACAACTGGGGAGACTGGGATCCTGGGGCAGCTAATGGGCAGACTGAGTGTCAGAGCCCAGAGGCTGGAGGGACCCACACTGTACATATGTATATATGTTTCACACTAAGAGACCTTCATCCTGCTCTGCCAGAAAGGGGAACAGGGTGAGGCTATTGCTGCTGTTTGTGTGTGCATACTCTGTATGTCCACAGTAGAAAGAATATATTCTCAGCCTTGCTGCTGGTTGGACATGGTGGTATGGATTTGTAGCAGCCTCATCTCTGTCAGGCTACTGGATTCACCTCCCACTCCAGTTTTCTACTCATCATGTATTCTGTCATCTAATCAAAGGGGTTTTTATATTTCAATCACAGAACAGTGAGTAATCACAGATCACACTTGTGACAGAACTGCTTCAGGGACTGTGTTGCCAAATTCACCTTTTGCACTCTGGCATAGGGGCGCTGTATCACACATTACTTACGAGAGAATTACATAGGTAAAAAGAATTGAAAACATGCCCTATAAATTGCTAAGAATTGTGTTACTACTTTCTGTGCCTAACAAGCTCTACTTCCAGTCTTATCATCTGCAGTTATCAAAAAAGGCTTTACAAATTAACTCAGGTAAGGCAGTACAGACCTACAGGACTGTCCATTAATTTCTTAAATTTGACTACCATTTTCTTTAAACTGTGTTGTCTGTCAGGTTGTAGCTAGTAATATGCTATAAATGTTTATCAGCCAAAGATCATCAAGGTGCTATTTTAGATACTGGAAGAGTTATGGTTTCTTATGCCTCCAGGATAAGAACTTTTGATGCCTTAATCTCCCTAACACTATAGGGCAATTTGTTAACTATAATCTTATATTTCTCCACAAATAAACTCCTTCATGTTTTTATAAGACTGTGTTTATCAGTGATGAATAATATTGTTTTGAAGTAATTTGCATTGTAATATAAGATATGTTAGTGTTGTAGGTAGCACACTTCCTTACTTTGAAGGACATTCACTTTCCTCTACAAGTGCATGATCGTCATATCATCAGCAACTCATCCCTTTTTTCTGGCCGAGTAGAACAACGGCCTATTGAATATTTTGACTCATATTCTTTTTAGATGAAGCAAGCAGCTCCAGAAGAGCACAGGTACCCCAGGAGGGCAAGCAGTCATCACTGATGATTGTGTTGAAAAGAGGGTTCCACCAGGTATTTGGGAGATATCAGTAAGGGATGATGCACATTGAAATTAGTTACATGACATTCACATGGAGCTATACACTTTAGGAAGCTTCAGTTATCTTGAAGGGAGGCAGGAGACAAAAGCTCACTTAATCTTCTTATAGTCATTCTAATAGCCCTGAAAAGGGAGAAGATACCAGACGGTATCACTGTTTCCATGGCTGGTATGAAAGGGAAGGTTTCAGTTTGTCAAACATTTATCCTAAGAGATGGTTGGATTATAAATACTGCATCTGACTTCTTACAGAAGAAAAAAAAAAAAAGGTGATAATCTTCTCAACTGGAGATTAGTTGGAGCAACTATGAGACTTAACACAAAAATAAAAAAGGAAACTTAATAAGGATGCAAATGCAGTATAAACACAAACTCAGGATGTTGTGATCAAGGTCAATAGATGTGGAAAGAATATATTTTTCAATTGCTATATGGTGCTACTTTAAGACAGTAAGCAGGAGGAATTGAAAATTCTTATTGATTAGAAGAAATTTGATATAACTGCTATTCCTAAAAGCTGGTGAGTTAATTTGTGTGATTAGAACATTAAAAATTACTGGTTATCACCCATTTTAGGAAAACAAAATAGTCAAAAGAGGTAACGGAATATACTGAAAAAACATTACTGTGCTAACTAGCACAGTCCAGAAGACTAAAGAAAAATACATTGTCAATTAATACTGCAATCTTTAGAGATATATTAGAGATCTCATACAGGCCTTAAACAGCCTCGTTTAGTTCCTTTAAACATTTTAAGTGTTCTCTGACATGAAAGATTGTGCTACCAGTTGTTTCTCTATTTTGGTCGCCATTATAGCTGGTAAACATGAATTAATCAAGACTGAATCAAGACTAGTCATTATGATTGCATACAGTCTGGCAAACAAATGAGCCAGAAGTTGGTCTTGATCCTTGTGGGTCCCTTTCAGGTCAGGATATTCTATGATTTCTATTAATCAGAAATAACTTTCAAGCAGTACAAATACACTGCATTGCTCATTGGTGATTGTCACTGAATATTTCTCTCCTGTATTTTGCAAGAAGTGCAACAAAGGGCTTATTTCACAGGAGAGTTATAAAGTATTTTCCATTGGTAACTAAGAAGATTATAAACATATGTTGTGATAAAAAATTCAGAATTCAACAAGTCTGGATGGAATTCCAGAACATATGAATGCCTGACCGGTTGGTGTGCATTATTAAGAAATCTTGGAACAATGGATCCATTCCAGAAGACTAAACAAGTGGATATTTTGTGACATGACTAAATAAAAGACTTCATCCTTGAAAGAAAAAATAAGAGGTGCTTTAATAGTGAATTATTTAAAAAATTAAGTAATGTGCATCACTATGGATTTATTGAAACTGTCATGTCAAATAAACCTGATTTCATTCCATAAGATTATCAATTTGATTGTTAAAAGGAAGTGCAAAAGGAACTGCTTGGATGTAAGATACTTTTATTTTTATAAATCATTTGATTGTGTCTTGCATACTATCTTGATTACAGGATTGGCACTGCACAATATTGACAAAGTATGCATTTAGTGAACTAATGAACTGGCTAATGAATAAGCTATGAACATCTTGTTGTCAACAGAAAATCAAGCTCTGTGAGGTGTGGTGCAAGAGTTGAGAGGGGGCTTGGCACTACGGGATATTTTATCACTCCTCTGAAACTGAAACAGTGTTAAATAATGAGAGCTTAGAATTACACTGTAGGACTCAAATTTCTTGATAAGATACATTACATCAAACAAAATACATTTAAATGCAACCAATCATGAAAACTATAACTACACTTATAATTGAAATTACATACATTCAAAACAATACATACACAAACTTTCAAGTATCTACCCCTTTCTTTGATGTTATGCTCAACCTTCTACTGTCCCTCTGGGTCTTATAGCAAGTTATCAGCTTCACAAGTCCCTCAGTGGGAAGAGAATGATGATAGTGAAGTCTTCTGCCTCACTCTAGGATCCACTTGGTGTTGTTTTTATGTGTTTGCTAAAGAAGCCTGCTTATGGCTCTTTCTCCATTCCTGCTGTTTCTCCTGTTATTAACCCTAAGCCTGTTGTCTGTTGCAGGCAATGTTACAAGCCCTTGCTGGGCTACAGTATAGTGCTTAGAAATTAGGAGGGAAAACTACTTACAATTCACTATTAGGGTTTATATTCAGATAGACTTGGGCTTATTTAGTCTGGAGAAGAAAAGGTTCTGGAGAGACCTTATAACAACCTTCTAGTACCTAAAGGGGACCTACAAGACAGCTTTACTGTTAGGGTGGTGAGACACCGGAACAAGTTGCCCCGAGAAGTAGTGGGTAACCCATCCCTTGAAGTGCTCAGGGCTGGGTTGGATAGTGCTTGAAGCAGCCTGGTCTCGTGGAAAGTGTCCATGCCCATGATAGGGTGGTTGGAACTGGATGATCTTTAAGGTCCCTTCCAACCTGAACTAATTATTTCTTATTTCATATTAGGTTCTATTTGACTGAGTCTAATAATGGTAATTTAAAAAGTAATTTAATGGAGAGGTTTTCTTCTTGATAGATTGAGATATTACTGCCTTTTATCTTGGAATGCTTTCTTCTGTAAAATGAAAGCAAGCAAGCAAACAAAAACCCCCACCTTTGTGAATACATTGTCTAATATTTCCATGGCAACATTAAAAAGTCTCCGTTTAGTTCTGTGAAAACAGAAAAAAACCCAATATTGTTACCTAATGACTTGGCTCAAGTCAGTATAGCATGATTTTAAATCATCTAAAGAGAAATTTACCGTGAAATGTCTTCACGTCAGTTGTCAGTGATTACATGGGTGTTACTGAAACAGGTAAGTTCCAAACATCAACTTCTTTTGACTATTTAACAGTGTGTTCTCTGGTTTATGTTTCTGTGCAGTCAAGATGTTGGGTTTGACCATTACTTTTCTAGTTCTTTGGTGTGTGGTAGCCACAGCTGTCATAGTTTTTATTCCGCAGTATCTTGGTACATGAGAAATGGTTAAATACTGTCAGGTTTTAGTTGGTGGAATAATGGTATCTGAAAATGTTCCTTAATGTCATTTTCCCTTCTGGTGTCAGTTGAGTGAAGTTGACTTATTTCAAGAATTGCTGTGTGAAAAAGCAGTATGTCAATTATTTTTATTAAACTGTGTAACTGATACAATCCCTTCTAAAAGCTGATTTAGTACTGGCATATTTTGGAGAATCAGGCATAGCTGCTTCTCTCTGAGTAGTAACAAATTCAAGCTTTCAGCAGCAATTCTAGGAGTCAAATGACCATTAAGAACTATACTTAAACATTAACCAGCAGTGTAAAACAAGTGATAAAATTAGCATGCTGGTTTTGACTAGGGTACAGTTAATTTTCTTCGCAGTAGCTAGTATAGGCCTATGTTTTGGATTTGTGCTGGAAACAGCGCTGATAACACAGGGGTGTTTTAGTTACAGCTGAGCAGCTCTTGCATGGCATCAAGGCTTTTTCTGCCTTGCACCCCACCCCACCAGTGAGGGGATTGGAGTGTACAAGAAACTAGGAGTGGACACAGCTGGAACAGCTGATCCCAGGGATATTTCATAACATATGGCATCATGCTCAGTATGTAAAGCTGGAGGAAAAAGAAGGAAAGGTGGGACATTCAGGGTGATGGTGTTTGTCTTCCCATGTCACCAGTACACATGACAGAACCCTGCTTTCCTGGGGCTGACTGAAGAACTGCCTGCCCGTGGGAAGTGGTGAATTAATTCCTTCCTTTGCTTTGTTTGTGTGTGTGGCTTTTGCTTTACCTGTTAATCTGTCTTTATCCCAGCCCCTGAATTTTCTTACTTTTAATCATTCAATTTTCTCCTGGATTCCACTGGTGGGGGAGTGAGCAAGCAGCTGCCTGTTAGTTGCTGGCTGAAATCGAAGCACAACAACTACCCAAAACTGAAAAAAAACCCAAAACACAAAAAACTCTGGCAAAACCAAACCAACCAACCAAAGAAAACCCCCAAGCGTCCCACAAGATTTCATTAAAGTATATGTTGAGAAATTAAAGAAAACAGCAACAAAAAATCCACATAGATTTAACACTCTTTCTGTTCATCCGTCTTGAAAGAATGGTTTTATTATGTATTCAGATTCTATGCACCTAATTTTTTACAGCTTGGTTTATTCACTACAGAACAAGAGAAAACATGTAAAAAGCCCATTTTCATGCAGTTTTTTTTCTGAAGAATAAGGTCATTAAGTTGAGATGCCATCCCTATCATTCTTTAAATGTCTCAAATATTCTATTCAGAGGTTTTTACTGTTTTATTTATCCCAAACCCCTGTCATATGATAAATCAAACCATGGTAATTTTGTCTTCCCATTCAGAAACATTTTCTTTAGTGTATGTATAAAATGCTCATCAGCTGTTACCTTTGGTTCTCTCTTTTTTTTCTGTTGGCAAATCACTTCTTTTTCTACAGCTCACATTCTGTTTCATTGGTAGTATAAATCAGAGGTATCCAGGGACAAAGTTCTCTCTACCTGTTGCCATAGTCATGGGGATTAAATGACTGTATACATTTTCACATTCAGTAGCAGCATTGTCATCATTAGAATCCCAGATCATCATGAGACTTTTTGTTTTAACTGATACAGATGTTCATTATCTTTGTTTTGCTTCTGTCATAGCATGCCACCTCATTTTCCTGCACAACAACTGAGCTGTCAGCATAAACTTTTAAACATGACAGAACTCAATGTAGCAATAGCCATGAAGATGATTGTTGACATCTAAATAACAAAAGACCTTACTGTAGACTGGTACTTGCCAGTCAGAAGGACTGGAAGTATTACCATCACCTTGAATTCATATATTCATGTTGCTGACTCCACACAGTGATTTGTGAAATCCAGCAGAACTTAGAAATCATCAGGTTCTGACTTTTGCTGTCAGTGGTGCAGTAGATCAGTTTAACTAACATAATTGACTTTAACCAAATGACCACTTACTGCCACTGAGGAACAGAAGTACAAATTTAGCACTATTGATTTTTGCCAGGTTGTATCAGTAGCTATTTGGCTCTGCTTTTCCAGCTTCCCAAACAGAAACTGTGTTATTTGATTTGCTTCATTATAAATGTAACAAGCACTCTTGAGGTGATCAGCTAATCAGTGCAGGTATCTATGCTCATCAGGTCATAAAACTCATTAATGGATACATTAAGCTTCCTACTGCTGTTGACAGGATTGACTGTTTCTTTTTGGTGCCTGATTTAGCAAAACACTGAAAAGTTTCTACAGATCAGATATAAAAATGTAAAGAAATATGTTGCTTCATATTTAAGAACAGGGATGTAGACAATTAATTTACTGTTGAGTTCCATAAGAAGTTCAAATTTCTGTGTTCGTATTATTTTAAGTAGCCTTTTATTTTTACTTCTGAAAAATAAGGGGGGTCACACTATCATGTTTTTTACACAGTTTCGAGTATAAAATGGACTTATGGTTCACTGCACTGCAGTTTATCCTTCAGTCACTGGCACTGAAGCACCTATTCATTTGCTGTTTCTCAGTCTTAGGAATGTGTGAAGACCAGGCAGTATTACTGGAAAGCTTGGTAGAATGACAAATACTTTGGTGGCAAATAAAGATAGCAATACCCTGAGTTGAGTATACCTGGCATCTTCTTGCAAAGGGCAAAGTTCTCTCACTCCCACTCTCATCTTGGGAGTCCAGGCAGCCCATTTGCAACAGTCCGGTTTAAATTTCTGCTTAGGTAAAGCCATTGTATTCTATCATGGATGGATTTTTACTAATGCTTGAAAACCAGTGAAGGCACTGAACTCACTCCTTGTGGCAAGACATTACAGAGGCATGTGTCCAAGTTTCAAACCTTCCCAGGCTGGATATTTGAAGTAACTGTATAGTACCATGTGCACATAGGAAAGTCAGTTTTCCTTTCTGATTTAGCACAAGTTTCTTGGAATAAAAGAAGCACTTTTCTCTTCAGAACAAGAAATGCACTTGTTTTAATTGCTCTCTAAATGTCTGAACAAACCAATGGGGGGAAAAAAAATCAATTAGCAGTGCTCCAGTATGTTTCATGCTTAGAAGAGTACAATACTTTTCTGTGTTGTTGTTTTCACAGAAATTAAAGTCAGACTATGAACTGAGTTCAAAGGTGTAACTGCTGGGCAATTAATATTGGCTGTACCTGTGCTATCTTCTTTAGGCTTACCAGGCATCCCACTGCTTTTTACTCCATTGAAATAACATCTTCTGGCAAGCCTGCTTTGTCTGCATCACTCCTGCCTGCATTGACCTCTCAGCATCTACCCTTACATCCTGGGCACTGCCTTAAGAGGTGGCTTCATACTGTGTCTTTTGGGTTGTACCCCCGCAAGCTTGTACTTTAGAATGTGCTCTTTCAGACAGCAAGGAGGACTCTTGGTACTTGATGTAGCTGTGGATGCTTTTGTGGCCCAGGGTTTGCCTGGGGCTTATATGCTTTTCTGCAATTGAACTGGACTTACCAAGAACACAGGTGATCAGAGATTGTTCGGCATAGAAAGCCCCTTACATAGATTTTATAAGACTACACTTTTTTTATTTCCTTCATTGGGATGCCTTCATTGTTTGGATACAGGGACATAACACCTTAGTACTGCAGCCTAAATGGGTTATGATTTTAAAGACCATCTGAGCAAACTGCGTTACAGCATTTTACATTACTTGTGTCAGGCTTTATGGATAACCAGCATTACAAATAAATTCCCCATGTTTTTTTGTGTATGTTGCTCACTCAAAGTTTTATTTATGTATCTTCTTCTGTGTTTTTTTTAGCTATGATGTCTGAGTCTTCATATTTAAAGAACTTCAAATGCATCTGTTTACAAAAGGCCGTAGAAAAGTTGGGGGAAATATGGCATTTCTGTCACTGTATGTAACTTTTATATACAAAAAAGCCATTGTAGATATGGGCTTAGACAAAATCCCTAGCAACTGTAGCAAGAAGGACAGATACTCCTAAGAAAAAATCTGTTGTTCTTTGGCTCTCCAGACAACATTCTGCTGACTCTGAAGGAACTAAAATTTACATATTAATACTGCTAATATGTAAATAAGAGCTTATGTTGACTGCTATGCAACACTAATACATTCACTTTAAATAATTTTCATTCTCTATTGAACCTGTAGTGTTCAAATTATTTGCCTTTTTTATAACATTTGTGTACATGTTCCTTTAATTTTAGAGAGTTTTTATGTAAGGAAAATGTTAAACATTATTTCCAGAATTATTTACAGAACAATGACAACAACAACATATGGTGGTTCCCATTCCTCTACTGTCCGTTGGGGGTTTTTTTCAGCCCAAATCTTCTGCAAGTTTTCTTTTCTTCAGATACATGGAATGCAAAATCAGATGTCTGAGCAGAAGCTTTTCTTTGAGAAAGTAGGAAAAACACAGAAAAGTGGCCTTTTTTACCCATTGTGTTTTTTTTTGTTTGTTTTGGTTTCGTTTGTTTTGTTTGTTTGTTTTGTTGTGGTTTTTTGTTTGGTTGTTGTTTTTGTTTTGTTTTGTTTTGTTGGGGTTTTTTTCCAAAATGATTGCTATTTTCACTTACAAAGCAAACATAACAATATTAGTTTAAACTGATTCCTCTGGTCAGACTTCATATAATTTTGTCTTTGCTCTCATGATACCAGCTCTCTCAGGTCTTAAGGGACTAAAGGCTTATAGTCAATAGAATCTAAATAACAAAAAATTACTTTTAGAAATGGTTCAAACTGATTTTCTCTCCCTAGTAATATGTCAATTTCAAGCATAATAGAGGAGACTGGAGGCAAGACTACATGTCACTGGAAATATGAAGATTTTGCTTTTCCAATGGAACAAAATCGTTGATATAAGATATAAGGCATTAAAAAGAATGTCTTTAAAGATTAAAGCTTCCAAATGTAAAACTAAACTGGGTCCTGATACTTTTTACTAAGAAAGCAAAATTTTATGTTTGGGAAAAGTAGTTTGGTCACAGAGGAATTAATGAGTGAGCGTAAGTGACAAAGTGATAGTTTTCTCCACACCTTTTTTGTGGATATAATCAACACACAGACTCACACAATTTAACAGGTGCTGAAAATATTTTCCATATTTACTTTTTTTTTGATTGAACACTGAACTATAAAATTTAGTACGAAGTGAAGGATTCATTTAGTTACTTTGAAGGAATATCTATGTATTCCTGCATCTCCCTGGAGAAGCAGTGAACTTGCTCAGAATTCAGTGATGTTTAATGAATCAGAATAACTATGAATGATTACCTCTCTTTCTGACTTGTAGGAGATGAGCTCTCAAAGCAAAGAGTGCTGCTTCTGTGCAGTCTCTGGCCTGCAGCATTCCTGATGTCTATCTAGAATACTGGCAGGTGACAGAAGACACTGATTGCTTGTTTCTTGATTAGCTAGCTTACAGAAGATTAGGTGCTGACAGTAGCTGATGAAGTTGCTAGTGTCTGCTAAAGATTTATTTAGTCCTAGACAGACTCCTGCATGTTTTAGGATGAGTGATCAATTTTCTGTCAAAGGAGGTGTTGGTCATCTGCCCGGAGTGAGGCTCAACTCTTCATTCACCTAATACCCTGGAAGATGACTGGGGTCATAAGGGCTATTCTTGGCAATTTCTGTGACTGTCAATTAGAATGAGCTGGATATTTGCAAAGAAGGTGCAGTTTCTCATCCCACACTCAGATTTTTCTTTTTATTGGACAGTCATAAACCTGTGCTATTAATTTCAATTTGTCAATTGCAGGATGAGATTTAACAATCATATTAATATAATTAAATAATACTGTTAGCATTTCACAGAAATGTTCATGGTTTCAATCTTCCTTCCTCAATGTGATGCAGAATTGATCATGGTTGCCTGTTAATAGGAATAACTGTTCAAAGAGAATATGTATATTGAAGATACAGACTATTTTCCAGTGTCATAAACTCTATCATTTAATTGTTATCAACTTCTTCAGCAATGCTCTGTGACAATATATTGCTTGAAAGGTGATTTAGTATTTACTTGAAGTTATACATATTGCTGGTAACATATCTAGTAATTTGTGCACAGAATTTGTGTAAACCTCAGGTTTAAAGGTACCAAGTTGGCTCTAAACATGATGAGCATACAGAAAAAAACCCATGTTAGCTCAGTAGGAGGCTGGCCAGTTCTAAAGAAGGATATACATGTTTTCAGGACACTGCACCTGCTCTCTCTTTTCAGAAGTTAGTGAGGGTACTGACAATTCTTGCATTGCAGTGTGTCCTAAATGATTGCAAGTTTGGGTAGAAGCAACAACTGAGGACTGTCATTTGACTGATACTCGACTATACACAACTACATTGTGTCCACATAATGCATTTGACATTATCAAGCATCTGCTTGGAATTAAGAATTGGCTTAGGTATGTTCTTCACTGAAGAGCTAGACAAATCAGTGATAATGAGTCCTTTCAGCATTTTATCATTTCATCATGTGGATTTTCATGCTTTCCTTATTAGAAAGAACAGTCAGAGCACCAGCTCAGTGATTTAGCTGGAACTCACCAAATTTTTCTTTCATTGCTGATGAATTCAACACAATTTTTGTACTCTCTCTTATCTTCATGATAATGGAAAGGAAAGCCTCTCTTTTTCTCAGTATATAACTTCCACAGGCTGTATATGTCACTACAATCACAGAAGTTTTGAGCTGCTTGTTTACATCTAATGTGTGATGACAGCTTCAGGTCTGACAAAACACTGACACATTAGGTTGTGTCACACTGGTTCAAGGTCTGGCAGAACTTTTCGGTTCAGATAGAGGAGTACCTACAGTTGATACTTTCTCTCTGTTGTTGAGACCACGGAGGATGTGTGGTGAGATCAAGAAACTAGACCTCACAGAGACCCAAAGAATTATTATCTAAAATTATAAAATTGCCAGATTCCTAAGTGTCCTGATTTTCATTGATATTCTCCTTATGTGTAAATTTATATAGGTAAGCCATTACAGTTTTCCCTTTTCCTCCCCAAAAAAGGAGCAATAGCAGTGTAGGAAAATTGAACCTACATGGCATAAGTACTGGCCTATTGCATTCCTCATATAGGGAGTATCAGAGCCTAAGTTTCTACTTTCCAGCCTCTGGAAACTCTGAGTGTTCATCCATAGCGATTTTCATACTGACAATTTATAGCAGGACTGGATGGTTGCATGCTGGGGGCAAGATCCAGCAAACAGCTTCATCCCATATGGTTTCAGGCAGTCATACTTTCTTCCATGTTACTGGAAACATTTTGTTAGTATGTGGGTTGTCATCTATAGGTTACAAATGCTATTTTTCCCCTTCCCACCTTGACCTACATCAACCACCTCTACCTATTTTTCATTTACAGCATTGCCAAAATATTAAATGGGAAGTGCTACAGCATCAGTTTGGGGGCATTTGAAAATTTTCCAAGTGTTTGAGCCACTTTTGCTGATATTGAATCTCTAATACCTGTAGGTATCTCTATTTTCCTCACGGATAGAATCAGCTACGTCACTTTGTTCTCATTGTCTCTCTGCACTGCAGTGCTGCAGTGAGCTGACATACAGTACAGCGTTAAGAATTTCAGAGCTGCCTTGACGGGAAGCTCTGATTTAAAGTGTAGACTTGTGCTTCAGTAACTGTGTGGCACATGCCTGCAGCAGGCATACAGCCCAGAGGCAATTCAAATGCTAAATGTGGAGGCCAGAGATGCTCATAACTCTGTATTTCAATCCACAGTGGCTTTGAAAATGCAAAATTAAGTCTCTGAACAGATGATCACTAGAGATTTTTATGAGTTTGTACTTCTAATATTCAAGAGCAAGTAGCTGGTGTAACAAGTATAAAAGCCACTCCCCAAGCTGCTTTTGGAATTAATCATTGCTGTTTCAGTTCAGATAGCATTTACTCATTCAAAATTTATATTGCACCTGTCATTTTTATTTGGAATTTTCTTTTAAAGTATCTTATATTCACATGATTTATGACTTCTTTAATTTTTCCTTTTCAGAAGAACCTGTTTCAACAGAAATTATGAATGTAGAGAAACTGACATTTTTGCTCTGGAAATGATAAAATTATCTGTTCAGCATGTAAGACAAATGTGATGCCCACCTTTTTTATTTATTTGTATGCTATTTAAGTTTTGCCTATTTCACTCATGTAATGGCCATCATATATCTATAAAAAAGTGTTAACTCTATTTCACCAAAAAGATGTTCTCAATCAACAGAACTTCCTTAACTTTTCTCTCTGTAGACTTCTATTCCTATTTAGTTTATGACTTTAAAGTAGAAATTCACTGCGTTTGTTTTTTTACCCACTTCATTCAGGTAATATATAATTCTATTTCACTTTGTCTGATCTTGGCTTCAGTGTATCTGTCTATGCAGGGAGTAGATGTCACAGCTGCTCCTGTCAATATTTCCTTTGTGCAGATAAAATAATGTGGTTGCTATCCCCAATGAGTCAGTGGCCCTGCAGTGCCAAGACACTGGATTTGAGAGTCACAGTCTAATTGGATAGTCATGTAAATAATTGATATTCTTTGTTTCATAGCTGAGCCTGCTTCTAAAAACCGTTTTGAAAGCACAAAACTGGAGTGGGAATCTGTCAATTTTAAGCCATCACATTATTTGGATAAATAAATTTGGGTTTACATGAAACCCTGAAACATTACAATCAGTTTTCTGGACACCATGAATCTGGAAACAGATGTGCTGGCTAAGAGAAGAAAGATCCTCAAGCAAAGTGGAATAAAACTGAGAAGACAACAGTAACTGACATAAGTAATGACTAACAAGTTGCATATTTGTATTAGGAGTGTCACTTTCAGAACTTTCTTCTCAAATTCAGGTTTCTCAAAGAACTAAGCCCTGTAAATCTGTTCTGTACAGATTTTCCTTTTTTTTTTTTTTTTCTGACTCAGTGGAAGCCCTGCAAACTGAGGATTTCCAGAAGTAGGTTATTCCTTTCATTTCAAAAGTTGTTAATTTCAATTTCCTCTTCTCTGTATGTCTAAGAGAAACAGATCTGTTCGCATGCTAACTAGACAAAATAAAAATGCCCTGTAGTTTTGCTGTTACCAATAGTTCTGTGCATGCCGTATGCTAAAGAGCTATAGTTCAGCAGGTCAATGACAAGTTTTTCATATGCATAACAGTTGTTTTATACTTTAAACTACAAATGTTTCAATAAAGAGGAATTTTTTGAATTTTTTTTTAATTTTTGCATTGAGTGGAGTTTGTGTATTGAAAATGCAATGCAAGATTATGGGAAACTCCATTACAGTTAAAAAATAAGGTAATTTTCTGTTATCTATTTAGTACTTGCATATGAAATGTATCCCCTAAAGCACTAAGATAGAAACAAATATACTTGTAGATTTCAATATATGATTTTCTAATCAGTTTAGTTGTATACAAGCTAAAAGAACTTGTTATTTGCTCACTATCTATAAAGTTTTATCTCCTGGGAAAAAATTGTGTTGGCCTGGTTTACATAATTAACTTTTTGTGGGGGAAAAAAAACAAATAGAGGAGAAAATTCTATAGGAAGGTGGATTGCATGAGTATATCCTTAATATCCAAGATAGGTGATGTATAGTGAAAGAAATGCATCTTTACTGGTATGAGCATTGCTTCATTCACTGCATACTGATTGATCAATGTAGGATTGTGGTATTAAATCTGTAGGAAGAAAACATGTGTTCACACTTGAAAGGTTCCATCTGAATGCAAATGTCCGACAGGAAAAAGTATTGATTAACTTTAGCCTTTCAGACTGAAGGAATTGATTACTTAACTTGAAAGTGTAATATAGCTTATGTTTAGTTTAGGATGTTTTCCTACAGCTTACTCTAAAATTTAGATGGCATAAGATGGAAAGATGTTCTTGCAAGAAATGTTCACAAAATCACAGATTGTGGAGGTCATGTGGTCCAACACCCTTCATCAAGTAGGGTCACTTAGACCTATTGCCCAGGATCATGCCAAGCTCGTTTTTGAATATCCCTGAGGATGGAGACTCTCTGGACAACCTATGCCAGTGCTTGGCCACCCTCACAGTAAAAAAGTGTTTGCTGATGTTCAGAAGGAGCCTCCTTTGTTTCACTTTGTGCCCATTGCCTCTTGTCCTGTCACCAGGCACCACTTTCAGAGCCTGATTCTGTCTATGCATGTTGCCTTCAGGTATTTATAAGATCCCCCCTGAGCCTTCTCTTCTCTAGGCCAAACAATCCCAGCTCTCAACTTTTCTTTGCATGAGAGATGATCTGGTCCCTTCTTCATCATCTTTGCCCTTTGCTGAACCATCTTCATTAGCTCCATAGCTCTTCAATATTTATCCATTTTTATCTATCACTATATCTAGCAAATTCTGTCATTTTATTCAGGTTATATTTCTTCCATGTTACAGAAAGTTGCAATAAACTCTTTATTTATATATATATATATTTTTTTTTTACATTCAAATACAGAGAGAAGAAAGCTGTAAATATAAAATATTTTTCTGGTGCTCTTCTATTGCTCTTCTATAATTTTGCCCTTTTTTGTCTGTTTCTCTGTCAACTTAAGTACTATAATCTGGTCTGTGTTACTGGTATCTTTGAGCACAGGGTTTGCTAACAGATAGGAAGCTGAAACTACCCTTGTATTCTTCTCTCAGATATACCAGTGTGAATCCTGGACTAATATGGGCTCTGTGGGACTATAGTAGAATTTTTCCTTCAGGTAGAAATTGATATAAATTTTCGTTGGCTGTATATTTACCTTATACAGGTCTCCACAGTGTTTTAAATATAATCTCCGATATTAAAAAATCCTTACACATAATATTTAAATATGTATAATATTTAATATTTAAATATGTATAATATTTAAATACAGGGATGTTTTACAAATGATTTTGAGAAATCAGAATCAATCCACCAGCCTATTCCAATCATTTTCTCTAAAAATGCTAATAAATATCTCTACAAATCCAGAAACTTTTGGGAATAAATGACTAAGAGGAATCTTAAGGAAGCTATGTAATTTTTAAGGGATCAAGGAAGCATCAGTAATTACTTTCTTTACATCAAATATAAAAATTGGAGTTGGTATAGGATCTGGCAAGCAAATACGCTTATGGTTTTATCAGGCTGTTCTCTGCCGCTGCTATCATTTCCAAAAGTTTTTGCTGCTAACAAAAGAATTATGAGACTGATGTCCATTCAACACATAAATGATCATAATTTTGAGCAAGAAATGAACATGTGCCACATGATGAACTTTGTCCTTCCTAGATATCTTTATCAGAGCATGCACATGGCTTCTCCCTCCCTTCCCACAGTTGAAACCAAGTACAGTTTTGACAGGGAAATGATACATTGCGTTCAGTGAATGCATCCCACACCCTGGGTATTATCTGAAACAGCTCTGGCAGGACTGCAGTTTATCATTCTTGCATGGCATGAAGCTGGTAAAATACCAGCTGCAGAGTCTCCCTTTCTTTTCTTTTCACTCTGCCCTGATATCACATTCTTTGTGTGGCTTTCTCTTGACCTTGGACTATGCTTAAGATGTAGGATACATTCAAGGCACTGGACAACAATAAATGTCTGATCATGATTCTAAACTTCTTCCACACACAGATAGTCCATTCACCAGGCAGTCTGTATGGGTTCAGACAGGAAGAATAGTTAGCAGTACACTAAGGTGTGACTGGTGTATTTGGCTACCCTTCGGGAAAAAAAAAAAAAGATCCTGGATTCTTTCTCTGTGACAGGCTCTGGGTCAGTAAGGAACAGGACAATTTGTGTGGTCAGGTCAAGAACCTTCTATAAAAGTTCCCTAGGACCTTTGACTGAGCAGTGCCATCTGCAGATCAGGTACACAGCACTGGAGGAATACCCCATTGTTGAAAATCTGGGCAGGACTCTGCCTACAAACCGATAGTTTCAGCATCTCTCAGCATGCCTTCAAATGTTCTACAGTTGCCAGTCCAAAAGATACAAGTCCCTTGAATATCTTTCAGTGCTGTATTTTGGATCTGCTAGAATATTTCCAATGACCATGGGCACATGTGTTTAAGAAACTGGATTCTGCTCTTGGGTCCTCCTGATGCTCAAATGCCTGCACAGATTAGGTCCACCTTCACTATAATGGAGGCATAGGCACTTCACAGGTCAACACCTACATTTGAGACACCTGAAGTTAGATGTCTAAACTTGGAACAGAATTATTGCAAGACTCCTTTAATAGTATTTGTAATAGAACCTGTATAATTTTGTAACAATTATAATAATTATGTAATTTTGAGTAGTTGACTTTGGGAACAGCTCAGTAGAATCAAATCCTTTTCATATTGCAAGGACTTTGGTTCCTTTTTTCCCTACGTTTCCCTAGTTTGCCAGGCTTGTATAATATCATGTGAACTTTGCAGTTGAAACTTTTTTGTCAATTACTCAGTATTCTTTCAAAAGTCAGCTTTCTTGGATGATGATCTTACTAAGTAAAACTAAAAACCTAGCGGGAAATAGTAAACACCTCCCTTTTTTCAGAGGGAAGAAACTGTGTAGTGAACCTCATACATGTTTATCATGGAACAATGCTTTCTTTCTTATATTGTCCGTTTAGAAGTGTATCAAGCTATGATTACCACCTTGGAAGGAAAGTTTTGACTTTTATCAGTCCTAAGTAGCTGAACAGAATTTGAATAAGTACAGTAATGTTTCCTTCATTTAACTACTTTTAGGAACAATTAAGTGTGATTATCTTATTTCATATAGGGGTCTAACCTTAAGAAATCATTGATACATAACACCACTACAGTAACAAAAACATACCTTAATTTTAAATCAATTTTTCTACCTGTGAGTAATAGTTTACTTTCTTTTTTTTCCCCTAAAAAATATCAATTTCTTCAGTACAAGACCAACACTGAGAATAAAAGCTTATCTTACAAAAATAAAAAGAGCTGTAATTTTTGTCTTGATTCTATCTACATTCCTCACCGAGACTTCCTTCATAATCGTACAGTACTGAACCTCTAATGTTTCTTGATTTCATCTCCCCTTTCCTGTCTAGATCTGTGTTTCTGAGAGATCAGGAAAATACACCAATTATTTGTGGTAATGTATCCCATCCAGGGCATGCTCCTCTCCATTTCTCCTTAAAGGTGATTTTCCTAGGGCACCTTCAGTGGATTTACCACCGCTTTGAAGTTCAAAACACAGAAAACCTTTAGTCCAGCAGAGGAAGGGAGAAGTGAACAGGCTTCTAACCAATAACATAAGAAAAAAATGTGGGAATAGCTCTTTATTTACTTCTTTGCAGAGCAATATTTCAGTACTATGACAGTTTATTGTTTCCTAGTTATTGCTGGACATCCTTTCCAACTGGAGACCACTTGAATTTAGGTAAAAGAAGTTTCACAGCTCTAGTTTTTACATTTAGAGTGTTGGTCAAAACAAAACAAAACAAAACCAATCAAACAAAAAAAACCAAACCACCAAACCTAAAATCCGAAAGAGCTGCAAAGGACATCTGTGGTTACTGGGTCCTCTGCCCAAGGCCCAAATGTCCTTTCTGGGACATCTGCTACTAGTGATCAAAAAAAATCATCAGGTTCACAAGTTGCCTAATTCATTGGATTCCAGGAGTGGTTTTTTGTCTGTTCAATTTGTTTAGGGAGCTTTTAACCCTGTGAATGTATTTAAAAGTCTACACATGTATTAATATTACTTACATATGGCATGAGTAGATAATGTAACCACCAGGTCTGTCATTTATTCTCTGCTTGAATTGCTTTGAGATTTGTAGCTTTTACTGTACCTTTTTTTATTGTTTAACTTCTGAGTTTATGTTGGATATCTGTCTGACCAGTACCATTTAAAAATTATACATAGAAGCCCACCTTAGTAAAGAAAAAACAGCAGCTCTTTTTCACAAATGAACTTGTATGTGATACCATTACTTTTATATAGTTTCTCCTAAATATCATGAAATGATCTGAAATAATTACAAAATCAGTGATGGCAAACCAGTGACATTTCAAAGTTATGGAATTGCTTTTTAAATGAATGTGCAGTGTAGTATCTTTGTTCCTACAGGCTATGAGCACTGAGCTGAAACTAATGACTGCGGGTTACCAATGGCTTTACCTGACAAGGGAAGATTTACTTAATAGTGTAATAGAATTGGAGCCAGCAATATTTATCATTTTATCTTTTCCTTTGCAATCAGCAGTGGGTTTTCTTCAGTCTAGAAGGTGCTATGTTCAAAGAGGGAAGATAACAGACTTATTTTCAGCTTTGCCAATAACTTCTGCTTGGTAAGTCACTTAACCTCTGTGTCTGCGTCTCACTAGCTGTTAAACAAAGATAATGATACTTTTCTTCTTTTGTAAATGACCCTTCTGGGCATACAACAGAGCTAAATAGCACTCCCATAAACATGTGTACAAGGTATTAAAATTACAGAAAACAATGGCTGTCAAATGAAAAGCAGCTCTGGGAATAAATCCAAATGGATGACAGAGGCACAAATGCACATAAGCACATAGAAACCCCAGCTAACTATCTCTAGGAGAAAAATGAGTGTGATATAGGCTTATTAGAACTGGTTTGAAAAACGTGTGTAGTTATAGGAAGGAAAAATTCAAAGCTCACAGGAGGCTTAGGGAAATTTGGCTGCTAACTAGGGTAGCAATATGCAGAGAGTAGTGATCTGCCTGTCCTTCAGGTGGGTTTGGGAAAAGCTGGTCCATTTCCATCTGCTGCCTTCACAGACTGCACCCGCTGCTAAAGGCAGGGTTGCAAATTATGGGAAGGGACTGTTCCTCCCTCAGAAGTAACTTGGGTTTTCCACCTTTATGAAGGTAAAGACATTCCTTCCAGTGAATTCTGCAGCCTTTGGCATGGCTCTGTGGGGCATCTGGGAGGCTTAGCAGGGTGATATAAGTGGTAGATGTAAATTGCAATGGGGAAGTGGCCGCATGAAGAAGGGAATGGCCAGGGAGATTAAGTCAGTGGAGCAGGGAAGAAAAGGGAATCATGTGGAGTCTCCTTGGCTGCCCCTTTCCTGCTTTCCTTAATTTTTCCTGTTTACCCCCATGTCACTTAATCTGTCATTGTAAGATTTTGCTGACTGGTTGAAAAGCCTTGAGACATCTCCAGAATAGTTAATGTGGGGATTATTAATTAGTATGTAGAAATTAGAAAAAATAATTTATAAAAGCGTGTACTAGGTGATGGAACAGATGAATCACGGATTATATTGTCCCTTAGGAACACAGTATACACTGCTGTTGTCTCAGTATAAACTTCTTTACGAATATTAGTCAGACTGGAGCATTTTTCTTTACTGATTGTAGTTGTCTGATGAATAATAACAGTAATTCATGTTGTTTTATGTGTTGCACACTGATGATATTCAACAGGAATTAGACCAGAGAGTATCTGCACCGCTCCCATCTGTCCTCCGAGTGAATGACTTGCTAGCTGGGTTAGGTGCCTTTATGGAGAAGATCAGAGCCTGTACTCAAGGACTTTTTGAATTTCACAAGATGAAGTTATACTAGCACATATGGAAGAGAAACAGAATCTGTGTTAACATCGCTGCTGAATATCCTTTTTCTCCAGTCTGTCAGATCTTGCCAGCTGAAATGAATTACCTTAACAGATTTTAAAGACCATGATGGTTACTGATTACTTGGTCCGCCCTCCTAAATAATGTAGCCTATAGAATCTCCCCACAGTGATTTCTACAGCAAGCTCTTAACTTCTATTGTTTTTATATACTACAGCACGAAGAAAGATAAGATGCTTCCCCACTTCAGAATTACTGGTGGGGGATTTCCCATAAATTCAACAGGGAGCTACAGAGTGTGGTAATAGTGACTCACTAGGTGGCACTCTTACTTCTGAATCCACAGTAAATTAAATCCCAGGCATCTATTTTAAGGATTTTGTATTAAGTAAAACACTGGTTTGAGGGAAGATATTATTCATAGTCCTCAAACTCCTTACTGCTTATGATTTCAAAGTATTATTTAGAAGAACTCGGTAATCTGGAAGTCCATTATCCTTTCATTCTTATGTCTTTTTTTTTTTTTGCCACACACTGTGGCATTTTTCAAACCTTTAATCATTTTCAAGGAGTTAAAATTGTAGAACTCAGCTAGATAAAATTAGCTGCATTTGGGCTGGGTAGTAGGCTTAAAAGAAAAGAATCCTGATTACCAAAGGTTGCATAACCTGTCTTTGAATGGAAGCACTTTGCATGTGGGAAGTCTGGCCTACTTGCTAAGATGAATTAGATATGACCTAGGTAATTTTTTTTCATTCTCTTCAAGAGTAGGGAACCTATGGACTATAGCAATTGGCTTCTCTGTTACTGAGTGGGTTAAAATCTCTGCTGGGCCAAAGTCTTGATCAAGGACTTCAGTTTGGACCAAGTGTCCCCTGTCCATCTGAAGAAGCCTGTAACACTTAAAGGGGAGGCATAATTCCTACCTCTAGTGAACCCTGCAAGGAAACTGAGGCAGGGTGATAGCATTGCAGAATGATAACATCCTCCAGGAGCATGTGCATTGAAATAGCATCTGTATTCAAGAATCTACCCCAGGACTAGTTTGTATGATTTCTTCTCACTTTGTAACTTAGGCTGTAAAATACTTTAGCAAGTCTAAGGTGTGAAAAATGCTGCAATTCCAACTATGTAAGGAGCTGACTATATTAAATAGGTCAGTTCAGTAGAATCATTACCATTATTTACAAAAGTGAGAATAATAGGAGATAGGCTTTCTATCCTATCGTGTTACCAACGTGTTTCTTAGTTTTTAAATTTTGCAGTGTACCTGCATTCCTTACAGAACTAATTAAATGTACATGTACATGGTTGCACTTATGATTTTATTATTGTATAATTTATTGTGACATTGTTTTAGGCCCATGGAAGTGTATAAGAAAAGAAATAGCTAAGTCTTTGTTACCTCCATTTTGGTTAACTGAGAGTACATCCGCATGAGCAAATAGTGTAATTGGAGAAGATCAGAAAAACCCCCACAAAGATAAAGATCCAATATCCACATCATATTTATCTGCAGGCTGTTGTGTTGCTTTAGACTACCTTTATACTGCACTGAAGGCCAGTTCTTGGTCTGAATGCACTGTGTATGTCACTTTGAGGCACAGCTTCTGTTTTTTTTTCACCTGAAAGCAATAAAACTTGTATGCTCCAAGACAGGTCCACAATATGAATGTAAACAGGGGTGATCAGAAACTGACAATAAAAGACACTAATTTTCTGAACTAAAATGCTGATGGAAAAGCACCCTAATTATCCTCTTTTTTGTTCCAGTGGTTGCATCCACAGGACAGTACTATGGGCTAATGAAAGAATGGGTAGCCAACAGTTTTAGACTGACCTGATTTTTTTTCCTGGAAAAATCCTTTTCAGCAGGAATAATCTGATGGTCTTCTGAATTTTAAAGGATTTGTTTTCCATTTTTCAATAATTTACTCTTACCTTAAAAGAAAACTTTTGATGATGAAACCACACCTTGTGATTTCAAATGTTTAAAAATATTGTTTCCCATTAGAGGGAAATGTTGCATCCATTTCCTTAAGTTATAGTAGGTAATGAGATTCCAGATCACACTGTGTTTTCTATTTTGATATGTATGTCTTTAAAAATATAAATAGTTCATATTACAAATGTCTAGCATCAGCTTCATGTATTTTTGCTGCCAGTTTTTTGCTTAATAAATGTCAGTAGATGTCAACCATCTTTTTTAGATGCTCTTGTGTATTACAGTGATTTATTTGTTCAGATATATCTGAACTCACAATGCAGCAGGACAGCTTTGTTTTAACATGCCTGGTGCTGCACAGACTCAAGGTGACAGGTACAACATAATACCATATACCCTGAGTCTTCCTAGAAACCTCTAAGACTTGCATCTCCTCCATTATAGCCCCATGAATCACTGTTGACACATTGAATATATAATTTTTCTTTTGCCAAAAACCCAGATTTGATATAGTATGCTTCAGCAGAATTGCAGTGTCTCCTGGCAAAGCTGTTTAAGAGTAGCCAAACCTCTAATACAGGAGAATTAAGATGGCTTTCCAGTGAGAGTAACTGATGAAATACATCTCCTTTACAGATACAACACTATAGATAAGCTGCTGTTATTCGTATGTGCCTTATTTTCTCCTTTCTCTAAAGGTAACTGACAGAACTCACTGAAGAATTTATTTTTTTTTGTAAAGTTTTGTGGTTGGTAATATAGTGGCTTTAGTTTTCTCTTTTCTTTTATTGGAGAGAATATAAAAGGGCTTACTTGGGTGCTATATTTATTGCAAAGCTCGTGCACTTTTGATCTTTTTTACTGTAAAAACTGTGAAGTTCTGTTAATAAAATGATAATGAAAAGCATGTGAGAGACAGAACTGTTTTATGCAAATGCTTTGACTGTTTCAGCCATCGTCACATTCAGTTCATGGATTCTTGTGGATAATTTTGCCCCAAGGTTGGCATCTCATAGTCTGCCCTCTTCTATTTTCTTTTCAACAAGCTGTTTTCAGAATAAAATTCTAATTAAAAGAATGAAAAAAAAAAATCTTGAAAACAGGAACCTACAAAATGGAACAAAAACATTCAGCCGGTAACATTTAAGTAATTTCATTGGAATACTGAAATTGAATGAAACCTTCTTTCTTCTCTGCTCTATGCCTGCCTTCAAAATAATATTAGATATTAGATGAAACTCTTCCAGGCAGCCATTGTTT
Organism: Sclerurus mexicanus; assembly: GCA_013396755.1. Taxonomy (NCBI): domain Eukaryota; kingdom Metazoa; phylum Chordata; class Aves; order Passeriformes; family Furnariidae; genus Sclerurus; species Sclerurus mexicanus. Next base: position 560,340 of record VWZF01003613.1, on the reverse strand, counting down.
TACTCTATTGCAGAGTACCTTGCATAACTAGGCCATAGGGATTTCCCCAGTGAATGTTACCAGGATAGTAGTTCTTGAACTCAAAGAAACTCTAGGAATTGTAAATTAGGTTTCACACATATGAGACACCAAATTGAGAACCTGTTCAGAGCCCCGAGCAAAATTTTATCTTGTGCATTTTGGCTCCTTGGGCTCACCACTGAGTTTTAAATGCAGCATGAGTTCAGACTGGTTCCCTACTTGGAATGGGTGAATTGGCTTACCCTGAGTTTCTTAATTTTTTTTTTGTTTGCTTTGTTTTGTTTGGTTTTTTCCCTCAGTAATCTATTAGGGAGTAAAAATATTCATGTGCCAAAGTGAAATCCTCCCAGAAAATTATTCTGACCTTCATATTATCTCCCTCATCCTCTTATAGCACTTTGATCAGTGGCCAAATAAGTAATGTTGACAAGTTGATCTTTCAGTTATTATCAATGCACATCTGAGTTAACAACCCATTAAGCAATTCACACATCCCAGAGCCCTGAGTGCTAACTCATGCAGATGTTACAACTGTCCATGTTCTGACCTTGTTTTATCTGTAAGGATTAGAGAGGCGTGCTTGTTCTAATAGAAGTTTATAACATTGAAGAACATAATAATAGTACCAGGAAGCAAAAGAAACAGATCTTACATAATTAAAGTATTTGTTATAGTAACTACTTCCTTTTTGAACTGGATCTCAAACTGTCCCTTGAGCCATCCTACTGTGAAAAAAAATTTATTTCTTTATGAGAAGTGCTTTAAGCTATGTTTTGAACTCAGCTGGGAAAAAGGAGAAGAATTATCTATGAGTTGTAATGAAGTATGGTAATTGAGATGTCATTTGTGCTAGGATTTATTAGGAATAAAGAACTAAGCAGAGATAATTATTATACTATGTCAATGTGTAAGACTGATTTGCTTGTAAATGTTTTGTGCAGGTTTGCTAAAAATAGTAATCACTTTGTGTCAAAGTAAAGGCCAGTCAGGCTCACCTGTCTTGTCTCCAGCAGTAGTCAACAGTGCCTGTCCACTTCAAGGGGAGAAGAAGGAAAGCATATGTGATCCTTCCTTGGAGTTATGTCCCATTGTCCAGCAGTTTCTGCCACTAGAAATGGTTGGTGAGTATTTAAAGCCTCTGGTGGCTCTCCCTTGTGAACTTGTCCAGTCCAGGTGTGACTCCTCTGACACTCTCATTTACAGCATACTGTGATATAGATTCTGCGTACTATACTGTACCTGCCTTTGGCTGGGATAGAGTTAATTTCCTTCATAGCAGATGATATGATGCTCTGTATTGGATTTATCACCAGAACAGTGTTGATCAGTGTCAGGGCCTTTTCTACTTCTTACACTGCCCCATCTGTGAGTAGGGTGGGGTTGGGCAAGAGGTTGGGAGAAGACATAGCCAGGGCAACTGACCCCAATTGACTAAAGGGGTATCCCATACCATATGATTTTGTGCTTAGCAATAAACACTGTGAAGGGGAAGAAGGAGGAAGTGGACATGTTTGGAATTATGGCATTTGTCTTCCCAAGTAACTGTTACACATGATGGAACCCTGGAAATGGCCGAACACCTACCTGGCTTCCCATGGAAAATGGTGAATGAATTCTTCATTTTTCTTTGTTTGTGCACACACCTTTTATTTTATTTATTAATCTGTATTTATGTCAAGCCACAAGTTTTCTCACTTTTACCCTTTAGACTCTCTTCCCCATGCCGCTTTGGGGGAGTGAGTGAGCAGCTGTGTGGTGCTTAACTGCCTACTGGGGTTTAACCATGACATGTGCTATATAACTACATATTGAATGAAGCAACATTGCCTTTTGAATGGTTTTAGCTTACTGTCTGAGTCATTTGTTGCCCTGTAGTTCTTCAATGGGAAGAGTGGATAATTGTTTAAAATCCTTATCTTTCTCTGTAGGCTTTATGGGGAACTTTTTAAGCTTTGCATCATCTTTGGTCCCTTGAAACTTTTGCAGATCTACTAAAGTCATTTGGCTGTGAGGTATTTCCACACAGCATTACAGATACGGGTACCCTGCAAAGTTGGTAATAGCATAATGTTATATTCTGTCACTTCTGCTCAACATTCTCAATCCTTTCTCCAAGGAAACTTGCTCAACAGACAGAACAGTGTCTGAAATCTTAATGCAGGCCATGCTGAAAACAGGGGAACAGAAGACTGGAAGGGATGTCTGCTCGTATGGTTGAGTCTAGGATGTTGTTGGATTATCAATTTTGCAGGTTCATAAAATTATACAAATCATCTGTTTTACATGGTCTTATCCTGCCAAAGCCATGTAATCTGCTCTGGCAATATTTGCCAAACATAGGGCTGATAATAAAACCAAAAATCCATTCCCATGTTCTGCCACTGAAAGAAAAACAGAAAAGAACAAAATTGGTACGTCCTATTACTACATGTTTTGATAAACTTTATGGGTGACCCTAGTCAGGCTGAACCAATGTGAAAACATAATAACTTCATTAATGAGCTTAATTTTCAGTTTCTTGTAATTCCAATTTTCCACACAATCATTTCTATATGGCACCCAATAATTATTGTAAAGTATTTTTGCTCCATTTCTCATTATATCTATCTTGGAAATTGCCCTAGAAATTAATTTCTCAGAGGCCAGAAGCTGTATTCCAATTTTCTGTCTTAGATATGTTTTCTGCTAATTATTATTACTCCTTAAACTTAATTTAATCTGGGAGACATTTAATTATTTTTTCAATATACTGGGCTGGACCTATGGTGAAAATTTACCCACAGACAATTTAAAATGTTAAAAATGCTCTATATGTTTTCTCCATTCCAGACTGTTTTTCTGGTTGGGTAACTATTTCAACAATTTGGTTAGCTGAGAAGTTTCAGGTTTAAGCACTTTAGTAAGAACATACTAAGGAAAAATAGTATGTTTTTATGCATATATCCACAATGGAAAATAGGTTCTATAAAAAAATTCCCAAATCCAAATCAATTTGACCAAATGCTAAGACCAAACATATGGAAAATCCACTGATAAAATATTTGCAGAAAATTGAGTAATAGTAAATCATTGATTTAGACCTCTTAAATGAGTTATTAGCTACTGACCAACCTTATAATATGGACAATATTACAATTTTCCTATTCAATCTTTTCATCCTTGTGATTACTATGATTTCTTTGAGAAGAAAAAAAGGATTGTTTTTGAATCAACAAGATGCTTAAAAATGTCTGAATTTCAAACACTGCTAGAAGACTAATGAATGCAATGGAGGAACGAAAAGGTTGGTCTGAATACTTTACAAGCTTAGGTTGTGAAATTCTTTGATCAAAGACTCTCAACTATGTCATAACATTAAGTCAAACTTTCTGAAGTACTGTGTGATTCTAAGGAATTTCCATTGTTTTCAAAGGATAATTTTTGCAGGCTGGCTTTGAAGTGAGGAAAACATAATGAGGCCTATAAGTAGGTAATCTGTAGAAAACACAGAAGTTATAAAATCACATAAAGACGTTTTTGTTCACTGATAAGTATATGAATATAGGATTTTACACTGAAATAGACTATTTGTATATATGCACAAGTTTTTAGTTTCACAGCCATAATCAGGAAATTAAGGACTGACAATAAAGTTCCTGAAAACAGAAATCAGTATTGCCTTTTCCTTGTATAGACAACTGCTGGTAATGGTGGGTTCAGTGTCAATATGACCTGATACAGAATCTATCTAAACTGACATAAGATCCATTATTTTGGTACATATTAAAATTTAAAAACCCATTCAGAGATTTTCAGGTTTGGTTTCAATATAATCAAAAATTTTGGTTTCAGCTTACCAAAATATGCTGTATTCCACATTTCACTCAAATACATAACACTGAAGCCACTGTACAAAGAATTCCTTTACTTTTCAGATGGTAATAGTTAGTGCTGCTAGATATGAACTCCACTAGTAGATGTACTCAGATTAGTAAAGGCTAACACAGATTTATTCTAAGATAAATTTAATGAATTGTTGTGGAACTGTTGTGATTATTATAACTTTTTCCATCACTTACATGAAATTAGTTGTTGCTTGGACTTCACTTAAATTTCAGTTTATTCCTTGATACTGCCTGATTAATTTTTCTATATCGAAGTGAATTTAGCTATATGTACCCTGAAACATAGAATTTAATATACTATCTGTTAATCTGTTAATGTAGTCCCATTGCATTCGTTAGCAAGCAAAATAAAAAGAGGGTACTTCTGTTAAGTTAAAAAGGCTGATCTGCTTTTCAGAAAAAAAAAATAAAATTCTTGGAGTAAAAGAAAACCACCCCAGAACTACATGTCCCTAATTTACTAACAAATGCTATAAAAAAATAAGGTGTGATAGATGCATCTCAGGAATTGGATTCTAGCCTCTGAAAAGAGGCATTTGCAATATGTATCCCAATTGACCAGATAATGTTAATAGTAAACTGATGCTTTGATACAAAATAATTTTGAGTCCTATAGTAAAAGAATGTTGTGTTCCAATTTCTGCTGAAATAAGTCCTTCAGTGTGTCATAGATTTAACATGAAAGAACAAAATGTTTGCATTTTCTGCTTTCCTGCATTTTTACCTCTGTGATAATTGGAGCTCTTGTTCCTTCTCCTATTCCTAAGGTATCACACACAGATATACCTCATTTTTGGTGTGAGAACTGAGAAATAGGAATTAATTTTTATGTGTGACCTAAGTAACATATGGACAGTCTAGAAGTGGGAGATGCACACACCCCTACCAAAAATGTCCCCTGGAAGTTCTGCCCCAACATGATCTCTTCCAATAGTCCCTCCCCTTGTCCAGTCCGGTGCTTCATTTACTCCATCTCTTTCTGCCCCCATAGGGTCTCTATTTGGTAAAATCTCATAGCCCATTTGTTGACCTGGTGCCCTGTGTTTGTCTGGTAGGACCAGCTGCTCCATCCTGTTTACCTAGAAGTACCTCACGGTGGGCTCCTTCCCACTGCTTACACAGACAGCTGCTATTTTGTAAGGTGTTGTAACCCATGTGTTTTCATACTGCTTTGTGATTGGCTGAAGGCTTTTTGTGGCAGTACAATACCCCACATATTCTCAGGTAGCACTGTAATTGGCTGTCAGGACAAAGCTTCCTTTTCTGTCTACACTGAAATGATGCTGCAACATTAGCAGTTCTACTTTCACTAAGTACACTGGGCTACAACATTGTTTCAGCTGCTGCGTTATGTCAGGGAGCCATTTTTGACAAGGCCATAACCCTGTGATTGGCTGCCTATTTGGAAGACAAAATGTCCACAGAGAGAAAAATCTACTTTATAAATTAAGTTTTATTTATCTATAGAAGTTTACATATAAAAGAGTGTAGATATATGCATAGATGTTATTTATTAATGCACTTCATGTGTAAATATATAGCATATTTTTTACATACATATGAAGGTATATGACATTAAAATATATGCACCTGAAAATGTAGGTGTATAATGTACAAAACTTGCTTTAACAATAGCTAATGAAATTAATAGGTTAAATTTTAGTGTCATTAGAGAGAAAATAGATCAAAGGTATAGGGCAAGTTTGATGGCTCTCACTTTATGAGGCTGATGAACAAGGCCTGGCATGTTGGGGTGGGGGGAAGTTCATGAGTGGGATGGGGGGTGGCACCAGAAGGCTGGAGGGTCGCAGACACTTTGTCACATGCTCAAAGGCTATGGACCATCCAAGAAGTCCAGCAAGGAACCCCTGTGCAACCCCTGTCACAGGCAAAGCAGAGACGTGCAGTAGACTGGTCCAAGGGGGCCTGCATTCAGTCTCAGACAAGTATGGTAGGATAACCATGCACTAGGGTGGGCTCTGGGGCTTTGCAGCTTGCTGGAAGACACAAGCAGCACTGCTTGAGAAAATGGAAAAGCTCAGCCTCAGAAGAACATGTATATGGGTACAATAAGGAAAAACTGCGAAGTGATTCCTGAAATTCCAATGTGAACCAAATACATCTGCTTGTAGTACCATTGCAGAGTACAGATTACAGAGTTCAGTATATGTTTCCCTGTCATTAAGAAAATGAACGTCTAGACAATTTGAAAAGCTCCAGGTAAGGGAGTGAGGTGTACCATGGTCTATTCACCTTCATGTCTTGGCCTAAGGCAACCAAAGGAAGGAGAACAGACACACAGAAGAGACAGCAGTGTTTGAGGAAAAAAAGAAAAAAGTTGGAGAAGCCTGACAGGCAACCAATTGCCCTCATACCCTCTTTGTGCATGACTTGCTGGTTTCCTTTGTTACTAGTGTGTACTAGCTGCTGGTTGGTAAACCTGTCTATGCCACTACTTCTGTTAAAAGTTAACTGCGCCTGGGAAGGTGAGAAGCTTTGAGTGTATAAATCCTCTGTTAGAAGGTGATAAAAGTCTAACAGAAAGGACCTGAACAGAAGCCAAGTGGCAACCTGGCTTGCAAACCTGGATGTTTGCAGTTTACACAGGGCAGCAAAAAAGCACTTTAAAAGAGACAAGGACTAGGGTTGCATAAAACATTGAGTTCTTCTTGTAAATATTAATATTTTTCATATATTTAGAACTACTGAAACTATTTAAATAGTAGGATTATTTTTCATTTTGTTTCTTCACATTTTAATGATCACATAAAAATGTCACTGTTTATGTCTCTAAACATTACTAGTGAATATTTTTATCATTTTATAAGGTTTATTTGCGGTGATTTGGGCCTGGAATACTGATAATAAAACCTTAACATAATTATAACTTCACTATTCTGATGCAAATAGTTATTAGAACACATGGCTCTCCAGCACTGTGGGAAGATGACTGAGGGTAAAAAGATAACAACATGGAAATTACAAGGGAAGGATATGGTTGCTAATCCCTGGATGGAAGGTGGTCTGCATATCCAACCTTACTCACACAATACAAGGGGGACTAAATGGAGGGTGGAGCACAGTGGAGACACTGTGGCCAGACTCTGTCAAAACACTTGCAGAGGAGGGAACTTGGTGGTACTTTCTACCTGATAAGCCCCACAACAGCTGAAAACCAAGGGAGATAAAGGAAGATGTCCTGCTCTTGTATCAGCAGCTGTGGTGAAATCATTCTCCTTGGACTGATGCATATCCCCATCCCAAGGTTATCTCAGGCACTGTTTTGAGGCATCCAGCCCCAAGCTACAACCACCATTCACTGAGAAAAATGTTTGGCTTAAGTCATTCAAGCTCCACCTAAACATAAAGAAATAGTATAAAAGTGAGTTAAAAATAGGGAGAAATTAGAAGGAAGACTCCATTGTAACTCCTGGGATCAGTCAATGTGCTGAACCTGTTTTCTTCTCCATAGGGATGCCTACTGTCTAAGAACTGTGTTCTCTATCTGCTGAATTATATCTTGGGCTAGCTTTTATTGGGAATTAGGGCTTGTTAGTATATTGCTTTGAATTAATATATTGCTTTCAATATATTTTTGCGGTCAGATACTATAACCATCAATTCTCAAATCTTAACCTGTCACAATTTTATTAATAAAAAGTGTTATTCTGTAAACTGTTAATGTGAGTCCTTCAGGGGCATGGGCAGTTGCCAGCAGTGGGTAAAGGTGTGGAGACTGAAGAGGAGGTTTCTCTGTTTGGCCTGTGACCCTGAACAAGTCAGTTGAACTACCCTGCAATATAGTTAACTGCTTGGTGAAGGGTCCCCATAACAGGACACTGACAGACTTGTTGGGCACAAGGGTCTTGGGTGTGCTGGGGTTTCCTGGGGTGCTGACAGACTAATCAACACTAAGGATTTGAGTAAACCTACCCTTTTCTCATGACAAGCACATACAGATTATTCTTCACTTTCATACTGTTGACTTCAGAAGAAATATATATTAATAAACTTTCAAACTGTTCAACACTTTAAACTTTCTGAGATTTTGATTGCTTTTTAAGTGCTTTTTCCCTCCTTAGTATTTTGTGTTCTAAAACAAGTCATGAAGTACTAATTTCTTCCTCAGTGAACAAGGAAATCATGTTTGGCAGATGGGAATACTGTGACCAAAGACATGATGGAAATAAGAAGCTTAACATTCATTCTGTCACACTGGTGTGCCTGCCCGGAAACGAAACGATGTTTTCCTTTACCTGGGTACCTGATTCCTAAGATTCTATTAAGATACAACAATTCTGAAAACTGGATTTTACTTTTGTCTAACAAATATTTTTTTTATTAAGCTTTCTTGTAGGCTTTAAGGGTACAAGGGGTGTACTAGGGAATTTCAGAAGACTGTGGAACACATTTTCACTATGTATTTATTTTTCCTTCGAATGGACTATAGTTTCTGGAATTGGATGACATTTTAGGACCACTATGGAAGACAACAATCCTAACAAATACAAAGGCATGGAGAAGATGCTTGATCACTCTTTAGTGATTTAATTTAACTACCTTTCAAGGCTTACATTCTTAACAGTGGATTTTTATGACCCTACTAATGGTTCTGAATCAACTTTCCAGATTATCTTGTCTGATGTTTAAATATTTGAGTAGTTTCTTCTTTTCCTATTGTGAAATATTTTCTCTCCAACTGAACAGTACTAATAGAATGTAAGACAAAACATACAAACCTTGAGTGCATTTTAAAGTTATGTTTCAATGTTCATGCTATGGTATGAAATGCTCTGTGACAGAATCATGTACAGAAGGTCTTTTCTTATTCATATGAATTAATTTAAAATGTCTGTCTGATTCTTGCAAAACAGTCTTCCCTTCAACATGCTGAATTTCTTATTAAAACTGTGTACTAAAATTTGTATTTACTATCTTCTGGTGATTACTATGCTGCTAATCTTAGGAGAAAGTCAGCTGCCACTCCCAGCTAGAAATGCTGTATATAGAACTTGGATTAACATCTTTATCTGAGGTCAAGTGACATCTCTATTGAAACCAATAAGCTTCTGACTAGCCAGTAAGGCAGACCTTGACAAATATGGAGCAGTGAAAGCATATTATTATAACTCACAGAAGGAATACTTAAAATATTATTTAAAAATTGAAGAAATACTTTTTATGTTACTCAACAGACTTCTTTCAGTCTGTTCTACCAATGGCAAATTTTTTCCAATTTGTTTTGCATGAAAAAGGGTGATATAATGTGTTTAATGGAAGTTGATAAATTGGGAAGACCCACCATAAAGCTCACCAGAATCAAATAAAATAAAGATAGAATATGAACACTGGATCAGATTAGCATTTATAAATGAAACAACTGCATAGAAAGAAGTGAACTGTTTTCTTCTTTTGCAATTCTGTAACAGGAAGGTGGAAAGTTTACTGTAATATAAGCCTGAAATACTGATGGGCAGTATCAGAAGTCTGACAGACTTTTCAGAGGAAAACTTATGAATCATAAAAGACAGCTGTCATTTTATTGTGTGCAATACCAAAATGCCTACAATTTATGAGAAAACGGGCACTCAGGAATTTTCTAGACCTATGGAAAAGTCATCAAAAACATTTACATTGATAGGAAGGGAGAGTGAACATGAACATGTGGGTGAAAATGCTCCTGGACCTGCTTCTCTCCTGGCCATGAGGGAGATGTGGGGACTGTAAGCGAATCATACAAAACAATGGATATCACAGTTTACAAGCAGTTGGCTCACAACAATAAACTGGCATCTGAAATGAAGTAGTGTTTCTGTGTGCATCGTGGGAAGGGACATCCCATGTTGGCATGCTCCTGGGTAAATGGAAAAGGGCAGCTGGTCCTTCTGCCCTTTGACAGGATACTCTGTGATCATGTGGGGTATGAGATTTTACAAAATGGGGAGCCCCAAAGGCAGAAAGGGGTGGAGTAAATAGACCATGTAACTGTGTGACTGTGACTTCCACGGTGAGGGGAGGAAGGATGTGGGCGTATGTGTGCCATCGCATAGCCAGAAGGGACAGGGGTTCCCCAGGAATTTGGCTGTGGAGGCACCCATCACTGCTTCTCTGGGAGCACCTTTGTCCTTATGCTGCTCTGCTAAAGCTGCCCATGTGCCATTTGGAGGGGTTCCTCTGGAAAATTATTACCAGTAACTGGCTAACAGGCATGGGAAATAGAGACTGAATTTTTCTTCCCTTTGCTATGTCTGAGTTTTGTTCTCTCTCTTCAGATTTTCATAAACCTTGTAGTAATTTATTGATCTGGCTGCTCTTAGACTTCAACCTTCAGATTTGACAGAAATTGGCAAACATACTTATTCACTCACCCATTCCCGGGAGATGGGCAGAGTGAAGGCAGACTGAACAACTGTCTTTGTTTTACTTGGCATTGAAATTAGCAGAGGTTTATATGAATGCAAATATAAACTGATGTGGGAAATAAGGCAGATACAGTGAAAATGGACAAAAGCACATAGCTAAACTAAATTTATAATTTCTGTTAATATTGGATAACCAGATGTTTGGTTGCAGTTATCTAGGCTATATCCTTCTCTAGCTCTAGATCCAGCAGAAGTTGGCTTAGAGATGTGGGAGGATCATAGAATCATTTAGTTTGGAAAAAACCTTTTAGACCATCATATCCATTAACCCAGCACTGCCAAATACACCACTAAGCCAAGTCTCTAAGTGCCATACTTACATGTCTTTTTAATACCTCCAGAGACAGTGACTCAGCCACTTCCCTGAGCAGCTTGTTCCAATGTTTGACAACCATTCTGACATGTTCCAAGTGAAACTTCAACCATTATTGCACTCAGCAATAATGTGTCAGGACACTCCCTTACCACTCCAGTTAACATTTTCACAGCTTTTGCTCCACATGTCAAATGCCGCTTTTCTCTGGCTCTTCAAAAGGTTTACAAACTGCAGTAATTATATGTAAAGCTGACTTCTTACATGGTAGATTTAGTGAAGTTAAGCATGTCACTAGCACGTAGAATGGAGGAACTGAAGCTATGAAGATTTTTCATGCCTGGAGTCTTCCTTCAATAAAATATAAAGAATGTAAGAAATGGGAAAAAAGCTGAGGTCTTCCAATTGCCAGCCCCATGCATGTTCTCCTGATTGGAATAGATTTGATGTTCAGGGACACATTTAACCATGTGTCATGCTATATTTTAGCACAACTTTTGTATTGACATTGTTTCATTTCATTTTGGAACTAAATATTTTGACAGTCAGTTATTTCTGTTAATGTTGTAGGTTTGCATGTGAAATGAACAGATATATATGTCATAGATGATTGAATGGATAACTGTCCTGGAGGACTGTAATAAGATTTTAGGAATATGGTAACACAGAATGCATTGAAGGTGACAGAGATGAAAGATACAGTCTCTGCTTTTTGCTCTCCACATCCATGTAGCTTGTTCCAGTAAATGTAGGTCATGACATATGTACCTGCTCTCCACCAGGACTGCCCTGGGTTTTTGTTGCTTACTTTCAGGGATTCACATTTTTTCTCTCTAGCAGACTGGAGAAAGTGGTAGAATAGTGAAGTTATGCTAGAGAACAAAAGCATGGTCCTCAGCTTTCATCCAGACTTTTGGAAAGAGCTGTCTGCTCTAAAGTGATATAACTGCTGTTATCTACTATGTTGCTAGTGCTAAGAAGTACTCACATTTTAGTGCAAAACCTGAGGTTGAAGTGGATTTTCAAGGTTCTTCCTTTCTGGCAAACCATTCAAAGGTAATAGAGTCTTTTCTGTCCTGCTTGTCTAATTCAAGAGGGAGACATGCATATCAGTATTTTGGAAATAATGGGGGGCATTAAGTCCTTCTAACCTCTTAGCTTCTTTAGCACCATTTGTGCAGTTGCAATAGAAAAGACTTGGCTTGGTGCTTCTAAGTTCCCAAGTTCTCCAGAGAGATGAACATCAGAGTGAAGAGAAGTTCTTGGCCACTAGCAGCAAGCTACAGGCAGCCAAATGCCTGCAGCTGCTCAGCTGCTGCTCCACCTGTCAGCATCTTTATGGATGGATGAAAAGTTGTCAGTTCAGCATGAAAAGAAAAAGAAAGGGCAGAGCTGGCAGTATACTAAACTGATTGCTTTTGAACACTGATGAGCTGTGCTGGAATCACTTGCTTTGTTTCTCATAAGACACAGAGGTTCCCTGTTTGCCTTTTCTTATTCCCTGTGACTGAATACCAAGGCTTCATTAAGAGCGAAGATCCACTGATTCTTTGTAGGCGTGAGAACAGATTTCTGATTAATTTTGTGTGTTGCTGCACCAATTCAATCTGTCTTTAGTTTGTCTGGAGACTTAAGTGATACCAAGTTTATCACTACAGTCTGAACAAACCCCAGGAAAAAACAATCAAAGTGAAAGCCTAATAGTAGAAGGAATGAGAATGTTCTCTTCTCCATGCAAATGTTAGTTTACTGACAGTAACAGTTCTGTTATCTTTTGTGAAACCATTGCCATCTGACATTTATGATTTTCTTTACAGACTCTGATTGTTGTGACATAAGGATATCTATGCTGAGGACAGCTGTGTAGTGAAGAGATATGCAATGTAAGCCTCTTAGGATACTTGAAGAATTGTGTTTCTATAAAGCTCTCCAGATCAGATTATCTACTATGGAGATCTTTGCTGCCAGGGTTAGACTTATTTCAGTTAGTTGTCTCTTTATTGCAATTTGCTAAACTTTGGTTTTTGACTTCTTTTAAATCTTTAATTTCCATGGGAAAAAGCTTAAATAGAAATGCTGCAGAACAACACACACACACACACACACACACAAATAAATAGAACTTTAAATTTTTAAGCCAGAGTTTATATGCAATTCATGAGTTTCCTAGCTGAAGTTGATAGTTAGTGAGCATAATACTGGACAAGCTCAAAATTGATCCTACATGTATGCAGTATGTGAAAATACGACACTCAGAAACACAATACTGTGTGTGCTGTAGTTGACATTACCCAGTATGTAGAATACGTGTACCTATAGTATGTAGTATTATGTCTATTTTGTGGGTGTGTAAAGGCTCTTGTGTACTGAGGCTTTAAGTGCACAGATGTACAACATGCTGTTGCCTTATGTCAAACAGATGTTAGTGATGTGGTTACATGTGGTAACAAATGCCAGATTCTTTGCCACTTGATCAAAAAACCCCCAAGAGCTACAGGAAAGAATGCTGAAGAGAAGGAATCTAGGAGTTAATTATTCCTCTCTTAATTTGACAGGATGCATAACCAAAATGAGAAATACTGTGTCTTCTCTGAATAGCTGTGAAATTCTGCTTTACTATATTGTGGAAGAGAAAAAACTAAAATTGGTTCTAAAACTAAAAACAGGTTCTGGATTGGAACTCTTCATGTGTTTCTATTCCATTTTTTCTACCAAGGAAGGGTAGCATCAAGTGAGCACCATATATGCATAAAGTTGGCCCTCATGACTCTCACTATACAGAAACAATTCTGCAATGTCAATAGTAATGTTAGCCACCAAGTTCTTTTCCTCAAATTACTTCTGTGAAAAGAGATAAAAAAGCAGAAAAAAGTGGTTGTCATCTGTTGCGGAGAGGGAAGCCAGACTGACAACCAATGTGACTGATAAGCAAGCTTCGTTTATTGATACACTCAATAGCTCTTATATACTTTTCACACAAGCATAGTAAAGGCGTTTTCTCTAGCAGGCATCTTATTGGTTAATACTACAACGGCTATACTTAGTTGTTTATAGTTACAGCTGTATCTAAGTTTTCTCGCTTCAAGGTTTAAGGCCCTCGTTTCTCACCAGTTCACTGTAGCCAAGGCTCACTCCCACAGGCACCTGTCTTGGCTTTATCTGCTAAGACATTCCACAGCAGGGATTTTACAGCGAGGCACACTAAATTTTCTCACCAGTCGTTTGCTCAAGTGACCCATGACCCCGCTCTATTAACCATTCCCCAACAGTCATCCACTATAATACGTATGCTAACAAGCAGTATACTCCCTTTAAACAATGCTTTAGGGTTACTATTAGCCTGATTCACTTGAAAAGCCAGTACACTTCTAAAAGATTGCATCAGTGTAAAGAGAAATAATGAAAATAAATTATATAGTTCATAATTCTTCAATGTGGAGGGAGTGTTGACAAAAAACAATCTCTCTGGATTAACACCAGTAATGAAGCATGTGCTACTGGAGTGTCTGAAACAGTTATGGACGTTGATATGCATGAAATTATTCAAAATGGCTCAACATCCTATGAATAAATATGATGAAGTAGAGGATACTGGATGTTGTGCAAGTGTTATGAACAGCTTAGTGTCACTGTTCAAAACTGTAAAAGACATTTGGAAAAGTTACTAATAAGCATATTCCTGTTCAGTCCTTACATATTGATTAACTTTTAAATCATAGACACTGGAGCAAAGACAAATATTTCCTTTTTTTTTTATTTTAATGCATAGTATTTTCTTTATCTTGTAGAAATAAACAGAACATATGGAGACTAAAATAAAATGCACATGTGTATCTTAAAAATGTGATTTTTTTATTCAGGCTGTTCATTGACCCCATCAGAAGGAGCACCCTTCCCCCACCCTCCAAAGGCTCTGTACCGTATTTCAGTGCTTGTAAGATATTTCTCTGAAATTGCAGTCAGCTATTTCTGTAAAAACTGTACTGGGAAGAAAATTCTTGGTACAGTTCAAACTGAAATGCTATTATTGCTCAATGTCTCTTTCTAAAGAAATTATATTGGCTGGATACATGTCCTTTTGTATCAGATGCTTCGTGTGAGTCAGAACAAAAGTCCCCTATCTCTCCAAAATTGTGGTCATTTGAAGCGCTAGTGTAAAATCAATTGCCAGTGCTTCACAACATCTCTCTGGACCCCATTAGGTCAGCAGTATGTTCGGAGTTCTGACTTTTGTAGCTGGGTTCTATTACTCCTTGAATTTTGCTTTGTTTTTTGCATCTTTTTTCAAGCAGCTTACTTGAACTTGAACTTCTTATCATTGCCCCTGGAAATAGTTCACCAGTTTGGGTTCAGCACAGTAGGTTGTTGACCTCAGTCAATGTTCCCAGTGCTGACATGTCTATACACAGTCATTCATTGGCCTTGATTCTTTCTTGCTAGCCTCCATCCTTGTCAGTGGTCTTGACACATTGCTTCAAAATGGTTTCTGTGTGGATTTAAGTTCCAAATTCCTTCAAACGAAACATAGCATGTGTTCTCCCTGTAGCTTGTATCTCTGAACTTCAAACAAAACCTGATTCTAGGAAAAGAAGGCATTACTTTACTATGTTAGTCAGTCCTGGAGGCTGCACTTCAAATTACCTGAGGAAAGAGATGCATTTTATAACTCCTGAGCTTTCTGAACAAACTTTTCTGGAGTTGGGCTATTCTCTGTTTGTAGTATCTGCAAGTTACTTTTTCAAAGCAGATACTGATGTAAATATAAAATTGCACCCTTACATCTTTACCTGCAAAAGTGAGTTTAAAACCCAGAAGATTTCAGAACATGAATGATAACACACCTGTGCTTCAGGCAAGTTGTCTGTCAGCCAACAGAAAAAACAGTCCATTAGTACAGCTCTTAAAGTTGATTTCAGAGCAGGGCTGCAAAACCAGTGGCAGTTTAATTAATGTCATGAAAATAGTTGAATTAATAGTCTTTGAATCTTTTAATTGTTTATGAAATAGAAACTGTATGACATCATAACTATTCTGTTGTGGGTGATGCTGCAACAGCTGTACGGGTGAAAATTATTTTAATAAATGGAGGGAGGGGAAATAGATATAAACTTGCTAGGGAATAGTGGCACTGAACTTCCTCTGTAAAGCTGCAGCGTTTGCCTTGCTGCAAAAGACATGATTTAGAACATGAGTTATAAATTATAGTATAATCTCTCTATAAACACATAATGTAAACAATAGTGTGTAGAACTACTGGAGGACGTCTCTTGGAGCTAAAATTGATCCATTTTCCATTTCATTTTGTGGAGTATATTTTTCTACTGATATCCAGGAACAGGAAAAATGTTTTGAAATCATGGAAGAAATCAATAGGAATTAGGTAGTTATCTACAGTAACACAAGAATTTGCCTCTAGATTACCTTGTTTATGTTTGCTTTGTAAAACAAATAGGGGAAAGAAAAAAATTATCAAGATGCTATTTTTCTCAAGTATCATTTTGTAATAATACTAGCTAAAGTCCTAAATCTGTAATCATCATTGCATATGACTTCCTGTGAAGAAAAGAGAGCAAGCTTTTGTCTTAAAAGAAGAGAAGGAAAGATGTGCCAGCAAAAACTGATCAGTGTGTAAAAAGAAAACTTGATAATTTACAGTTTTATAAGCTCTGGTTGTATTCTAGACATTAAGTGATTTGGTCCCATTATTAATTTACTTACCTATTCAAACTCCAGCTTTTATTATCTTTGATGGAATTCTTTTGCTGAAATTTATAATTGGAGAGATGGGCGATTCCTTAGACTAAATAAGGATTGATTAGTATTGGTGGTTAATTTGATTTAGCACTGATTCAATTGAGAGTCACTGCCCTGATGTATTTCTAGCTTAATTTAATATTTATAGAGAATAGGGCTGTAAGGGTTTTGAAAAGGTCTTCTAGTTGATCATCCTGTACGAAAGCAGGAACACTATATTTTCTTTATTTCTTAGTGTTGTGTTTAAAAATGTACAATTTCCATTAATTCACAGTACTTGCAATAAGCCACATCAATTCAATATTTTGTATTTCAAAAACTAAGTCTAAAGCCTGAACTGCTCTTCTGCTCTTGGAGTCCTGCCTTCTCCAACTACAAAGAAAGAAAGAAAAAGAAAGAAAAGAAAGAAAAAGAAATAAAAGAAAGAAAAAGAAAGGGAAGAAAGGGAAGAGGAAAGGGAAGNGAAGGAAGGAAGGAAGGAAGGACTGCTTATATTTCTGCCTATTTTCAGAAAAATAGAATCATCAAAATAAGTCAGAGGTCCTCTCACATAATCATGTCAACAGGGATGTGGATAACTTCCTTCTTAGAACAGGCTGACAGGGTATCTTTACTCAAATTATCCCATTTTGTTCGGAAGGCCAGTTTTGCTGCCTCATTTTCTCTCGTATTTTGCCTATTTAAATTTTGTCTCTGTGTGTATGGGGGATATGGTGATGAGGCTGGTGCTAATGTAGTGCCTTTATATGGTGTTCAGTAAGTGCACAGATCTGGGGACTACAGGTTTTTTTGCAGGTAGTTTAGAAGCCTTGCCATGCAACTGTACTGTTATAAGCTTTTACACAATAAGGTTTATGTGCTACACTACAGGTGTTTTAGAAGAGAATGTAGAATGCAGTCTTGAATAACCTAAACATTTGAACTCAGAGCATAATTCCTTTGGAGATCTTAGAGCTGCACCCATCAAGGTGAAATACAAAGTGTTTGTGTGAGGTTTTCTGTGTATTTATCACTTAATTTTGCAGCAAGAACAAAAATTTGTTTAGAGTATGAGATAGAAAATGGAGCAAGAATTTATGAAGCTCATGAAAATCACTGAGCAGATAATCTTTGGTTACCACAAAGAATTACAACCCAAAGAATTCCAGTGGACAGCACTTTGTCAACAGCAATGACTGTTTCTTTTTAAAGCATTTGTTTAATATTCTTCTGTTCCATGTTTCTTTATTACAGATGTAGAGATAATCTAACAAAGTTGTATTCTCCTTTTATTACACACATGGAGATAATTAGACTGCTTACAGTAGAAGGACTTTGTGACACTTGTGGGTGGTGGATTTTCATCTGGTTGATATACATTAATAAATAGGCTTAAATTGCTCTTGGAACTCATTGGATAGATAAGCTTTGAGTTTCTAAAAGAAATTATTATGTTTCAGCTGACGATGCGGAGACTCAGCTAGCACAAGCTGTAATTGTAAATATCCAGGTTGTTCATTGTGTTTTGTTGTGTACTCAGTGCATTGAATAAGGTTTCCTATCAGACTTGTGATCTTCATAGGTTGATGTATCCCCGTTGAATAACATGTAAGAAGTCTTATTATTCTTATTAATTTCATACATCTGATTTAATCTATAGTATGCTATAAGCCTTGTGATGCCATTGCTTTGACCTTTTAAATACTACACTGCCACAAAAAGTTTCTGATGTGTGGATTTTGAAGGTTGATGCTCAAGCTATAGTCTGATAAGAATAGCAGATTTTGATGGCTGTCTCTGAAGATGTAAGAAAAGCTGTTATTACTATTGTTTTAATTATTAATTAAAAAAAATGAGGGTTCATTTTTTTATCCTCTATTGTTTTATAGAAACATTGGGCTTATGAAAAGAAATAAGAAGGTGATCCAGGGTCTCCTCAAGAAAATGAAGACTTGGAAAGGCTTCCTTGTGAGGTTGGATTGATTCCTACTTTTGTAAGATTTTTGTGTGAAAGTCTCAGAGAATTGGAGGTCTTAATTTTCAAAATTATAAGAAACTGTATATCTAAGATCTATCATGAAGATAGAGGTATTATTTGTTAACCATGACTGTCAAAGATGGTGTGTCTTACTAATTCTAACTCAAAATGAGAAGAGCTTCAGCATTTAAGGTAAAAGGGAAGGGAGAGCCTCTTTTTGTGAGGAATCCTAACAATATCACTGCTTGCAAAATTTAGACAGGGATTAAGCATATATGTTGTTAGGAGAAAGGTTTTGATCCTGAACCCATCAAGTAGTTTTAGGATATTTGGATGTGAATTTGGTCCTTTCTAGAGTCCCTCATAGGACTTCGCTAGATTGAGAGCGGACCTTGAAGGTGTCCCTAATATCTGCATCCCTAAATTAAGGAATATTTGAGATCTGAATTTGAAACTAAAACTAAAGCATAACCAAAGGCAGACCTTTCTTTGACTTCCCTTAGAAATGATGAAACATGAAAACTCATTTCTTTTTGTTCCAGCTATAAAGAGTAACTCTGCAACTCTGCTTTTGTCGATAACTCTATCACAGCACATCATAAATAAGTAAAACAACAAAAAAAGAAGTTTGATATGAGGGAAGATATGAGGGAACAAGTAACAGCTGACAGCTATAATCATGCTGCTCAGTGAACTTCAGAAAGAAATATTACTATTAGAGTGATGAGAACCTTTATGAGTATGAGATAGGATTGAACTATTCCATTGAACTAAATAAAGAACAATCAAAACAAATAATGATTAAATTATATACTTCACTGAGGGAGGCTAAGGAGCATACTGGTATTATCTGAAGTTTCTTAGAGTTTAGTTCTCAGACAAGTTGAGGAGGGGCAAAGACTTCTCATAATAGAACTGGGCATATTTTGAGGAATTTAAGTTATTCACTCAAAGAGATGACTTCATCTTTTGAAGACTGAACTCCTTGATTTTTTTCTATATGGAAGTAACTACAGCCCTGCAAGACTGTTTTAGAGATATTGTATTTTAAGGAGTTCATCAGTAATGAAAAATATGTTTATCTTATGAAAAATGTATGTATTTATCACATGATTTACAAATAAGGAAAACAACCAAACTTTCTTAAATCTGATACACCCTGCATTGTACATCCAATTACTGTTTTATTATTTTTCGGTATAATCACTTACATGTTTTTAACTGGCTCTGAATATTTCTGCTGATGATAATGTAAATTCATGAGCTGTAATCAACTATAGAGTAACTTTGCTCAGATCATTCTCAATGAATTTTTATAAAGAAAAATCCTAATTACAGTAATGACTATTTTAACGCTCAGCCAAATTCATCTGGTGTGATAACTTATGAGGAGTTCTGTGACAGTGGTGGTGTTATGCTGGGGATGAATTTATTTCTTAATTATTAGCAGCCTGGTCAATCTTCTGTGGGTATTCTTCAAGTGGAAGAAGTTAGTGGTGTAGCATTTCTATCATTAACAGGGTAACATTTTATTGTCTTCTGTGTAGATCAAGCTATAGGTGTAGTAGTATTATTGGGTAAGTACAACCAGTACACTAACTGCCCTATCCCCAAAGCTGGTAACCATACTTGTAAATTATTTGGGTAGTTGACTTGTATACTATTCTCACCTGATGGCTGAGCATCTGCTATGTATCTGTTCTGTAGTGCTTGATACATCACGTCTGTTTACAAACTTACTGTGTACATGTTTATTAGTACCTATATTGCTTGCGCCTTCCTTATGTTGCTTTCAGGTAAGCAGATTTGAGATGCCATTTTTTTGAGTTGGAGGTGACTGTTTCCTGCACTTATATTCATGCTGACTGTAACCTGTGTTTGGTTAGAAGTGTTTCTTCCATTTGTATTAATTTTGTCTCTTCATCTTGTGGAAAGTGATCTTTGAAATGAAGGCTTTTCAAACAGAGGGTTTCAGTGCAGATCTGTAGACTTACATTACCCTGGATTTTTTGCAGAAAAACTTTTATCAGATTTATCCACTCTTCTTTACATCTTCTTTGAACAGGTCATTGCTGTTCTTGAATGTGTATGTCTGCTGTCTATTCTTCCACTGAGCCTAAGCCTGCAGGACTGTAGTATGGTTTTACAATTGCCAGCAACAGGCCATAGGCTTGGTACTAAGTTTGGTAGGCCTTTGACTGAGATTTGCCAGGCTTGCTCTGTCTGAACTTCTGAGATATCTAGATCTGTGTTTCACATGGCCACGGTCTAACAGCAATTTTTATTTTGGTTATGCCTACTTTGCTTCAATTCTACTTACCTGTGTAGGATACAACCATAGGTTTGTATAGATACCAGTAACAAGTAGTTACTCAGTGTAGAGTGAGATGTTCACAACTCTTAACATAGTGTGGTATAGAGTAATACTGTTCCATCTTTCTCCTCCAGTACTGGATTGAAACTCCTGACCTCCTTAAGAGAGGAGAAAGGGTGAGTGCAATACCAAGAGAAGGGATAGAAACTGGAAAATGTGTTCATTTTTTCATGTCTTAATAGTAATAAGTCTTTAACTGTATAGAAGTAGTCTTCTGCTGTAACAATAAGTCCTGCACTAATAATTATACTTTGAATAGATTAAGAATTTTACTTTACTAACAGTAAATTCTGGGTTTCATATGGAAAAAGCATTTGTTCTTTCTTTTTTTAGGCAAAATTTTGAGTTTAAAAAGACTACAAGAAAGATTAATTTTACAGTTATAATTTGTCCATTCAAATTAGTATTCTCTAATGAGTACTCTGGTGCTAATGTTCTTTTTTTTCTATGGAGGAAACTAACTGAGTAATTTGGGATCTGGGCTGAAATCTCACACAAGAGACAATTAGTGTAATCCTGAAATAAGAAATATTATTTATAATGTTTTTCAGGTGTAGTCTGGCTGCAGGACCAAAAGATTTCTGCTTGACACTCTTTTTTTTTTTTTTTTTTTCCTTTTTTAATGCAGTTATGAACAACTTGCAGACTTTCTCTTTCTTCAGTCAGCATTTTACTTTGGAAATTTTTGAAGTCACATACAAATAGGAAAGAGTTTATTTTGGAAAGGGATTTCCCAAATGTTGCAAGAGATAAATGCATCTCACTGTTTTATTGATAGCACCTGGTTTGATCCAGGGCTGTTACAGAAGCAGAAGATTGCAGAGCTCCCACTTGAAATTGGAGTCCTGATGTGTTAAGTGCCGTACATGCACACACTGCATAGTGTCCTGAGTGATGGATCATCCACCAGGATAGGTTTTGATGCAGCCAAGTTATGTTGAAACAGTGGTGTGCTAAGTAGACCTGTTAACATTTTGCTGTAGCAATAACTGTGTCAGATTCCATTACATGCTGTAGTATATTTACTGTAAGTATAGCATATTTATTACTATAGTCATCCTTCATCCTTTGCTATTCTGAGATCAAAGCAGGAGGGGAAAAAAAGTACAGAATTTCCATATTTACTAAAAATAAATTCTACTTCCTTTCATGATTTTTTTTTACAGAAAGTGTTTTGTCTTGCAGCTACCATAAAAAATATTTATAAACTAAATGGCTCTGGCACACTCCATCACTGTCCAGATGAAGATCTTTGGAGAGTGGAAAAAGATTTCAAACTCTGCTGAGATTAACATGGGGCCATCCTATATTCTTATTTGTATTGCAATTTTTTTTTTTTTTAAATCAGACCTGAAAATCCATATGAATGAAGAAAAAACTCCAAATTAATATCTGCACAGATGGGAAATTTTTTTTTTTTGCATTGTAGATCATCATGCACTATGGTTTGACAAACTCTTTTTCATGGCCTATGAAGAGCTGGCCAGTCATGAGTTTCTGTATTGTCAATTGTCAAAGTACAAAAAGAAGTGTGCATTAGTTTTATACATTCATTTGAAAGGGCAATCTAAATCCCTGTCTACTGCAGTGTATGTAACATAGAGTAGTATTAGTCTGCTCCATGTAATAATTTGTTTGCCCAAATGAACTTTTACACGGCAGAGTACGGTCTACTCTATCCTGCATTTAATATTCTAGTATTATCCAAAACGTATTGCAGGCATTATATTTCTGTATTGAGGTTGTTACACCTTAATAGTGTTTGTTTTTTAGATAGGAAATAAAGAACCCAAGAAATTCTAGAAGCTTTATGAATCTCAGAAATAGACTTATTATTTGGTAATATTAAGAAGTGGTATTGTTTCAAAAGTACTGGCAGACATATAAGAGGTAAATTTAATTTCTAATCATTAAAATATCATCCCTACAAATAGAAAATATTTAAATGATTACCAAAACTTAAATGATTACCAGAGGAAGTACATGACCTACTTTTAATTATACAATCTACAATATTTATGGGCATCATAATTAAAACATCCCAAACATAACACTTTAAAGCCAAACAACTACTGTTGAATGTAACAGTTTAAAAGAAGGTTGATTAATGTCTATTTTCTGAAGTAAGAATTAGCTGCTAATACACTACATATGACTGAGTTTTCATAGTTTGCTGTAGTGTTATATGACAAAATAGACTGTAGTGTATTTTCCACATATAATAGATAAATGTAATTAGTTAAACCTAGAAAACTTAAGCAATAAGAAAATCAGTTTGCTTTTTATGTGGAATATATAATTTTTATGTTAACCTTGCTACACCTCATAAGGAAGCACTCTGGATTTTTTTGGTTCTTCTGATTTTCACATGCTGGTAATAGGCATAGACTGATGTTTAATAAGTACTTCTTCCTATTTCTTCCCAAAGAACTTTGTATTTTGCACGGGAAATAGCATATGTATAATGAACTACAGAAAATTGCAAGGAAATAAGAAATTACAGCAACTGGTCTGCTCAGTGTATGCACAGATAACAGAAAACAGATACCCCCAAAATGCTTCCTTCTCTTGTAAGTACAATCCTGTTCAAGGTCATAGTCCTATTCTTTTGTGTGGCTGATCAATGCCTGTTTGAAAATCACCTTTTACCTCCCACACAAATTTCATTCAAAGATAACATACGACATTAGAAAGATAAATAAAGAAGTACTATCCAAGTATAACAAACACAATGTTTGTGATCTGTGTCAGTAAAATAGGTACTGGAATGTTACATCCATTTTTTCTGTCTGGAAAGAAACACAATATCAACTAACTGATACAAAATGATTGACTATGGAATTATAGTACAATTAATCATAATCTGAATAAATTGCATTTCTGTAAAATGTTATAGCCTCAAAATGTCACACAAACAATTGATCAAATAATTCACTTAATTTTTCAACCTTGTTGCTATTCTCATTTTTAAATGAATTCTCTGAAGTAGCTTATTTTTTAACAAATGATTTCCCTTAGTATTCAACACTCAGTTACAAGGGCAGTATTGTGTTCTAGTTTCCTTACATTCTTTACATATAAGAAGTATAAAACTAGAGGTTTTATCTGATACTGTAATTTTCATAGCACATAATATTGCTGATTTGATACAGGACGCATCTGTGATTGAAGTTTGCAACTACTTCAGCCACTGAAAATCTAGTTGTGGATGTTCATGCTTAGACTTATATGGATTTTACTGTTGTAACTCCAGTCAGAGTATACTGGCCTATAACTGTGTACGGTTGTATGTACTTATTATTGTAACTGTATATAATGTTTACAGACTGCATATCTGTTTTAAGGTCCCTTTATGCTACTGTACAGTGTAATGAGTTTCCAAGTATAGGCATGGCAGCAAAGGTTTGACAGTTTCAAGGAACTCCCAAACTCTTCATTTATCATTGTAGTACGGGGGGTTTAGGCATCAGGCTACACCTACTTGTCATCTTTTCACTGGGGAAATCTCATTTACTATTTGATTTGATGGATGCACTTTTAGAAAGACTTCAGCATAATAGGAGTGAGTGTAAGCCTTGGAATTGCAGAATCAACCCCTAAATGTGTATAACTCACCAAAATTTACTGGAAATGTGATATTTCATAGGTTCACATCAGTATTATTTTAGAACTGTTTCTGGTTTATCCTTGTAAAATGGATTTCTAGAAAATACAAAAGCACATAGGAATAGTATTTTAAATTAACATATATAAAAACTTTCTTTGCATAGACGATACAGCTATAGGATTGCCTGTATATCACAATTGTTGTTCATGATCTGTTGAAAATTTTTCCTTTCAGTATGCTAGGATTATGAGATACACAGACACCGATGATATGAAATATGTATAGTATTTGTTCAATTTGCATCCTTTTGGAATAAATCACATGTGAAGGTACCAGGTTAATAAGCAAAATTTAGGTATTGCAGAAGTAGTAAACTCGGGTTAACTACTGGAGCTGACTGGTGAATTGGAGACTATCTGTTGTTTCGGTTTTTTTTAATTCAACTATGGCTTTGGTTCAGACACCATAGATATTGTAAATCTGAGTTCAGGTTTGGCTTTCTAAGGCCTAAGTTATTAAGACACCTTAAAAAGCACTTTTCAGAATCATGGGATGCACTATGTTTAAATTGCATACATAAGTGTTTTGGCTCAGAACAGAAGTTTACTTTCATAAACAATTTCCAGGTAGTTCTCCAGTTGGATACACTCTAGCCCATGGCCCAAGAGCACATCAATTAAATTATTCTGAAGTGAAATAAGCTAGGCCTCAAATGAAACAACCCTAAGGCACTTCTGGAGTTCACTCTAGTCATCAGTTTTTTACAAATCGATTCCCATGGATTTACAAATTTACAAATCCACTACTTGTTAATGTAGTGTTGCATCCCAACTGGGTAAAATGATAGTAAAGTAGGCTAAGTCCTAGTTGTTATGATGAAATGCCAATTTATATTAAGTAAGTATGAAATACTATATTAGGTATTGTTAGATAACTTCAGTGTTTTAGTAAGAATGTAGCCTTTTCATGTTAAAATTGTTATGGGGAAAATTAGGGCCTGTCACCTGATCTCATTTTATGATAATGATTTCTTGTCTTTTTCTTCACGTTTATAGAAAATGTGCAATAATAGCAGAATGACATCTAATTTGGTTTTCTCAGTTTTCACAAATGGGAAGCATAATTTTTGCTCTTACAACATAGTAAATATAACTAAAATTCTTATGTGAAGGAAAATACTCTTGAGAAAAAGTAACTGTTTGATACTGTTTCTCTGTATTTTCAGTGATGCAGATTAAGATGTGTACACAACTGTGTTATGCCACTTTTACAACACTGTTTTAGGTCTGTATGCACTGGTCAGATCTGGTATAAAGATGGTATAAACAACCTTTAGACAGTATTAAGTAATTTAAGTGCAAAAGCCATTGCAGTCATTGCCTCACAATAACTACATCCTCTTAAGCTACCTCCAGCATTACAGGTCTTGTGATACATAAGTTAAAGCTGACTCTACATATTTTGTTTGTGAAGACATGACACTAAATAAAGTATAGGTGGTAAAATATTGCTCCTGGTAATTGACTTCTCTTTGGACTATATGAAGAGGTGTTTAATGCCAGGAAGTGTTTTGTAGACCTCACCATGCATTTATGTAAGTGTATTCCAAAGAGTATAAACATGCAAAGAAAAAAGATTAATTGTTTAGGATGGTATGAAACAAATATGCTAAGTAGCCTGTGACATATAATGCCACTGGTTACATATTATTAAAGATTATTTGAAATTGTAGGTAGTATAGATTTGTTCTAGCTAGTACCCAAAATTACCATCTGAAATGACCATCTTCTCCCTGACTCTTGTGGAGATGGTAACAAGTTTTAAGAAGTTTCAAGAAAGAGAAACAAAATTATTCTTGGTAGGTAGACTGCTTGAAACCACTTACTTTTTTTTGTTTTTCCCATTAAAAATGACTGTTATTTAGGAAGATTTGCTTTAAAGGATATTTTTTTGCTTATTTGTGTAGATCGAAGTGTTAAAGGTTAGCTACTTACTGCTTTTCAGCCACAGGGTAGATTCCAAAGGAAATCATGTACATTGAACATTTAAAACTAGATGAGAGAAGAACAAATGAAACTAGGAAGTTAAAATGTGCATTAGTGAAACAAAAATGCATACATCAAATAAAATCATGCTGGAGTTTAAATGTAGTTTCTTTAATTATTATTTCCGTAGAACAGGCCTCTTTATTCACAGTAGGGAGCAATGCAGAATCACAGATATTAAGCAGGTGATGCTATATTCATTCCCCTCGCTCCCAGCAGTTGTGTTGTTCTCAGGACAGCAGGTTGATTTTATTTTTTCACAAAAATATAGAGGTAACAGTATCATCCTTAAAGAGCCTAGTGAAAGCCTAGTCCTGCTCTGGCTAAATTTATATCAAGAATTAGCATATTCAGTGGTATTTTGACCTTGAAGGAATGGTTGGTATTTTCTATAACTAGCTTCAAA
This sequence comes from Sclerurus mexicanus, assembly GCA_013396755.1. Taxonomy (NCBI): domain Eukaryota; kingdom Metazoa; phylum Chordata; class Aves; order Passeriformes; family Furnariidae; genus Sclerurus; species Sclerurus mexicanus. Next base: position 533,557 of record VWZF01003613.1, on the reverse strand, counting down.
ACTGAGATTGTATCCTTTTGTTAAAGGCAATCTGTAGTGCCAGAATACCTTCTGTAAAAGAAGTACTAACTTGTCTCCCACATGGTGAGAAAATGGGCTCTTTGGATAAGCTTCTCAGTTTTGAAGCATTGCAATCCCTTTAACTGGAACATTTGTACATATATTAGTAATACAGAGATTTTAAAAACTCCGACCCATGAGAGACTAAATTTTGTCACTATTTACAGCTTCAGATAATCACTGTTGGGAATAAAAATTATAACCAGAACTGCATGTGTCTTTCTGCTGCATTAGTGACTGAGTCATATACAGTGTCTCCCACACTATATGCGTCAAGTTAATTTAAGGAGGTGATAAAATTTATTCTGTTTTCTTTAGTGGACTCTCTAAAACTACTGACTTCAGAGTCATTTTTCATTTTTGACAATTATATAAGACCTGTGCAATTTTATATTCTAATTTTGAAAGATCAACCACTCAGTTCTTTAATCGTTAATTGTAAATCTGATAGGGAAGTCTAGCTAAGGATTATCTATTAAGAATATAAACTCTAATTCCTTTGAAATCTACCTTTTTCTGATAGAAATTAAATATTAAAAAATTGCTATTATCAGCCAAGATATTTATTAATGCTGCGTACCTCTGATTTGAGCATGGTGAAATCTTTTTGTGATTAAACACTTGATTGATTTGTGTTAATCTTTGGTAGCATTTCCTCCTTGTTATGCTACTTTCTGGCACTGCCCAATCTACTAGGATATTTGGCCATGTTACACTCAAAATCTTGATTTGGACAAAAAGGAACTGTACCTATATAAAGGAAAGAATTTATTTTTAATTTATATGAAATCTCAAGAGTCTAATCTAAGACTCCTATTGAAAAAGAAAGCAAAGAAAAAATCTGAACACTTTTATATTGAATAAGTCTCAATAATATGGTTAAAATTTCTGTACATTTCTATATACTTCCTGATTTGTACCCCTTTTTCTTATGTTATGCCCACAATTTTAATATGGAATAATTTTTCATTCCTGACAAGGGTAAATTATTACAGGTTTTTGGCTTTTGTACATTTACTGCTTGCTCAGCTGATTAAATAGTGGACTCTAGGGTTTCCCATGCCGTCAGGGTACTTACCCTGTTTCTGTGGTGGAGAACCATTTTGAGTACTTGACCCAGATGCATCCACACTTTTATTTTGAGGGGACCATCACTGGGGAAGAGCTTCTATCCATTTATAGCTTTTAAGTGACGCAAGGAACTTGGTGCCTTTAAGTCTGCACAGAAATGTACTGCTGGGACAATTTCTACTTGTTCTCATGCTAACCTTCACCAACTTCACAGACATTGGTTTGCTAAATGAATATCCATCCATTTTCCTGAAAAAAACCCAATACAAACAATTCCTTGCTCTTTACTGGCAAACTTTTAGCATTAGTATGCACACTAAGTTTGACCTTCTCTTGCAACCTCTCTATTCTGTTACTGGCTACTAGGTGGGCAGTAGGCCCACCTCCCCATTTTGTTATGTTGAGCTATATCAAATGATCTACTAGGGCAAACTTGTTGAAACATTGTCCCAGCATCTCAGCTGAACAGCAGCGTCCTCTAGTGAAACAATGCTGGTGGGCTACTACTACAGTTACTTAATGCCTTCAGTCAGATTTAGTTATCAGGAACTTTCAGTCATCTTTGCCTTTTTTTTTTTTCCTTTTTTTCTTTATCCTTTTTTTTTCCCTTTAAGAACAGATATGTCCACTGACAGTGCTATTGATTAACAGCTGCTAAGACTGTTGATTAGTGAGCACATTTCTCTTTTAATAGGTGTTTTCATCTTCAAAATGTTTGCCTTGATTTAGAAGTGTCATTCATGGGTCCTGCTTTTATGCAAGCACAAATACATCTTGTTGAGATAAAAACCCACAAAACCAATATTCTTATTGCTTGATGACAATTGAAATCGTAATTTGATTTTGGATTTAATAAATATTAGGATGCAATGAATCATAACAGTGTGTCTTTACTTAAGCAATAACACACATGCTTATATGCTTAGCCAATAGCTTTTTACCACTAAATTTCTTTGAATCTTGTCATACTTCTTCCATTTGGGCTATTATAAAACTGTTATACTTTCCTGCTTGTTTTGCTCTGCTCTTTCTTTAACTTTATGTATCCAGTTTCCACATTTTTATTGAAGAGTCTACAAAATCACTATAGCTTTAGATTATCATATTGTATGGTTCTGTCTTACCAGTTGTATAAGATTTTATAAAAGTATCTATATTCTATAATTAAAAGATATGAAGTGCATCCTTCACTTTTATTATGAATCTTGTAAGCATAATGTAAAATTTGTATAATCATGCTTTAATCTAAAACTTTTATATTTATGGTTTCAGTTTCTTACAAAGTGAAGAAAATTGATTTGGAGATATGGAGAAAATGGCAAGTTCATTCCTTTTTGTAAAGTTTCACATTTCATTTCATTTTGTGCTATTCTGGCTAATGAAGAGCTAAAAACTGAAACCATTAGAACTGAGTAAAAAGTTATTGCTCTGATCACATACAAATAAAATTATGTGGTATATGATACAGAATCTGCAACTGTCAACACAAAGTAATGAAAATCTACAAAAATGTTAAATATTGGCTACTTAATCCAGCACACCATTTATTCATTTGCAACAGAGGTAATGTGGTGACTCAGTATGAAAAGACTCAATTCACATATTGTTTAGTTATCATACTAAGAGAAATTAGGTGTATTGGGAATGTTTAAATACATTTACGCTTCTCAAGCACTCCTATCTTCTATGAGGAATTTTTCACAGTATCTTCTGTTACTTGCATTACTTGCATGAAGATGTGTCGCATAAAAAGTTGTTTTCTAGAATTCAGAATAATCTGTTGGAAGAATAAATTGGAATGCAATGAGTAAAATTAAATTAAGCAGGCAGTTAATGTTATAGAAGGGAAATTACTTAGATCTAGATATATAACGAGAATAAGTCTTCACCTATCCAAGAAATGTGTTACTGAAAATACATTTGCATTTTGTTGTCAAAAGACAAGGGTTGACCACATTGGAAATTCAAACTCCTGCATGAATACGTGATTGATCATTGCTTTTTTCTAAATGATGCTATTAAATCTTATGGACTTATTTAATCCAAAACATGCCCACAAGTTTACATTCCCTGCAAGAATACCATTCTTATACTAGCTTTTCCAAAGTTCCGATGCATACAGACTATCAAATTCGATCAGGATGTAGAACATCTCAAACTGTGTCCCATTTAATTTTGTCTGTTTACATGATGACTGAATTTGATCAAGTCTCTAGCAAACAACTAAATAATTCAGTCCAGTGGCAGCCTTATTTCACATGGCTTGTACATCTGTCTTGATTGTGAATATAGCTGTTTTCCCAGGAATGGAGCTTTGCTTTGATGAAATGTGTCTGGAACAACAATTTTTAATACATTCAGTAAATAAGACTTTGTTTGTCAATCAACACACATGTTTTTCCATCTCTATAGAGCCTCTTTGTTTTAGATTCTCATGACTAAATAATTCAGTCCAATAGAACCAGGACTTTTTCCTTTTGAAATTACAGCTGCTTGAAGCAGGAGAAGAATGTCTTGTCCTCTTCTCCTGGTGTTGTGGAGGATCTCTCTCTGGTGGATGGCACTGGGGAAAAAACCAAACAAAAGGGATAGATGTATACTTTTCAGAGTCTTAAAGCCCCTGTTTTGAAAAATGCTATAGAACTTCTTTGTACAACCACACAGTGTAGAATTGTTTAGGTTCCATTACAGCATGCTGTGTTGCATTCTAAAATGATTGCAATGCGATTGGAGCAGCTGATATATTTCAAATCTCTTGATAAAAGGAGAAGTCTAGTGGAAAATCAAATGGATATATATGTGTAGCAGAAGTGATCAGAACAAATTGTGAACATAATTATCTTTGATTGCTATCCCTTTTTTAAATGTAACTGCTTTGTAATAGCAGTTTGGTTTGGGTTCATGATGGTACAGAACTTCTCTCAATTTTAATGTTTCAGAAATCATATAACAGACAATGGTTGAATACCATGACAATATCAAAATGTGAGTAGATTATCTTTAGTTGTGTGAATTTGAAGCCCTTTATGTTATTTCAATTATTTTAGTTTTTTGGAACTGTTTCTAATCAATTGGGATATAAAGCTAGCATCAATAGAGGTTTCCATCCCTATTTTGATGGGGGATGTGTCTTCCCTACTGTTATTCTTCTGTTCCTCTGGGCCAAATGCAACTGTTCTTAACACATTACAGTCTTAGATCTCTTCCAATCTTAATGTAAGGAGCATAAATATGATGGCATTTATTTTGATGGATAGTGTCCTTAGGGGTATAGACAAGAATAAATTGTCAGTGCTAGTATTTTTCAGTCTGCTATGAATCTCTGAAATTTCCATAAAAAACAATCTGCTGATCTGTTGGTGTGACTTAGCACAGATATCTAGAGTTAAGTAAAACAAAATTACTCAATGTAATATAATAAAACTCCTCTTTCACACTAAGTGTTTCTACCTTAATGCTAGTTTTGTCTCATCTCTGATTGAACCTGTACCTGTGACCACTGGAAGAGCTTTAGTGACCAAAGCATTAAAAAAAGAATAAGATGACCAGTCAATGAGTTGACAGCTGGAGCAGACTTTGCATGTCCTGACATTACAGATTGTCTGTTTTTCTTTTCTGGTCTTTTAAATAATTGCTGAACCTTTTCACAAGTGCATAAATGCATGTATCGGGGGAAAGGTAGCAATATACTGGTAAAGAAAATGCTACTATATGTTTTCAAGCAAGTTCTCCACAAAATAATGAAGACAGCTAAGTGAAAAAATGGATGATGTATTTGTTTGTTTGGGTTTTATTATGTTTTTTTTTGTTTGTTTTTCAAATTCAGTAATGCTGGAGCAAAGTAAGCGCTGCAAATGTTGTCTTAGTTGGTGATCCGCCACTGAGATTCTTTTTTTGTTAATCTTCCCCAAATCATGATAGCAAGTGATGTTGTCAGTGAAATTCTGGGATTTTCTCACATTAACAGAGGACTTAAACTCTTTCAAATGTTATCTCAGAGGCATTTGTTTACCCTCCTTAGCATCTCTATCTTCAGCCTCAGTAGGAACCCTTTTTTTTTTGATCCATCTTTTGTACCTGTAGCTAATTGATACAAATAGAGCACTGTCCAGATGAATTTCTGTGCCTTGTCCATTGTAAGAGCAGTTTGTGTAATACAGATTTAATTCTATTTGTTCTGTATATGCTCTTGAGATACACATTTCTGGCATATCAAATATATAACACTTTATAGAAAGGTATGGGCATTGATTTGTATCATTCATCCATTAGAATCCACCCAAGCTTTCATGTTTGTCATCTACCCACACTTTGCTTTACTCAGGTCACAATCCAAAACTCCCTATGGTTATTTCAAATGCCTTTTTCTTTTGGTTTGCTGTACTGAGAACATTTCCTCTCAGGAATGCACTTTTCCTGAATATCTTTGTGATTTTTTACTGTATGCTTTGGCCTTACTCTCCAAGCCTGAGGGTTGGGATGCAGATCTTTCTTGGAACTTATGGAATTTATTTCACTCCCCAAATTCTGGGATTTGGGCCCAGAATTAAGAAATGTGTTATACTTGTGTAAGAAAATGCCTTATATTTGACTCAAGTAGGCATTATACATTTATGATGCTGTATAATGTTTCGTCTTTTAATGAGCTAGAAGTTTATTACTGCTAGGTCAATTTTATGGATCTCATGTTAGATGAACTTCCTCTTGAAGTTCAGTACCAGTTTGAGCTATATATGTAGCTATATGGAAACATTAAGAACATTATATACAGGAACATCTATTTTTTTATACTCATATATGTATTAATATTTAATTCCCTCACCCCTCCACCAAATGTTTCCCATTTTCTCTCTCATATCCCATCTGGATATCTCTTTTCTTATATCTCTAAAATATCTCTATTATTCATTATACAATCTATAAAATCATATAAATAATTCTGCTTTCTGATTCATATGCAGTTCATCAGCACAGAGTTTTCAGCAGAATCTTGGGAAACTCAAAACAGAGGAAATTTGTGAAAGGAATATCAGCAAGTAGCAATTGAACAAAGTTAGCACAACAAAACGCAGGTGCCATTTTGGTATTTAACATTATGACTCATTGTGACAGATTTGTCAGTGCTATCAGTTTCAGTCTTATCATGACTCAAACCAACTGTGATGGATGTACATTTCCATATTATGATTTTGTCATGCTTCTGGGTGACACCTTGTAATAATTATTGCCATGCATGTTGCTGATAGAAAGGATTTTGCAAAGCAGGAAGTAGAAAGCATTTCCCAGTCCATTATATACCTCTTTCTGAAACTGTCTTTTGTAGGGCTTCAGTGTAGGCAAGCTAAATGATAGCCAGAACTTCAGGGCATATTTATTTATGAAATATTTTAAATATATAGAACGTAAACACATAAGTGTTAAAAATATGTAATAAAAAGAAAGAAAATGTGCCCTATACAATATTTGTCAAGGTCAGAAAATAAATAATGTGATAGTTTCTCTGGTATGAATCTGTCTGACTTTGAGAAAATAAATGTGCTCGGCCTATTTCTGTTTTATAATTAACTAATCCTTCAGCAAACTCTGTGCAAATACTGTAAGACTTTTCCTTTTTACAGATTATAAAACCTGAACCATCAATACTAAAACATCAGATAAAAACAGTGAATATAAGGTAATTGAATTCCCAAGCTAAATTAATTTGCTTCCTTGTTTAATAACTATCTTATGTCAAGAGTGACAAATTCTTGTAGATTCTTTGTTGCTTGATTTTCTATTTAATGCAGTGTTAAGTCTTACTTTTCTACCTCACAACAATGTTCTTATTTCACTCATGAGCACATTTAAAAAGTATGACTTTCTCAGGAAGATGTCTTACAAGTGCCTCAGATTAGTTTTTTCTAACTCGTGCATGTAAATGGGGACAGCAATATAATCAAAGAAGACAAAAAGGGGATGCTTGTTATAAAAAGAACATAAAAATAGAAGCTACTTGTTTGGCTCTTTCATCTTTAATGAAGGAAGTAGAGTCTCAATGAAATTGGAACCTGAGATTTTCCTGGCTCCGAAAAGTCACAAAGTCTAGGGATAACTCCTAGTTTTGGTGTCAAAGACTGTATCTTCCAATGGCCTTTTTGGTAGCTTTTAGGGATCTTGTTTGAACCTCATGAGCACTAACTGGGAATGTTTGGGAGATTGCATACTCATTTTCTGGCATAAAGGATTTGGTAATGAGAATGTAAAAATGTCCTAGAGATACATTTACTGTTTCATGAAGAGAGAGAAGACTGAAGTCCAGAAATATTTTCAGGCAAGAAAGTTGAAACAAAACAAACATTGCCCTCCCCAAAGAGAGGCAAAAGAGGACACAAATTCCTCTAATCTGACCAGCAAAAGCTGTCTTTTCTCCTTGTATGTGCAATTAGCTGTTATGTAGGGAGGTTGCAAAGTCTTTCTTTACAAGCTGCATCTGGCAGGAGGTGGTTGAGAACCATTGTGGATTTAGGCTGGCTGCTGATGTAAAGCTGAAGAGAGAGGGAGAGAAGGATATTTAAATACAAAGTGATGCCTTAAAGTGTAATGGCTTTTTCGTCTTGAAGAGAATTTTTTTATTGTTCCTTTAGGAACAGGTGACAGAGGCAGCATAAAATATCATGATCTTAATTACATATCTTATTTGACTCTGACGGAAGAAAGTTTCCTGGGTGGATCCTTGCTAAGTGGCACAAGTAACATGGCTTTGCCCACTGAAAGGAGGAAAAGAAAACCTAAAGCCTAAATGTTCTTCCATAGCAAAGTATCTTCCAGGTCAAAATATTTTTACATCTACAAATATGTGCCGTGGGGAGCTAAAGATCAAGCTGTTTACATCTATATGCTAATGAAGATATCTGTCGTCCAAATGCGTTCCTTTTCATGGCTACTTCTGACATATGTCACTGGCCATGGTAAAAAAATCACTCTTGAAACAGTATCAGAGACTATGAACACAATTAGAAACTGTTGGGGTAGCCTGTTTGCCTTGTATCAAAGTTGGCTGAAGGAGAAAATAAGCATGGGGACTGAGAGCTGCTGTCGCATTAAGGAGTGTTAAGAGGAAGGCAGAACGGGACTGGTTCTATCTGTCCTGTGAAATGCTGGCATATGATAAGTATGCTAGATAGGAAATGAGAAACCTTGTTTCAGTAAATAAGGGGACATTTTCATCTGTGGAAGGCAGTGTGTGATAAACTGCTATCGGCATCTAGTAGAACCTAAAGAAAATGATTTTGTTTTACAATGAGTGAATGCGAGTGTTCTCCAAGAGCTCTCACCTAAGCTCTATTCCTACATCTGTTTAAGTCAAGAGATGAAATCTAACTGACTTTAATGGAAGCAGAATTAGGCTCATATTGAATTCTTGGAACAATGTTAACATTGATGTCAGCAAGATTATGAATTCTGCCCTTGTGCATTCTCCTGACATCTGCCTGTTTCAAGGTATAAATGAACTAACATGAGGAAATTTTTACATCTGCCTGTACTGGCAGCCAGGAATGATGCTGTAAAATACTCAAAGCTTCACAAACCCTGCAGCTTTCAAAACTTAGACTGCAAATGTTTTTAGTTTAGTTCCATTAAAATAGGAATAATAGTAAACAGAAGGCTAGAATTTAGATTTCTTTTTGATCCAAGACTGTACAAGAAAGAACAAGCACTTCCTCTAAAGATTTATAAAGAATTTGAAGTACAGGTTTATCTCTATTTACACAGCGAAACTAAGGGCAACAGGAAATTAAATGATCTATTTGATGCCTTGGTAAAACTGCCTTTTAAAACAATAGGTTAAATGTCTGTGAAAGTTTATTTTCCACTTTACAATCCTTCTGCAATTGATACATTGTCATTACTTCATACTTTCTACTCTTCCAAACCTTTAAGTTTTTGTATCTGCTTCTAGTATTTTGTATGCAGACACAATAATTCTGTGTCCTACATTGTTTGAGTAATATGTAGCAGATGTCTGTTCTGTTTTTCCCATTGTACAAATCAATATATTTTCTTAAATGGAAAGGAGAAAAAAAGAAAAAAGGTCATCCTACATGCTGAAGACAAACTGAGTTTGTCTAGTCTGAAATACAAATGCAAAACCCACAAGCTCTTTCCACTGAATGATCAGAAAGGCTTCATTTTGAAAAATACTGAAATATTTAACTCCCAGTATGGCTCATTAAATTATTTCAACAACTTGTTCCAGACCTTCCAAAGGCACTCCATCTTGAACACAACCAAGAGTAATCTATTTTCTAAATTGGATTGAGCTTTCATTTTATGTCATTAATATTAACAACTGAGTGTCCTTAATACGTAAATTAATGTTACCAGAGGGAAACAAGAGATGTTTCTTAGATACTGCTTGAAGACCTAACAATGCAAAGGTACTGAGTATTTTCTGTGAAATGACAAACTTCTTCAGCTTCTTCTGGATTTTCAGTGAGTGGCAACTGAGAGCATTAATTACAGGATGTACTGAACAGCTCTCAGGTCATGGGATGAAGTTCTTCCAAAATCTTCACTGCTACAGACTGTACTTTGGCTGAAATATTAGTAGACATAATGTAGCACTTTCTTACCAAGATGATTTCCAATTTCCGTGGTGACAGACAGTTTGGACACAATTCAACCTGTGATGCATTTTTTTGTTTGGAGTTTTTGTTTCTTTTGGGGTTTTGGGGGGATTTGTTTTCATTTTTGTTTAGTTTTGTTCTAGGAAAAGGACTAACAGAGCAGTGGAATTAAATTGAAGCATCTCTGTTCTGTTTGTTTCTCACATCCAAAACTGTGGTATGTGGATGTTCCTGTCAAGAAGATAAAAATTGAATGAAATAAATATGAAGTAGAAAAGAACTTGAACGAGTTGGATATGAAGTAGAAAGGAACTAGAGATAAAGATGTGAAGTATCTTGCCTGGGGTTTCTCAGTTGCAGGACTTCTGGGCCATAATTAGTGTTTGTCCACTTCTTGGAGCTTTATGTTATGGGTTTGGGGATTTTTTATAATTCCAGTTGTCTTAAAATGTTATGTCTCTAAACATGGTGCAATGTACATATTACATTTAATGGTGTTCTTCTCCAAATGTTTCTTTATCCAGTTCTTTTCCCTCTCCACATTTCATACTGGATCTGTTTGGAAGATCATAATGCATAAAGCATTTCAGCTACTGTCATGATAAGTGTAGGACAGAGCCTGACCTAATATAGATATAACACTCTAATTTAACTGAAGTTACTTTAAAGAGCGAAGGTGCCCATATGTGCCATACTACTTGACTATGGGATTTTATGATGCATTTTTGTTAACTCCATTTCAAAATGTACTTCTACCTGATTCCATTTCAGAATGCACATGTAAATTGGCCTGTAGAACAGAAATGAGAGTATTTGGAAAGGAGATTGTGTCTAGGTATCATAATGAACTATATCTAAATACCAAGGGTATGAGTGCTCAAGGACAAAAGCATCTGAGATAGAAAATTGAATTAATAAGATTATTAATATTATCTCTCAACTTTTCAAGTTCCCACTTCATCTAGTGCAAAACAACAGGGATCTGTTGCTATTTACATATATTTCAATTTCATTCTTTTACCAAGTTTCCTCAGACCTCTGAGGACACTGCACATTACTAGATAGCACCTTCAGGGGGAGAAGATGGAAAGCAGACCAACAGGCACCATGGCCACTCAAACTGCATCTGAACCAGAGGAGCAACCTGTGCCAGTAGCAGCAATCCCTACACAGAGGGAGAAATTTAAGACCAAATCAGTTCACTTAGTGAAGAATGAAGAGAAAACAGCTCCTTCAGAATAGTTCCTATCCCTAGAGGAGCTGCAAGATATGCAAAAAGATTTCAGCTGCCAGTTGGGTGAGCCTCTGGTGACCTGGCTGCTCTAGTGCTGAAATATCATGGCTGATGATATGAAACCCGATGGTAATGAAGCCAAGAAACTGGGATCTCTGATCCAGGATGCGGGCATTGACAAAGGGATTGGGAATAGAACAGAAACTCTCAGCCTCTGGAGACGACTCTTGTCAAGAATGAGGGAAAGGTATCTTTTCAAGGATGATCTTGTAGTACCCCGAGGCAAGTGGAACAGCATGAAGCAAGTATCTAGTACCTTAGCTGTGTTGGATGTATAAGGATTCAAATAACAAGCAATCCCCTATAATTCCAGACAAAATCCACTGTACACAAACCATGTGGTGGAAGTTCCTATGGAGCACACCATTGCTGTATGCTATCTCATTGGCTGTGATGTCATGGAAAGAAGGAAACCAAGGAGTGGATAATTCGATTGTCAGACTCTGGCTATATAAAGAAAGTATCTCTTCCTCACTATGGACTTGTGTCTTGTCCATGGAAAGACTGTCCAAGGACCTCCAACAATTCAATCAATGTCAAGATGGATGTCTTCGGATTACAATGGATGTGGTCAACAAAATAGCAGCTATGTCCCCACCAATCAGGAAGAAGGAAACACATGCTTTCCTCCAGATTACAGTCAGATTGTTAGGCCTCTTTGTCATGTGACACAGAAAAGAATGATTTCAATTAGGGTCCTGAACAACAACAACCTTTTGAACAAATTAAATAAGAGATTGTTCATGCAGTAGCCATTGGGCCAGTCAGGACAGGACAAGATGTGAAAAATGTGCTCTATACTGCTGACAGAGAGAATGGTCCTCCTAGGAGTCTATGGAAAAAAGTACCTGGGGAGACTTGAGAATGATCCCTGGAGTTCTGGAATTGGGGATATAAAGGGTCTGTTACATCCCAAATGAAAATGAACCTTATGAAGGGGTTCGAGCTGCTTCAGAAGTGATCGGTACTCAAGCACAGCTCCTCCTGGCACTCTGACTGCCAGTGCTGGGCTGGATGTTCAAAGGGAAAATCCCTTCCATCAGATCACATAGTGAGCTTGAATAGGAAGCCCCAATTATCCCAGGATTTTGGAAGTCATCTCGAACTGGCCAGATGGTGAAAATTTTGGATTATTATCATCAAATGAGGAAAAGGTGACACATGCTGACTATGGAAATGATACCTGTTCTTATGTATATTTATATTTATATGTATATGTGTATAGTTGGAAGGTGTAGGGTCTGTGCGTGAGATAGATGGTGTAGTAGATGGGGCCTCCAATTCTCAACTCTATCCCTGGAGCAGGAAGGGGAGGAGAAAGGTGGGGAGCAAGGTAGCGAAGTTTTGAAGAGTCTTGGTGGGGGCACTGAACTGGGGAATACCATTCCTAAACAAAGACACATAGCTGAAAAAGATAATTTGCATTCACAAATCATATTGCATGTAGCACAAGGATGAATTCTTCCTGATACTGGAGCAAAGCTAGGAGTCTGAGAAGTTAGTAGAAGATGTTGGACCTTCAAAGGGCTCAAAAGATTTGGGTGTAGAGGCAACAGTGATAATGCAATGGAATAAAAATCAATCCATTTTAAAGGTCTGACAGAAAAGTGGGGAGAAAATAGCTCTATATCACAGAAGACAGTTTCACGTTAGCATGAGTAAGTGCCAGCTTAGGCTGCTGGCAAAGATGACAAACAGCTGCCTCAGTCACTAACAGTATTTGTAACATGCCGTATTTAAAGTCAGCCGTGTCACTATAAGCTCATGATTGCAAAGTTAAGTCTAGTCACAGATTGTGCTATGTGGTTAAATTTGTCTTCTACTGTAAGCAACAGCCAAAAGTATTTTTTATTTTAAATCTCTTTGTATTAATTATTGGCAGATGTTGCTTAATATGAATACATAAATGCTTTTACAATGAAAATACTTCCTATAGAATTGTAGCCATGGGAAGTTAGAGTCTCATTTTCATGGAAAACTTTTTCTTATAGACCACAAAATATAACACAATGCATAATTTTGGAATATCCTTTTTTTTTTTTAAATCCTAAATGCAAAGTTTTGGATTTTACACTTTCAAATTTTGAACTTTAAAACAGATTTTAAACTTCTTGTGCAAGGTACAGAGCTACAGTGATGATGATAGAGAATACCTCTAAAATTTTCTAGTACCTTTCTGTTGAATTTAATAGAGTAGTTGAATCTGACCGAAAGTAACACTTGAAAATTCATAATGCTCTGAAAATTGGTTTCAACCAATGTTTACAGTGTTATTTTTTTACATTTATTTTTAATTTAAATGCTTAGTCTCATGCTAAATAAGTATCTTGTAAAGGTCTAAGGCTTTTGAGGACCTTTACTAATGATCCAGAAAACTTCTCAATAAACTCTCTTAACATTCTCAAGTAACTTAAATGAATCATAATTTTCAAACTACTAAATTAGGGAAGTGCACTGCCATTTGAAATTATTGATGAAGTGGAAGGTAATTCTTATTCTATGTAATGCCTTTATTACCACACTTTTCCCAAATACTGATGAGCTATGATTATGATATATTTCTATGAGCTTTGTGTTGCTGTTGACAGATTTGTCATTTAGCATAATTAAAATATATTTTCTTTTATCTTCCAAATTAATAGTGAGATATTTTGTCTTTTTTGCCTCCTGTTTCCATAGCTTTTAATGTATAGTCAATGATAAAAAATTCCAGACTTCATTTGCTATATGCTACTTTTTAATATTTTAAATGTCTGGGTTTTTTTTTTCTAATCCTCTAAGCCAATGTATACATTAGAGTTTCTTAATTACAAATTTCTGAAATACATAATGTAATAATTTTACTTGGAATTCACATTTTTCTGTTCATACAGTTCATAATCTGTTCATACAGATTTAACTTATAATTTCCTGCTAGACTTGTGAAAATGTTATTTTTAAGCACCAAACATATGTAAAGCCTTTTACTCTTCTATTCCACTTGCACATAACAAATATATTCTAAACAAGAGCACCTTCTACAAAGTAATTTTAGTTCTGTGATCATAACTTAATTAATTCAGAACTTCTCTTAAATAACTGAAACTGTTCCTCCACACAGCTGCTCTCTCACTCTCCTCCAACCCCCGTCTCACTGGGTTGAGGGAAAAAAAAACCGAAGTGAGTAAATTTTTGGGTGGAGATTAAGACAGTTTAATAGGTGAAGCAAAAGCTGCACGCACAAGCAAACAAAACAAGGAATTCATTCATGACTTCCCATGGGCAGGCAGTTGTTCAGCCATTCAAAGGCAAGCAGAGCTCCATCATATGTAATGGTGACTTGGGAAGGCAAACACCATCACTGAACTCTTTTCTTCTCCCTGCTTCCTCTGTAGTTTTATATGTTGAGCATGATGCCATATGTATGGATTATCCCTTTGATCAGCTGGGGTCAGCTGTCCAGGCTGTGTACCCTCCCAAAACCTTGTGCACTCCCAACCTCCTTGCTGGTGGGGTGGGATGAGGAGCAGAAAAGTCCTTTATACTGTGAGAACACTGCTCAGCAATAACAAAAATATCCCTGTGTTATCAACATAGTTTTCAGCACAAATCCTAAACACAGCCCCATACTAGCTACTGTGAAGAATATTAGCTCTATCTCAACCAAAACCAGCGCAGTAGGATAAAGTGCCGCTTCACTTCCCACTTTGCTTTCTCTGTCCTTTCTCTGTGCTGCCATACCAATTCTATTGAGTTTGTGCATGTAAACAAACAATTCTGATTCATTTTTATTCATTACTCATACCCCAGCTCAATATCTTCATAGGTTTTGATTTTGGAATTAGTTCTAAGCCAGCACTTTGGTCCTTATCTTTAACAGTTTAACACCCTTGTATCTACACTAGGAAACTTTACCTGAGATGAGAGATGACCATTATTATACAAAAAATTATTTATAGAAGTAAGAAATTTAACCAAAGAACATCTGGGAAATATTTGTGCTTTTTATTTTTTTTAATTATTTTTTTTACACACCACAGTTTGCAATCCTTATTCTAGAAGATTAGCTTTAATATTACTTAAATGGTAGGTGGGTTTGTTTGGTTATAAATAAGTTTGGATGGAGTCTTGAGCAATCTGGTCTAGTGGAAGGTATCTCTCTCCACATCAGTGGGCTTGGAACTATATGGTCTTTAAGGTTCCTTCCAACCCAAACTGTTCTAGAATTCTGTATTATAATGAATATGAATCATTCTTCAAATGTATTTCAGATCACCTCCTATTATACATTAAAGAATTAGTGATGCAATAAAAAGAGAAATCTTGATATGTTTCAGTTTTATGTAAAAGTCTTGATGGCAAAATTGACTATCCCCTTCTGCAAAAGGTGTTCATAAACTATCAAACCAAATTACGGTTTTCCTTATATATATTTAAACTGACAAAGGCACAAAAGCAAGCAATGAAAGCAATTGGAGTTGTCCCATGTGGAGGTATTCAGGGCTGGAGAGACTTGAGGCAGAACTGAGCTTGCTTATTCCAGTATATCTAAAAATGTTGATCATTCTGTCATGCCTAATCATATCAGCTGGTTCCGAGGAACCATAAGGTAGCAGTGACAGTCATATTGAACAGGGGAAGAGAGCTGAAGAGAGAGGCAGAGAGGATCATTCCTTAGTTTCTTTCATCGTTTCAAGCTATTTACTGTTGAAGGACTCTGGGGTAGCTACTCTGACTAATAGCTGAATCACTTTACCTAGAAAACAAGAATTTTCCAGAGACAGACACCTTCATAGACATAAATATATATGTTTTCAATATTTCTAAAGTTTAAACTTTTAAACAGTGATCCCATACTCTTGACACGGCTTGAGGGAAAAATGAGAAGATTTGCTTTTTGCCTTGAGATCAGCAATTCTGTATCAGTTCCTTATTTTTAATGATAAAGTTATTAGCAAGAAGAACATACAAAATAATTTCCTGTCTCTTGATAACACATTATTTTGAAGTCAAGGGAACCTTAGGATATAAATTAACTGCTTGCAGAGTTCTAACTACTGAATAAATATTTTTAAAAGAAAAAAATATTTTAGTGTCAATACATTGGAATTAGCAATTGCAGCTTACACAAACAGTATAAGGTGGAAAGTGGTTTGTATTATCTTGTTTAGGATTAAGCTGTTGTATTGCAAGTAATTCACTTTTTAGATAAAAGAACATAGCTTTTTGGTACAGAATTATAGAAAAAAAATGAAAAAAAGGTGCAAACAAGTTTATTTTGCTTTCAAAAGTGACAGATATACAATCGCTTCTCTTCAGGCATCTGAAGATAAGTACTTTATATCTGGCAGCACTCTACCTTTGGCTTCTTGTCGAATGATCTTATACCACTGACCAGATGATCTGCTTTTATAAGAAATTATTGCAAGTCAGCAGTCTTCCTTGTCATCTAAAGACTTGAATGTCTTCTTTTATCAGCCTATCAACTTTAAGAGCTTTGCTTTCCTCATCAGTTTTCCTGAATTCATATTTGCTTGGTTTGTCTGTGATGGACAGAAACTCCATTTGCGTACTTGAATGCTATCTAAAATAAGAATTAGTACTATAGAAGTATTTCTGCTTCTTTTGCTGTAATTTAAATATTCTAAATTTATTTTTATATTCTAAATCCATTTTCTGTTTAAATATTTCTCTACACTCACTCCTGACAATCCTCTCTTCCTTAGTTAGAAATGCTTCTTCAAAGTGAAGTCAGCAGCAACAGAAACTATTTAACATTTCCGCATCTTTTATTTTTATGTTTTGAAAGTAAATCTTTTCAATTATTTAACAAATATTAGGATTGAAGTTTTACTTTTTTTTTTTTAACACATAAATCTTAACAAAAATGTTGGTCTCTCAGTAGAGTTTCATCAGCATTCTCTGGTGGTTCTGAGTGAAATCTAATGCATTCTCCAGCCTCAGCCCTGAGGTCCGTAGCCTTTGGCAGCCTATATAATAAGAATGCAGCACATAGAAGGTACTGTTTGAGATCAACATCCTTATGTCTCAGACAACTACAGAAACTTCCAAGAATGTAAGTGAATGAATAGCACAAAATACTTTAAGAAAAATCATTATGAATTAATCATGTCTGCTTTCATATGGTTCATCATACATTTCTTAAGCATTGTAGCTGCTATATAGTTCAAATAAGGACCACTATCTATTATTGAAAGACTATTTTGGTAACATTTTTCATGTGAAAGTTGCCTACTTCTATCATAGTCTCAGATTTTCATGCTTTAAAATTCAAGATATAATTATATCTCTTGGTAAGAGAATTTCAAGCAGAGAAGGTTGTAAAAGGCTTCTGAACTCATGAAAAATACACTAGCATGAGGTGAAGGTATTTTGGGAGAAATAAACCAGATTTGTCAATGCATTCACTTGTAACAAAGAATCTCATTTCCTTCTGTTTCTGACAACATGAGGGTCTGAAGTCGCCAAATGAGTCTATCCACTAGGCTATTGATGTGGCACAAAGTCACTTTCTCTTCCTCTGTTCTATTAAAAAAAAATTAACCATGAACCAGATTATCCAATGTTGTTTTTTTTCTTGATGAAAATCCTATTGAAAAAGTTTCAACATAAGATTTTAGTTACATAAACTGATTGTTGTAAAATCGTTCTGCTGTGGTTTCTCAATCAGCTCCAACTCTGATGTTATAGCTACAAATTATTATTTATTAGTTTGTTTGCTTCCCCCCATCTATTTGGCTTTGTGTTTTCCAGAATTTTTTCTATTTTTCAAACAGTAAGACAAAAACTATTGTTAAAGCACGTAGTTGCATAATACGATGTTTCCCAAGTTAATAGAAGAGTTAAGGAAAAAAAAAACAAACCAAAAAAACCCCCAAGAGACCAAGAAGACTTTAAAAGATTAGAGAAATATGGGAGATTATTTCATCCAGTTGAAATGAAATTTATCTTGCTTCTTCCTTGGAAGAGAAATTGTCATTTACAAGCTAAAATGATGACAAGGATGTTATTTTATTTGTTTCAGATCTGTGTGTTTATATATCTGGTTCTGGAAGAATAAGAATAAATAAATGTGTAGAATATATTCTGTATGTGTTATGCTGCAATACAAAGGAGTTGTAGCTCAAGTCATATATATGTCATACAAAGTTGCTTGTGCAAAGAACTGCTTTGACATGAGTGATGATTATTAATTAAGCCTTTACAAGGACACATTTGGTACACTTCATATCAAAAACATTTATTCCCAGTATAATCAAGCATGACTTATCATTTAAGGCATCACCTTTAAAAGGTTTGAGACTGTCATTGGGTGACTATTCAACATTTCCAATACGCAGACAGCGATCTGTAAGGTTTGACTGCAACGCTCACAGATGCAAAACACACACTTAAAAAATATGGCAATAGTGTTGTCTCTGAATAAATATTTTCTTTCCACCCAGGTCTTTATTGGCAAGATGAAAGGAATTTGGTAATATCCTCTATAAATTTTGGGAGACAGATTATCCCCAACACTCTGATTGCTCTGAGGTATTATGGAGGCTGACTAGCAAAGGAAGGTTGACTTCAAGATTCCTCTTCAATATTTTAAGCAGAATATTTGCTTTAGTTTCTTTTAAGACATTTCAAAAAAAAGATTAGCAGTATCATTTCTGAGCCTTAGCTCCTTCCTAGTAAATCCATTGCCCAAGGAATTCTTTTATGTATTCAGGAATGCATCCATGTTCTCCAGTAAAGCTTACAGCTTTTTAAAAATAAGAGATGTCTCAAAAAAATACCCTTGATCCTCAAATACTGGTCTTTTGATTTTATCTTTCACTCTGATCCTTCAGATATAGATTTTCTTTTCTAATCAAATCATGGTAAAGTATGGTAAATCAAATCATGGTAGACTAGAAGCTGATATATAAAGCTAAATCTTAAAACTGCATATCATCTTAGCTACAAAAGAATTATTTGCAAACAAATTTTAAAATGTTATTTATTTTGAAATACTATGTATTAATTAGAATTTTTTGCAGCATTGCAGAACTCTGATGAGATGATTGCCCAATCCAGAACACCAAGCCATGTTCCAGTGCATCAGGACAAATAGATAGGTATGTTACAATCACACACAATATGTAGTTAAATTGAAAAATACTTGTAAAAAAAATAAATCTCTACCTAACGTATTACCATCAATGAATTTTAAAAGTGTCTTTGTTTGTTAGTCAGCCATGCTATATTTGCTTTCTAATCTGTGTCCCACAAGAATACAAAGGACTAAATCCTAATTGCAGCATCTATAGTAATGGCAAGTGTAATATAAATATCTGGAAGATTGTAATATGATTTTTTTTTCTTAATCCTTATAACCAGTAAGAACTTTTTTGTCAGTTTAAAAATGAACAAAGGTGAATTTGCTATCTGAATAAACTGGATAAAGAAATTATTGATAGGAAAAAATAAGGACCCCTGTAATGTTCTTTATGTCATAGGTCTTCCAACTGTCTTTTGAAATGCTTTGCTTTGATTTAAAATGTGTGTATTGGGTTATAAAACACCTCTGTACAAATAGAGCTGAGTGCATTGGACAGTATATTCTATGAGTTTTTCTATGTTGTGGTTTGTGAGACATTTGCATTCATTACAGAAGCAAAGATTGAGCAGAATGAATTTAAAGCCTATTAAGTCAACCATATATATGAATCTACTGATGATAATAAGAAAATATAGCTAGTGAAGTTTTGTTTATTTTACTGTATTTGCACATTTAAAATTCCTTGACTTATGGAGCATTAATAAGATCATATGTGCAATTTTCCTTGGTCATTTGATTTGTTGTCTTGACAGAAGGCAGCTGATGGCAGCTGACATTAATTTGTAGTTTAATGATTTTATAGTTATGAAATGAATTACAAGGCTACAAAGGAGAATCTGAAGAGTCATCATAGTGTTTCTCGTGTTGAAAATCTAATAGTGCAAAATTCTTTGGGTTTGTCTCTAACAGTGAGTGGTCTGGAGTTAGACATATTTTACCTGAAGAAAGGACAAAGAAATCACAACTTCTAGGATTGGAGTTTCTGGGGAATGATAGATGAACCAGGAAAAGCATCTGTAAAAGCTTAGTAGGTATATTTCTAGCAAATATGGGAAGAAGTATGGAGGGTGAGTATGCTGGAGAGCAGAAAAATTCTTGGGAGTGGTTTCCAATCAACTGAACTACTTTGCTCTTTTGCACACCAATGTCAAAGGGAAAAAGGTTGTTAGACATCTAACATGACTGAATAGATTTTTGGATATATAGGAGTCATCTAAAGTCACTTGAACTTGATGATTTGCACTGACACAGTGTCTGCTGAGTGCAAGTTTGCAATCATATAGCAATACTTATTATTAATAATCCACTAGATGTTCTTTAAACTTTCAACCTTTTGTAAATTTCCCAAATAACTAATTCATAGGCTTTTACAGAAAATTTTCTTCCCCCCCCCATCCCCCTCAGAATCCTAATTTTGCAATTGGATTGTTTCCTTACTATTCAATCTCTTAGTTTACAAGTGTGTACCTCCATAAATAATGGGATCTGGTTTGAGATTTTCTATTTTTTTAAAGTGATAAGAACAGCTTCCTTGTGTTTTTTTATTGACTAAAATGTCTATTGTTTTGCTATTACATTTTTATCTTTTGCGTGCTTTAGCAAGAACCATGAGCATCCATGATTATTGCCTATTACCTTACATGGTACTTGAACAATCTCTACAGAGTTGTTTGTTATTTCATTTGGAAAAAAGAAAAATTGGTTTCAATAGTAACTTTGTCTTTTTTGTTTTCATGCTTTATGTTCTTGATACTGCTGTTTTCACCTGTTTCTCTTCTCTTTTTTTTTCTCCTGCTTAACATTTGGCCTAGTTGTCAGCAACCTCATTTAAATTATTTAACTTTTTTTTACTTACTTGTGAAAATTTTTGAATTCTCTTTGATTAATTTCCCATGATGCTTTATATATATATGTATGTACATATATATATATTCATATTCATTTTGCATGCAATTATATATGATTTGGATGTTTGGCAATTCAGTTCACAAGGCACTGTCACATAAATAATGTATTTCAAGACTTCTGCACATGCCTATTAACCTAATTGACCTCAAACACTTTCCAATTTGTAAGAAGTTTCCTTCTATAGCAATACTTATGCTTTGCACCTGATCCAGTCTTTTTATCCAGTAGCCCGTTTTAACCCTTATTCTTTACCGCAGCCACTAATCTCTAGTTTGGAACCTTGTGAAATACTTTTGAAAATCTGAGTATATTACATCCACTGATTTCCCCTTATCTCTTACAGCAGCAATATCTTCAAAGTACTCCATAGGGCTTGATAAGCAAAACAGTTCCCTACCAGAGTCCTTGCTAGTTATCCTTAATCAAAACATGCTTCTCCAGGTGTTCTCCCTACTGTAAAGGCCTGTGTGAAACAGTTTAAATTATTTTCTTCGTGAAGTGCTATCTACAGTTTGCTGTTAAGCCATTATTGATTACCTCATGTTTAAATCTACAGTTTTCCTTGGCTTTAGTTGATGCTGTTTTCCTTCTAACTGACGTATGCTATGACAATATTTTTTGCTCACATTTTAAATATTATTATGAATAGGTGATTAACGTTTAATTTGTATCTGGTCTAACCAGATGTGTTACTGTGAGCTGTGTTTGACACTTGAAGAGAAACTTGCAAAGTAATTCTGTTCTCTGTTAAACAAATTAATTGCCACTTTAACAAATTGCAAAGAGAATATTTTATAATGACCTTGAAAATTTAGTCAAAATTTGTATTAATTCCTGCTCTGTTTTGGACCACTCCTGAACTCACTCCTGTAGGTTGACCCTTGTTGGTTGCCAGGTAGCCACTAAAGCCAGTCTATCCCTCCCCTCTGCAACCGGACAAAGAAGAGAAAATGTTCATGAGGGTTCATGAGTTGAGATAAGGACTGAGAGAGATCACTTACTGATCACTGCCATGGGCAAAAAAGGACTCAAAGTGGGGATATTAATTAAATTCATTGCTAACAGGATCAGAGCAGGAGAATGAGAAGTAAAATAAATCTTAAAAACACTTTTCCCCCACCCCTCCCTCTTTCCCAAGTTCTACCTCCTCCCCTCCAGCAGCACAGGGAGACATGGAAGGGGGGTTACAGTCAGTTGTTGTTTCTGCCACTGTCAGGGAGAGGAGTTCTTCCCCTGCTCCTGTGGGGTCCCTCCCACGGGGGACAGTTCTCTACAAACTTCTCCAGTGTGAGTCCATCCCATGGCAACAGTTCTTCACAAATGCTGCAAAATGGGCCACTTTTCCACAGGGGTGCAGTCTTTCAGGCACAGCCTGCACCAGTGTGGATCCCCCACAGGGCCACAAGTCCTACCAGGAAAATCTGCTCCAATGTGGGCTTCTCTCCCCATGGGCAAGGGGCCAGGTCCCTGCCAGAACCCTGCTCCATCCTGGGCCTCCAATGGGGTCACAACCTCCCTTGGGCATCCACCTGCTCCAGCTTGGGTCTCCATTNATCCCTCCCCTCTGCAACCGGACAAAGAAGAGAAAATGTTCATGAGGGTTCATGAGTTGAGATAAGGACTGAGAGAGATCACTTACTGATCACTGCCATGGGCAAAAAAGGACTCAAAGTGGGGATATTAATTAAATTCATTGCTAACAGGATCAGAGCAGGAGAATGAGAAGTAAAATAAATCTTAAAAACACTTTTCCCCCACCCCTCCCTCTTTCCCAAGTTCTACCTCCTCCCCTCCAGCAGCACAGGGAGACATGGAAGGGGGGTTACAGTCAGTTGTTGTTTCTGCCACTGGCAGGGAGAGGAGTTCTTCCCCTGCTCCTGTGGGGTCCCTCCCACGGGGGACAGTTCTCTACAAACTTCTCCAGTGTGAGTCCATCCCATGGCAACAGTTCTTCACAAATGCTGCAAAATGGGCCACTTTTCCACAGGGGTGCAGTCTTTCAGGCACAGCCTGCACCAGTGTGGATCCCCCACAGGGCCACAAATCCTACCAGGAAAATCAGCTCCAATGTGGGCTTCTCTCCCCATGGGCCAGGGGCCAGGTCCCTGCCAGAACCCTGCTCCATCCTGGGCCTCCAATGGGGTCACAACCTCCCTTGGGCATCCACCTGCTCCAGCTTGGGTCTCCATTACAGGCTGCAGGTGGGTCTCTGCATTCCTATGACCCTCCATGGGCTGCAGGGGCACAGCTACCTCACCATGATTTGCACCATGGGCTGCAGGGGAACCTCAGCTCTGGCACCTGGAGCACCTCCTGCCCCTCCTGCTCCACTGACCTTGGTGTCTGCAGAGTTGCTCACATGTTCTTGCTCAGCTTTTCCCTTAATGCAATTTTCATCTGCACGATAACATTTTTTTCCTTCTTAAATATGTTACCATATTTAGCGGTTACTATCATTCCTGATTGGCTCAGACTTGGCCAGTGGCTCTGTCCTGGAGCTGGCTGGCATTGGCTCTGACGGATGTTGGGGGAAGCTTCTGGCAGCTTCTCATAGAAGCCACCCCTGTGGCCTCCCTGCTACCAAAACGTTGCCACTAGCAGATACACATGTGATAAGAAATATGACAATAAATACAACTGGGACAGAGGGGAATTAAACATTCCTCTCCTCTCCTCTCCTCTCCTCTCCTCTCCTAATAATTATGATACTGCTGCATTTAAGTGGGGTTTTTTGAAGTCTTTCTACAACATCAGTCTGTAAAAGTCAGGTTTGACTCTAATTGTTTTCTTTATTTTGGTCTCACATTTTTATTGACTCCCCCCCTGCTTGTGGGGGTCAATAAACAACACACTAAACAGTCCTTCCATATGACAGATCAGAAATACCTTACAGACTGTTCTTCAGCAGTACCTGTCAAGACATCAGAAATGAATGTCCTAAGAGATTAATTCACTTCCCAGAGCAGTCTGGGGTACAAGGGGATGTGCATGATATATAACATGATTTGCCTGTCCTGCATCATTTCTTCATTGCTGACTGTATTTGGGTGAGGTTGTCAGTGCAGTCCCACTGAAGACATTTTTGTTCTCATTGGACCATGTCAGATTGGTCTTCATTTGTAACTAACCTGTCTTTCTCCAAAGTTGTCAGCCACAGTTCTGTAATAGACTGGCATTAGACAAAGCTTAGATAATCAGATGATGGAAAGGGCAAGTACTTGCTCCTTCTTTCCATCCATATGTTTTTCTTTGCCTCTGTCTGCTCTTTCTTTCTTTGTTCTGTTTGGTTTCACTAAAAGTTTTCTGCTTGGGCAGTTGCCAGAGACCACTTGAGTCATTGCAGCTGAAGGAAGTATATTGTGAGTTTGTTTCTCAAAAATCACATTTAACTTTTGTCAAGGCTACAAGTCTGAAGCATTCACTTTACTGTCACAAGGGGTGGAATCTCCTGTGCACAAAAGAGCCACATAAGCAATTTCTGTCTGAAATGGAAAATTTCCTTGTCGTCCTGCTGTCTCTATCTTCTGGATTGCTGTGACTGAATCTGGCTACAGCTGTTCAATAGTTCTTTTTGCATCTGCCTTGTTTTATTGTTGCTCTTGACTGAGATAACACTAAGTGCCTCTGCTAGCAGAAGCCTGGAAATCAACAAGTGGGGTGCAATTTCTCTCACTTAAAATGATGTCTAAATTGCTGTTTGCTTTCAGCAGTGCTTAACTGATGATTTTATAGTGGGAATAATTTTTTTGTGATTCTTTCTCACCACTCTCATAGCTAAAAAGATTTGCAGGCATATGATAATTGCTCTGACTTTGAAAATTGCTTCCTGGGAATGATTTATATTTGCAACCCTCTGATGGGCCTGTAAGAATAGATTTTACAGAAATTTTGCCCGGCAATCATGGCTATACTGTCTATGACAAAGTTGCAGTAGATAATTTTTAAGGGAGAAAATCCTCATTTTGACAGGGTTGTAAGAGTATGGCTGTTATTCATTTAAATTGAATGACAACAAAGTATTTTAAATGTAATAATTAAGAAATAATATTGATGGTTTGAGGAATAAGTCTCTAAAACAATGTGTTCAATTTTCTTGTAGCTTCATGTTTGTGACTCTAACTTTTACCATAAGGAAAAACTTTTACCATTCTTTTTTTGTAGCGGAGCTTTGCCTTCTCTTGAACATGGCTTTGGTTTCCTCTCCTCATGCCTCAAGCTGAATGTATCGGCTCCTTACCATGTGCCTTAACTCTGTACCTTGTTGACTTCAACTGAAAAAGTTAGGACTAGCTCAGAGCTGTCTGCTTGGAGCACAGGCAGGACCTGACAAAACTGGCTAAAGTTGTCCATAGTATGTCCAAAAGGTTTCTCAATACATGTAAGCAAAGTCAGTTCATACATTTCTAGTACTTTGTAAGTATCTTGTGACTGAGAAATAGGCCTGAGCACTGAGAGAGAATCAAACTGCAGTGTAATATTGGTTCTGTGAGTGTATTCTCTCATGGAGAAATATACTTGCTAAACCATGTTGTGTATTGTCTGCCATTGTCTTTGGTGGTTATAACTAAAATGTAGTGATGTAGCCTTAGTGAAAGTTTCTGAACAACCAGCTGTTAAATGTGCTATATAGCATTTAATTCTGAACACTGAGTGGCAGATCAGAGTCAAGCACCTTCTGTTAAACAGTATCTGTATCTGAAACATGTCCATCTTTTGTAAAGATAAATCCTGTATAATAATTACTCAGTTGATAGTTATTTTTAACTTTTGTGAATTAAAGTTGTGTCTATTAAAACTTTGTCAAACATCACAAGTTCAGGATATTTTCTGAAAATAAAAGTATTGGTCTTTATTTATACCATAAAATTATGCTTAAGGGAAAATTGCATTGCAAGATTGAGGATTATTTTGGAAGAATTTTCTCTGTAGACTCCATCTCCAGTAACTGGATTGAGCAGAGCAGGAGTCCACGGCAGAGAAGTATCTCTGTGTAAAGGCATGGCTTCAGAGTCCTCATAGTAGTACATGGACACAACTATTAGATTCTTCCTCCTTCCAGCTGGTAAATATTTTACTTATAA
Organism: Sclerurus mexicanus; assembly: GCA_013396755.1. Lineage (NCBI taxonomy): Eukaryota > Metazoa > Chordata > Aves > Passeriformes > Furnariidae > Sclerurus > Sclerurus mexicanus. The sequence continues at coordinate 507,451 of VWZF01003613.1, read as the reverse complement.
TTTTGAAAGCATTTTTCACTGAAAAAAAAATGAGGATAGGATGACCTCCAAAAAAGGAGGATTCTTCAGTGCATCCACTTTCATAAAATATCTGTCTTTTTTAAGCTAGTACTTAAATAAAAGCAAGGTCTGCATCGTGCTGAGAATGCATATTCCTTGAAATTCAGTAAAAATTAAACAGTAAATGCTTACATGACTTTAAAAGGATTAGCTTTACAATATTGTGTGCAAAATTTAAGTTTCATTAAGTTTCTAATTTGATCCATACAGCAGAACATAATTATATTACCTTCTTCTCATGATGAACAAACTCTTTTTTTTTTTTTTTTTTTTTT